>VWZZ01002325.1:279071-321724 GCA_013399095.1 Psophia crepitans | reverse complement strand
CTGACCAAAGGGACATTCCATACCATATGGCGTCATGGTCGGTTTATAAGGGCCTTGGGAGGAAGAAGAAGGGGGGGCAGCAGCGTTCGGAGTGATGGCGTTTGTCTTCCCAAGTCACCATTACGCGTGACGGAGCCCTGCTGCCCTGGGGATGGCTGAACCCCTGCCTGCCGTGGGCAGTGGGGAATGAATTCCTTGTTGTGCTTTGCTTGTGCACGCGGCTTTTGCTTCACTGATTAAACTCTTGTGTCTGAACCCACGAGTTTTCTCACTTTCACCCTTCTGATTCTCTCCCCCTTTCCGATGGGGGGGACAGAGCGAGCGTCTACGTGGTTCCCAGTCGCCAGCTGGGGTAAAACCACGACAGTAATAAATACAGGCTATATCCTACAAACTAATGCTGCAAGGCAGAGTTGTAATTTCCTTTAAAAACAATTTCATTTAAAAAAAAAAGAGTTACACTCTCCTCAGATACCCCTGAGAGTATCATGTCTGGAGGCATGACAGGGTCTCCCCCAGACAGTCTTTCTGAGAAAGTCTACTTTCTTGTTCACACACAGAGGTATACTTGGTTTTGGCTGGGATAGAGTTAATTTTCTTCACAGTAGCTGGTATGGGACTGTGTTTTGGATTTGTGCTGAAAACAGTGCTGATAGAATCATAGAATCATAGAATATCCCAGTGCTGATGGAATCATAGAATATCCCAAGTTGAAAGGGACCCATAAAGATCATCGAGTCCAATTTCCTGATAACACAGGGATATTTTGTTACTGCTCAGCAACACTTACACAGAGCCAAGGACTTTTCTGCTTCTCACACTGCCCTGTCAGTGAGTAGGCTGGGGGTGCACAAAGAGTTGGGAGAGGACACAGCCAGGACAGCTGACCCCAACCGACCAAAACGATATCCCATACCATATGGCATCATGTCCAGCATATAAAGCTGGGGGAAGAAGGAAAGGGAAATACATTTGGAGTGATGGTGTTTGTCTTCCCAAGTAACCATTACATGTGACGGAGCCCTGCTGTCCTGGAGATGGCTGAACCCCTGCCTGCCATGGGGAGTGGGGAATGAATTCCTTGTCTTGCTTTGCTTGTGTGTGCAGCTTTTGCTTCACCTGTTAAACTGTCTTCACCTCAACCCATGAGTTTTCTCACTTTTACCCTTCTGATTCTCTCCTCCATCCTTCTGCGGAGGAGTGAGTGACTGTCTGTGTGGGGCTCAGTTGCTGGCTGGGGTTAAACCACAACCTCAAAGGTGAGTGGGTTTTATAGAGGTTTTATCCTACCAATTCACTCCAGACTATCAGCCTGAAGAGTTTCCTGCTGTAAGCATTTGCTCTTAACTTTAGTTCCCCAGCACACTGGTGTTTGTGAGAGATAAATTACTAAATGGAAGAGGGCCAGCTGAGCGCTACACATACATGTGTCTACATTGCTTAAGTGCTACCTCACTCTGGTTCAGATCACTGCAGCTAGCTCCCAGCACAGTTTGAGTGACAGGTCATTCAATGTACCAGTCTTAAAAGTTCTTGTGGATGCTGTAGTGTTGGCTCCCCTGCCTTACATAGTCCCCTGCAACAGTTCCACATGGCCTCTAGCCTCAAGCCATAGCATGCATGTCCTCAGTTTCAGGACACAAACCCACCAGCTGAATGGGCTGCAAAGCAACACTGCCATTATTTCAATCACTTTGAATGGAGAAAAATACAGAAAAGACAATCATTCTGTCTTAAAGGCAGAGATATTCTCCATCGGACCCAAAGAGACACAGGGCCAACTGCTACAACTCGTGAATGTAGCCAGTTGCTCTAGAAACACTGGAACAGAGCTGTATGGGTGGGGGACATTCTGCCACCTTTGGGCTTTTGGGCTAGGAACCACTTCATTTAGTCTGCTGTATAGTCACAACCAGATAGACCATAGTCTTAACATCACACTGTAGTGAGTGGTTCTCATCATGCTCTGATCCTTACTAAACCTTAAAAACCATTCCCACTAACATTTACAAACCAGGGAAATGAGGTACAAAATGGGTGACAGGCTTGCTCAGAATCACAAACAGAACTTTTGAGTTTAGTGCTCAGCTAAGCTGTTCTGCTTGCATTGCCTAAGGCACTGAATGAAGATACCGGCTTTAGGAAGGGAATTGACAGAGGGAGATCAGCTCAGAGGGAGTTCTGGTGTTAGGCTGTGCAAGAAATAACAAATTTGTGTTACAAAAAGAGAAGGTGATCAGGTCCAAAGCACTGACACTGATCAAAGCAGAAGAAAAGAGCTTTACGATAATTTTATAGTAGAAATCAAATAGTTGAGAAGGTTTTCTGAGGTAACGACAGGAAGCCCAAATTTGGTTCAGTAAGTCTCTGCACTGATTTACATTCCTAAAAATAACCATCATTTCAGAACATAGATTTGGCCCGCTGGGTGAAGTTATTAGTCAATCCTGTATGGTATTCAGCCTCCTGGATACTAACAAATAGCACGTGGTGATCAAATGGAATTACAGACAAAACGTGTTGTCCTTACCCAATTAGCATTGCTACGCATGGAGTGAAGCATTTATTTCCAGCTCTTACCGCTGATGACTTTATGCCTTTGAGTATCAGGCTGAATTAACCTTATCTCCTGCAAAGCTATATATAGTATTATGCTGTTGTAAAACCTGGCATTAACGGAGTTTTTTGTACACGTTAACCTTAGGCTGCTTGTGGTGGTTGGAAAGACTGGGCTTTTCCAACACCACAGTATTCTAAAAATACCTTAGAAAGCCTTGACTGTTCACGTGGAAAGCAACAGTCCCTCAGAAACTCTTGGAACAAGGTGTACAGTTTGCTTCCAGGTAAGTTATGGTGTCATGATTGCAGCAAATCAGCTGGGAGCAAAGCTGAGCAAATAGAGCTGGTGGGAGATTTACTGATCAAATGAGAAGAATGAGTATGTGCCAGACCTCCTACACATCTCTACTGACAGATCCTGACATCTCCACCGTGTGTGGTGAAGAGAGTCATTGCCCAGGGTCATGGATCAGAGCAAACAGAGGCGTATCAGTTAAGAAGCAGCAAAAAGTAGTCAGGTGTTCCCTTTTCTTCCTTGTGCTGAATAGATTTCTATCAGAGCGGAAAAGCTGGACTCATGTACTCCTGAACCTGGATTTGTCTTAAGGGAACACCAATGACAAACTGTTCTTCGGTATTTTTTCCCTGACAACACAGGCTGCCTGGAAATGATGTGAAGAAGTAGGATGCAGGCAGAAATGGATGGTGTTAACTAAGAGGAAACACCACCTTAGTTTATTCCTTGGACCCAACGCATCTCTTTAAGATTGCAAATGTTTTTAATGCCCAAGCAGTATACACAGCCTTAGCAGTAGATGCCAACTGACTATGTTCCCAAGTGACAGCTGGGGAAGAGCAATTCATGCAGCACCACAGTTGCTGTGTCTTCAGAAATGTGCATCTCCAAAACAAATGGAACAGACAGGAAAGAGAGAAGTAGTCAGACAAAAAAACTCCACCTTTTTCTTTTTTTGTTTTAGTTTATCACTGGAAATGCTGACCGAGGAAGCTGTAGGAAATATTCGTGTCATCAGTAAGACCTGAGGAAGAAAAGCAGTATACAAGCAAGAAATGCTTATCTATTGTGTTAATTCAGCAAGCGTTTTTTAGCATTTGTTTTCCGATTCTGCTGAGGACTTGTGATGTGCCTGTCTGTTTCTACTGTCAGCGCTGCAGACCGTCCTGCTCTGGAGTTGCCTTGAAGTCACTTTCAACTTTCAGAATAGGAATGGTGACAAATGTGCATAGATTTTCTCAGCAAGTTGCTTTTCCTGGCAGCTCTCTAGTCTGGTCCAGAAGCTATGTGTATTTATCACCATCTGACTGAAGAGTCCTACTGCTCCCAAAGGAACTCTGCTTTTTTGCAACAGAGCTGTCACTCCCTCAGTATCAATAGGACCTAAGCGAGCAGCTAATATCTCCTAGTGGTGATTCCAGGAGCACTCCATGATCACGTTTTCACAGAAGAAGAAGAACTTGCTACTGTGGATAACTGGGGAGACTCCTTCCTGAAGCTCCTTCCAAGCATGTTGGTTTGATTTAATTCCTGTTTCCTTTAGTATCATCTTTGTCACCCCAGCTAAAGCTGATCATTATCAGCTAAAGGTGTCAGCACAGTCTGATGCCTAAACACGTAGACAGGCACAGACTGGGAGTCTCCAACGTGCATCACCCTGCAGCTCACAAACCAGCAGGAGTTAAGCACTGCCAGGTGTGCAAAGTTTAGATACTTAACTTCTATCTAACTTTTATTTTGAGGCACTCAAATACAATCCTATAAGCCTCAAAGGCTCCAGTTTGGTACCACCTGTAGGAGTGAGCAGCAAAGTCCCCCTGGCACGGACAGGCGCCCAGGAACAGCTCCGTAGTGACTCAGCGTAGGAGGGAAGTAATGCGCTCTTGCAGGTTCCTTTCCCTCGGTCTTCACGCAGCTCAGTCTAGGGATGTCTTATGGCCAGACCACTATAAAGTAACAACCGTCGTGCTAAGTATGGTAACAATTTAAGCTTTTCACAGTTTTAGTCCCTTGCCATTTTTTCTAGTACACAGAGGTATTTCTTTGCTTCCAAAGGCACCCAAATGCATCTAAAAGTCTGTTCCCAACTGCAAGTGAAGGATTTTATTTTTGGGTTTTTTTTTTTCATTTGTACATTTTCACTTACATGAAAATCCTACTTTCAGCTACAGCTTTGTACTGGATTATAGGATAAATTAGGAATTTTAAGCAACAATACGTGTGATTAGTAGTTACGGTGCACCTTGACTACTCTGAGGAAGGACAGCTCTTGCAGCCACAGGAGTTTTCACTGTTGTATGTTGTTGGATTTTTATGGCTATGTCAAGGTGTACCCAAATACCAGTGGGTGCATCCAGAGCTGCCTCGAGCCCTGATAGATCTCTCGCTATTGGACTGTCCCATCATGGTCAAAGGAAACAATACTCATTGGCACTCATCAAGCTGCTCCGACATGCATTAGGAATTACCTGCCACAAATTGGTCTGTGACATGGGAAAATTGTTATGGATTTATTCTTTTCTCTCTTGCTAAACTGTGCCAAATATTTGTAGTTCAGGCCTGTAAGTGAACTGAGGATTTCATGCAGGGATATCTTGAATTTCTCTGTGCCATGCATTTTCATGATTTTTTTTGTTCATCTAGGACATCCCACTGCTGTCGTGTCAGCTGTTAATAGTATCATTCTTTCTCCATGAGCCATATGGCATACTCCAGAAGCCACAGATGATATATCTGCACTGACTACTGTGCTCATGTGTCAGAAGTTATCTCCCCAGCTTCCACAGAAACAGCACAGCATCCTTGAGAAAGTAGTTTAAACAAAGCCATGGGCCAAACTCATTCTTGAGGTAACCACTAAACTAAAAAGTTATTCCAGGTGTACACTCGGTCTTAATTTGTCAGCAGTTCTTTCGAAAACCTCTCTCTCTTTCTGTCTGGTGGAGGCTGGTGGCAACATGCCATCAGCAGCTGACTAGCATGACACTTGGTCCAGAAATGGGGGGAGTAAGGTTATCAGGAGATAACTCGGCATCATTGTCACCATTCAGTCACCATCTTCCCTGGCTGGGTTGCCATGGAGTTGTGGCATACGCTACACAAAATAACAATGTTATTTTAGGAGAACTATGCAATGAACTTCTGTCCTTCGTCCACCAGGCTCCCTGCATGCCGATGGCTGGGATGCTGACTAACCGGAGCTTGCAGGGTGGCCATTGATGGAAAACTCGGAAGTTTGTGTTTTACCAAATGATATGATGCACCTCCACGGCACAGGCACAAGACATAGCTATGCATGACCAATATTAGCTGAACGGACTTAGGCTGTATCTGTGGAAAATTAGTGTTTCCCCCGATGTGCTTGACTGGCTTCGCGTCATTCCTCTGGCGAGAGCGGCAGAATTACAAAAGCTTTTTTTTTCTTCTTTTTTTTTCCATGTGCCATAGCCAACAATGTTTTACGTTATTAGCCTGTAGCACAATTTCTAAAATTGGAATTTCCATTGCTTGGAAGGCAGACTAAATATTTTCTTTTTGGAAAGGCTCTATCTGTTTCTCTCTCTGCTGCCTTTCTCCCATACCTCACCAAAACACATGTTTTCAATCTTTTTCATTTATGTGTAAGAAACCACTGCTGGTAGACATCTCTTATTTGCAGTTTATCTCCCACTGACCTCAGAAAAACCCAAACCACCACCAAGAAGACAAGGAAGAGGAGCCAGAGATGGATTTACTGGTATGACAAAAGAGAGAGAAGAAAAAAAAAAGAAAAAATAAATTCCTCAGTTCAAACGTGAGCCTACCAGACTGAAAATCAAAGATTTGCTGAAATCCGGAAATGTTCAGACCATTTTTCCTTTTCCTTTTCTGTGCGTCAGGGTGCCGCCTGGGAGCCACAGTGCCAAATCTTTGTGAGAAAAGTGGTTGTTCTCAGTATCTTCAATTGGCACCGGAAGCACCAGTTCTAGGAAGTCTCCCAGGGAAGCTGCTTTTTATACCTCCGCTCTAATTTTAGAGACAAGAGGTTTGGATAATGTGAGCATGCATCCACCTTACAAGAGGCATCTGCAAACTGAACCTGACTGGAGCCTTTCAACGGTCATATGTGTCTCCCATAAGCTCTGGATTTCAAATGAAAGTCTTTAAAATCATGGATCACTCCTGATTTCCTCATTTAAGGTGGCCATGACAGAATCAAGCTCAAGGTGCCAACTATGGGAAAGAATTTTTAGAAAATAATAGTGCCTGTAAGCATGAACAAGAAAAGGACAAGGACATCTCAGTTTCTGAGACGTGGTCTAGGAGCTGAAAGCTACATTATTCAGTGATTTGGTTGCTCCAAACAGTAGTTACTAACTGCAACCAACAAAAAGGACCACATTTTATGAATCAGTATCCACTTCTGTGATTGCTAAGGACTTTGTTAGCTTGGTCCCTCAGTGTAGCTCCTCCGAAGCCGGAGATCTTTGTCATGAGCCTGGCTGGCCTCCCAGCACCACCTACTTCCATCTGAACTGGATGCCATGAGATCCCACCCAGAGGAGTCAAACCTCCCCAGAAACAATGAGTAATTCTTGGGAGACGCCACTGGAAGGCTGCTGCTGTGGCACGGGAAGACCGATAACATCTCCCGAGCCACAGCAGCCCTTTGTGTCGGCAGACACAAGTGGGATGTTCCTTCTTAAGTTTTCCAGAGTCAGAGGAAGTGGGCCTTGAAACACAATGCTCATTGAAATCGGCTTTCATCTGGGGGATCTCGCAGCGTAAGCGCCACTCAGTGATGTGCTTTCCATCTGCAGCCGAGGCCTCCTGATGCATTTCCTCTGTTTGTTCCAAAGGGATGGATGGCAGCACCTTAAAGCAGGCACACATTGTACCGGCTGGTGGGCATTATTCTGGGCTGCGGAAAACAGTAGTCCTGAGCAATAACAGTATCCTCAGGAGCCTCTGGTGGAAGTGGATGACATGTCGAATTACCTCCTCTTTCTCCTTCCCTCTACGTATGAATGGCACACTCATTATAGAAGGGTTTAAAAGCTTTTCACCATGGTGATGTTATGTACTCTGTTCTTCAGAGTTTCTCCTGGCAAGGAAAGGCCACATACACTTATGATGCTAAACAGTTTAAGCTCTGGAGAACAATACTGCAAATGGGGGTAACTGCTAGGAGACTACCGAGTGACATCGTCCTGACACTTTGAAAGCAACTCAAGCCAACAGCACTTTTCTTGTCATATGGCTACAGACCGGTATTCTGCTTCAGGTTGTGGTTTTGCAGAACTTCTGGTTGTCCATAGAGTCTTGTAATTAACCACAAAGGAGATCTAAGCTGAGACGGGTTGCAAGTACAAGTGAATACTGTATGAGCCTGCCATGTGGGCAACTGCTAATTGAATATGGGAGTATAAGGGCAAAATGTGACCATTTATAAAGAGTAAATGTTCTCATCAAATCCTATGGAATAAATTCCCTTGTCTGCTACAGGGTACTGTGGAAAGAGATAGACACGTGCTCTATTTATTCGGCATATCCCTACCAGAAGTATTTCAGGAAGGCTCAAACTGCAGCAAGATGAGATTCGTAAGAAGGAACTGGAAGTAATTTGTGTTTCACAAACTGATTACTGACCATTAGGCCTGAGCCCAGCTCGTGGATTGCAAGCAGGTTTTGGTAGCTGGGGATAGCTCCACTGCTTAATCGCTCTGAGAGGTTTATAGAGGGAGGAAAATGCCAGACCAAAAATTCATTGAATGTACACAGGGATGTGTAGTGTGTTGTGTGGGAGGAGGAAATCATTACAAAAAATAGCATCATTCCCTCACATTCCACTTTGGTAACAAAACCTATTTTTAAATTTTCATATCTAGAAATACTGCTGGTGGATCCCCGCTGCGCTGCCTGTTCAGGCACTCTGAAAAAAGATCCCTACTTCCATCTGCCTCCCACGAGTAAGTGCCATCCATTCTGAAAGGGAGAAGAATGTCTTTTTTTTTAGCTCTTGATCACTTGTTTGTCTGGATCCAGACATTGTGAGGCATCCTGGGTGAGCTCAGAGCAGCACGGTAAGGTGAAGCTGGGGCAGAGGACACAGCAAGCAGGGCAGGCAGGTAGGAGGGCAGGCTGCCTGACCCACAATACTGCTGGAGACTGGAATGAGAACTTAGGGCAAAGGCAGACTGGAAGGAAAATCACACCAAAGAATATAACAAGAAGAAAAAAAAAAAAAAGAGAAAAGGGTGAATTAAATGTTTTATAAAGATCTGTAATTTTTTGTTTTCCTTACTGAGACAGATCATGGTATGCTAAACAAAGGGCAGTATGATAGACATTAGAGAAATCAGGAGACTGTCCATTTATAAAAATGTTAATTTACTGTAGCAAGGGGAAAGCAACTCAGTCCAATGACCAAAGGAAATTTTTTGGTCAAATGCTAGGAAAAAATATGGCCTGTGAGAATTTTGATAACACTACTGAGGATTACAATGGTGCCCAAAGACTTCAGTCAAGTTAGGCCTTTGCTGTATAAACATACAGCTCCCATTCAAGAATATTGTACAAAAAACTACCCTAAGAGCAGCTTGTAAGCTTCAGCACAGCAGTCTTCTTAAGTAGTTCAGGATCTGATGAACAAATAAGCATGATGGCCACTACCAGGTAGACATGTGTGTATGGTCACCTGTACTGCAACACGCTGTTTTTTCCATGGCTGACATTTGGGAACTGTAATGCCTCACTCAGGGAGGTTCAGGGTGAATTGGTAGACCTGAACTGGGACAGGATGAATTTTCCTTTTGGTCTGAGCTGACTGAAGAGGGATCCTGGTTTAGACTGAGGCTATTCCTGTAACTTTTAGATAATTAAAGCTCGGTGAAATAAACTCCAGCCTCAGCGTCTTTCACCTGAACAGCAATCATACTAGAAACGGCATTAGTGATGTGATTGATAGAATAGAAAACAAACCTTTAACTTGCCAAGCTTCTGAGATTAAGACGTAATTTTAGAAGTTAGGTGCTGCTGAAATATATTATTCCCACTCTCCAGAAATCAAGGGTGTTGACTGGTAAAGAGTACCATGCAGTAAAGAGTGTCTTAGTGTGACTGTGTCTTTTCAAAATAATATATATCTTCGATATAAGCATTGTTTAGAAAGCAGCCATGTAACTTCCAAACAGGCCTAACCCTTTTCTGGGGCTTCTCTGTGTTGAAAGCAAGCTCTCGGCATTGGAAGGCTGAAGATCTCAGAGATACTTAATAGAAGTATTCTTTCGATTTCTGACTCTGTACAGAGACTCGCTGTATTTTTCATTATCCTCAATGCACCTCTGAAGAGACATCTGCCTAAATCCCAAATCCATTCTTCTACAAGAAGCGAGTGCCTGAAAGATCTACGCTGGCACTTAAGAGCGTACCTGAAACAGAGGGAGGATCAGCAGAGTAAGGTGAGATGTCCTGGCAGTGCTTTAAAGGGAGATGATGGAGGAATATAACCTGTGCAATTAAGGCTACAATTTTAGTTACTCTCCAGGAGCTTGGTTTTCTGCTTCATTATGTGCCACGCATCCCTATCCCTGAGTCCGTAATGGCTGAAGCTCGTCAACACAGTATGCTTTTGTTAAGGAGCTCATTCTCAGACTGACAACATGTTCTATCTTACATCAATTTAGCATCTAACTGATCGATAAAACCTGACTGGAGGGGAAATCAACATTAAAAGCACTAAAAAGGAAAATTTCTTCTTAAACTGGGATGCCTGGGAACAAGCCCATAGAGTCAATGAGAAAGAGAAGGCCAGATCCCAGGTTCACTGCCGAACAGCAGTGAATCTCCCCCCAGAAGTGCCTTCTAGGCAGACCCTGTGCCCGTGAGTCCTGTGTCCCTTGGGAGCTGCAGCGCAGGAACAGAACGGCCCCTGCGGGCCTCTGCCTGCCCTGCCTGCTGCCTGCCCGCTGGCCGGTGACGCATGCACCCGGTTGTAGCGGGCGAGGGGATGAAGTTGTGAGAGCCTGAAAAGGCCTCAGGAGCTTTGCGTTACGTACAAAAAAAGGACACAAAAAAATAAAGGCAGGGGTTTGGAGTCTCTAATCAGCCGTGATTGCTTCCTGTGCAGAAGTCAGCTGTTTCCATACAATAGCCAAGCTGTTCAGTCTCTAGGCGCCATCCCAAGGTCATCACTTTTCCATTGTTGTTCCCCACCCCCATGGAAAATTCCTGTGCTCTTTTATATATATCAGGGTGGTTGTGTTTTGGGTTTTTTTTTAAACTTGGAAAACTCATGCCTGCCTCTTGTGGTTGTGGAAAGGTTCAGCACTAGGTACTGACCTGAACGTACTGACCTGAACTTGGCTTTTCAGGGCTTTTCCTTCGCTCCGCATCACCAGTTCCTGATGTGCCTTTTATCTCTACAACTTTTTAAGGTTTTTAACCAAAATACTTCTCTTCACTCTGTTATGTGGAGGATATAAGCCAAACTCACTTCTGACATATTTTTTTCCTGCTTGTTTTTTTTAGGAATTCAAGTGTCATTCCCCTCTGAGAGACTAAGAAACCAGGCCATGTCAGTTCCTAGATATTGATCCCTTATAAAATATTTATTTACTCACACTTATACAGACCTTGATCTTCTAAACCGACCTAGTGGAAACTCTGGGAAAGGAATTGGTTTATCCTAAGAAGCCACTGAGCCGTCATTGCATTGGCTTATTTTGAGACCTGCTGAGCAAAATTCTAAAATCTTCAGAATTCAGAAGTCATGTAGAAAAATATTCATTCTGGGCAGCTTCTCTGGTTTCTCTGAATTTTTCCAAATCCCTGTCACTGGGCTAGACCTGACCCTGGACAACACTAATCAAGTTCTTAAAAAAACACTGTTTGTTATCTGTTGCTGCTGGCATCAGCTGGGCAAGGAGGTTTAACTCTCTGCAGTTTTAATGCCACCTATAGCCCAGTCTACAGTTTTCAGAAGCTTTGACTAATTCATTGTGAATTTTTTGGGAAGATGTAAATTATGAAATGGAACTGGGGAAAAATTGTGGATTTCAGGAAGGGCCTATTTGCTGGCACTCCATGCTGCTCAGGAATGCAAGAGGGGAGCCGTTTATTACCGTACCAACACTAGGATCTCTGCAGGAAGTTCAGTAGTGATTGTGGTCTCACAGACTCATCTTTGGCATCACTTACTGCTAATGAAACAACTGTGCTCCTCAGCCTGTGGCTTACACAAAATTTAGGACAACTCAGTGCAACCATCGAAGGAGGCCAAGTCAGATGAAAACTGTGTATTTAGTTAAGAAAAATGTTTTTTCTTGGTTATTATTATTTTTTTTTTGTCCCCAGATGAACAAGTTTTTATGGTCCCTATTGTTGCTGAAGCAAGCAAGGTTGAGCCACAGCAGTGCCCTCCTCATCGTGTCTGGGTTTGGGAGGTGGGGGCACTTGCTTGGATATACAGAGTTCTTTTTGAACCTACAAGATATCACTGGTTGAAACTCATCCTTTTATTTCGCTCAGGAAGATTTTTTTTTGCAGTTTGTTGTTCTTAAGTTCCCTCAGGGGCACAGAAATCTGTTGTTCAAATGCCAATCAAGTTCATGAATATCTGTGCTTCTGAGAGTCTTCTTCAAGAAGGTATGACCAGACAAGCTTCACAGTTCTTCTGGGAACAATTGCTGTTAAAATACTTTTGTTTGAAGGCTTCTTCCCCGTTCTATGGGCTCTGGTAATCATAGAATCATAGAACCATTAAGATTGGAAGAGACCTCAAGGACCATCTAGTCCAACTATCCCCCCACCACCTATTACCCACTAAACCATGTCCTTCAGTACATTATTCCACTGTAATAACTTCCTTGGGGATACTTCTAGCTACTAAATAGATTATCACTCGACCATTAGACAAGATACCACAAAACCTCTCTCTGATGACTGTGTCATTTTGAAAATCCTGAGTGCGTTACTGTTTAATGTGAAACTGGTGTAGGATACATAGGAGATGAAAGAGGTTACAGGCTTTTTAGCTCCTGTGAATAGATTTTAGTACTATTTGGAGTGCTTTGTTTTGGTTTTTTTTTTAAAAGGTATTGGTGGTAAACCGTTGTTTTGTCATGTTAGCACAGTTTCAAAGTGACAGGTAGAAACTTAAGCACAAAAGGCTATCAAGATTTACATATGACACCTGTTCACTGCCCTCCTACCCTTTCCCTTACGGCTGTTGCAACCATATTATGTCAAGTGCCAACATTATTGTACCCTTATGCTGAAATGTTGGCATTTTGTTCTACTATATACAGCTTTTAATGAAAGGCCCATTTTCAGTTTTATCACTCAAAAACAACTACAAAAGCCATTTCCTTCTCAAGGATGATTTTTCACGTCTAGTATTTACTGCCATGGCAAGATATCCAAGCACTTCCTATTAAGTATGGTACTCTTTGTCACTACCGAGTATCTGCACTAGTACAATTTACTTGTTGCTGTTTCCCAGAAACTATTAAGTCCTCAGCTGCCCACAGTAAGGCTTAATACAGGTTTCTCTACAGCCCCTACAGTAATGGCTCAGAGCACTATAAGCCTTTAAAATGCAGTCCTAGCGTTTCAGATAACAGTGTCACAGCACTACCTCTGGCACTGATTCTTAGTGAAAAAGGTGAATGTATGTATTTAAATACTTTAGTGCAAAAACATAGTCAAAATAATGCTTTGGAACTGTGGAAGAAAATTAGCAATACTGGAAGAAATACAACTGTAAATTCTTTGTTTCATTTCACACATTAAAAAAAAAATCAAAAGAAAAAGAAAATACTTTTCCTAATTCGCACAATACCACTCTAATTAATTTCTTAGACTGGACACCTTGCTGCATCACTCGAGTGTCAACCAGCAGACTGCCAGGCAGACTGAGCTGCACCTCTCTTAATGTCCTTGCTGTCCCTCTCTTCCCTCCCTCTCCCTGGCAGAAAATGGTGTGAGATTTATTGTTTAAAAACAAACCAGACAAAACCAACTAGAGCAGAACAACCTTTGCTTCTCAGGACAAGTGCAGATTTATTCCCAAGAAACACAGTCAATATCTCCTCCACTCTTTATTGCAATGGTTTGAATATTGTTTTTCTTTAATATTATTTATTTATGTCCATTTGTTTCTGGGCAATGAATCATTTAAAGCTAATAATATGTAATACTGCAATATCCAAATTTTATGATCACACAAGAGCTTTGCACTTTCACTGAAACATATAAAGTGTTCAAGGAAAGATGATGAAATGGCAATAATTTGGGATGAAGTAGAAGATTAATGTGGAGTTCTATTTCATTTAAAGATAAAGTTTGCCCTCATATGCTATTATGTGCTATAATAATGTTTCTGAAAAGGGTGGACAGACTGACTTCCTCATGTTCGCTGTGAAGTATTTCTCAAATGAGTTAATAGCTAATATTCTAACAACTTTTTTGGTGTTTGTCTTCTCTTCTTAGATCTCATTTATAGGTTTGAAGAAGATTATTCCTTCCAGCTGTGATTCAATACCTAGTTTATTAAAATCTTGCCAGTTACTTAGATCATCTTTACCCTCAAAATTGATATTGTAGAGGTGAAGCCCCTTGGAATAATGACTATGACATGACTTTTTAAAATCCCTCAAGTAGCTAATCATATTCCTGGAGAGCTGGGGTAATAACATGAATACTCTGAGTTGTAATAAAAATGTAAGAAGATTTTTAGAAGGGTATAAATCAGTCTTTAACTACAGTCTGTTTTGAATTACCAAAGGCAATAGGGAGAGGGAGGAGGGGAGCAGAAGTGAGATAACTCACGTGAAGCAATAACACAGGAAATACAAACCATATGTAAGCTAGGCTATGAAAATACACCAATGCATTCACTTTCAAAAAACTTGTAAACACATTTCCATGGAGAGCAGAAATAACCGTGAGCAGCTGGTCACTGGGGGCCCAGCTCACGTGGTGTTCGCCCCCCAGGGCTGAGCCCACAGCAGGGCACTATGCCCACACTGCCGGGGCGAGGTGGAAGCCGGTCACAGGTGACTGAGGGTGGCGGTACCAGGAGTGCCCGGCAGGTAACCTGCAGGCAGGTTAGCCACACTGAGGTATAGGCATGGCACAGTACGGTGTGTTTTCCACACGTGTGGTACTCAGCAGCTCTAAGGGAGGCAGGGCTCTGCGGTGGGCAGGGGCTTTCCCACGCAGCATCCACCACCGCACAGGAGCTGCGCGCAGATGTTTCCCCCCGTTGCAAGGGGGGATGAGAACTCACCTTGCAGCAAGAAGCTGCACAGGACAAATCAGTGCAAACATACAGTTCCTGCGGAACAGCTGGCACCAAGTAATTGCATATAAAAACTTTATATACGTTTTAGCACATAGCAGGAGAAAGAACTGAGCAATGGCTGAGGTTCTTGATGCTGTTAACTAAGAGCCATTATTTTCTGGCTTGTGGCAGCTGGGTACTCTTTCAAAGAGGAAAACAGAGCTAAGTTTACTGCTGACATGAGCTTGTGCAGCAATTTCTACGCTCCTGCTCTATTCATCTGACATTCAAAGAGTAATTATAGCATAAAGGAGTATTCTGGGTGCTGCTTCTTACCCTCTGCTTTCTAGGAACCCCGCTGCATGGATGAGTTCCTGTTGCCACTTTACACAAATCGCGTTTTTTCTTTCTTGGCCTGTGACTCTGATACGAAAGAAGCTTCTTTTATCACTACTTAAAAATAAAGAACACTAACAAAATGTACTGATCAAAGCGATTCATTCATCGGCAGAATGATTTTTGCATGTTGCTACTTTGTATGTGAGAACTATTGCACAAGGAGAGAGACTGTGAATAGACTTAGTGTTTACACAGTACCAAAGTATAAGGTTGCTCCTTGTCACCAAAACAGCACTGAACCCTCATGATACACTAACATGTGCGTGGTAGCCAATGACACATCCGCGCTGCCTACATTAGCGCAGCAAAGATGCTTTGTTCTCTGATGTCATGAGTTTCAAATCCCAGCTGGGGATTTACTGACTAAGCCACAGTGAGCTGCTGTGAGTTCCCTCCCAAAATGAGAAGAGAATAAAACAGAAAGGCTTTCTCCTTTCCGTTTCACTTCAGAAGTACTGCTAAGTACTGCTAACCACCGGGAGTTATTTCCCGGGTGGTTATTTAGTTGGTACCAAAATACTAGTACAGCTCTTGCTGACAAGAGCTACATACACCCATCAGTGAAGAAAAGGCACGTTAGCCACCACAGGACAAGGTATAATAGCAGTTGCCCTGAATTCTTCTTCAACTAAAATCAGAAACTGCAACTCTATCGTGCCATGGGCTGGAACCGGCAATTGCTCGGCATTTCTGTATAGCAGGTCACTTGTTCCCCTCCACAACTGCAGACTGAGGAATTCCAGTTTTACTGCCAGGTCGCCATTTCTTAAATTCTTCTCTTGTGTTTGTGCAAGTTTTTGTCTGTTAGTAATGGCACAACATACATTGCATATGGAAGGTGTTACAACATACAAGCTTTGTACAGACACTCGCACAGAAAAATATTTTTTCTGCCTTCTTCACGATGAGATGTGGGTAGTGCAAGTGTGTCACCAGAACCGACGCTAGTGAACCTCTACAGGAGGTTCTTCATGCTGAGAACTCGAATAGAAGAGGACAGTGGCCTGGACTCTTGCTGTTACTGTTGGTTGTGACCTTTTTGAGTGACGATCCCAAGGCACTACACAATGGTTGAAGAATTAGGCTCATAGCATTCCTAGAAACAGGAATTATTACTTTGTTGTTAAAGATGTGGAAACTTGGTCACAGAAAAGTCCTGACTTTTACAGGGTCACACAGGAAGGAGTCAGGAAGAGGAAAAAAGGTCTAGCCGGTGACTTAAATTCTTCATCTTTTCCTTCTATTTATTCACTGCATCATCTTGCCCACTTCCTATGTACCAACTCATCCCAGAGAAGTGCTTTAAAGCTTCATTGGTACGTGGACAACACATGGAGATACTTGGATGGAAAGGACAACAATTTCTCACTGCTGCTGTCACAAAGCCTGAGCTGAAGTCAGGTGGCACCTGTTTCAGGCAGAGTTTGCAGAAGCCTGGTATCCCAGAGTAGACAGGAGGGCAAGCTCCAGCCTGGCTTTTCTTCCTGCAGCAGCAATCCACTGCCAGAATAGCTTGACAGAACCAGTGTAAAGAAGGAAAAAGTGGGTTCTGGGAGACGAAAAGAGACTTGAGGCAACCCCAGAGCATAAGAGCATTCAAAATCCTATGACTCCTGTGTGCTGTCACGTCTCTTCCCCCAGAGTGAGGGCCAGGTGGGAATCAAAAGGACAAATCAAAAGGATAAATCTCCATCCTGGCCCCTGGGAATGGACATGTCTCAAAAAACTTAAAAACTAAAGGAGGATATCAAACAAGATGAGACACTGCAATGGAGAAGAATCCACAGGGAAGAAAAATCTGACAAATCTGGGTGAAGATAAGAGCCCAAGAACAGTGTGAGAGAACTAAGGAAAATGAGTTAGCAAGAGTTAAAAAAGGATTATAATTGTTCTAGTGAGTTGCCGGTGTACACAAAGGTCGGTCCGAAAAAGTGAAAAGTAAAATTGGAAAGTCTTTTCTCATCCCTAACACTTGAAAAAACAATGAGAACTTTAGTCTTCAGGGGGCAAGGAGAAAGAAGTCTTTTGCTGTTGCAGAGATTGCAGCACATCAGATGATGGGGTTACGAAAGTTCAAACACACCCAAAATCTTCCTAACTACCCAATTTGGAGCTAAGTGTGCACCAAGCTAGAGGTACAAGCAGGGGTGTTGCAGGAAAAGTAACTAATAGCTGTGTTTAAAATAGCACTGACCCTTCCCATCTTACTGGCATTGACTACGGGGACAGGCACACCAGGACATGCCTGCTTTGCGCTGCAAATATTTTACTGGTCTGACTATTTTGATTCAAGATGTGATTTCTTTTTAACTGGAATTATCGTGGCAGTAAAAGTCCTCAGGTAGAGCCCACTGTACAGCCGTATAAATATGACCATAGTCATGATCATTCAACATCCCTTTCAGTTTCCATATGGAATTAGGCAAAGCAGTGTAAAATAATACTGTATTTTTAAACCATGCCAGTTGCAGAGGCTGCTGTATTATTTTAAGAACACCACGTAGCAGTTAGATTTTCTGGATTTACCAGCTTATCCAGGTGGAAATTGCTGGGTCACCTTCACTGAAGCTAGATTGCCTCACAGTAGCTGAGGGTATAAACTGTGTGTGGCTGGACTGTTTGATCAGTGTCCAAAGTTGGACTTAACATTGCTGGTCAAGTCAATTCAAACCTGAACGTTTCATTTGGCTGTCCTTTCCCTCTGGTGAGTCTAGATCATTTCTAGGTTACCCCTTTGGCAAAATAACTCAAAACTAATCATGCAATTGCAGTGAAGTTAATTAAGTTACACCATCAATTAATAAAGGTTGACCAGCTTTTATTAACGTCATCATTGCTGTCTCAATATAGGCCATCGTTAGACCTGCTGAGCATTGCACAAACCTTGCATGGCTCCTCGCAGACACACTCTGGGCTGACCTATTCTGTGTCGGACAATCCAGCTGCAGAGGGAGCACAGCAGCATTAGGCAAAGCCTGCCTGAGGGACCATGGCAGCAGGAGAAGGACGTTGGCACCTTAAGGACAAAGGCACAGGTCGTGTGGGTCCTGCTGCAGAAAGGGAAGGAGAGGGGAGGTGCAGCACAACAGCAGGGCACTGCAGGGAGAGACTTGATGTTGCCAGTGCTGGTGCTGGCATGGGAGGTGGTGGTGGTCACTCTCCAGAAGGCTCCCCAGCCCTTCTGCACTTCCTTTCCCCTTGCTGCCCAAAAAGTAACCTGAGATCCCAAACACCCTCACTTTCCAGAGGTCCTGTGCAGCAGGGCTTGGGCCGTTTTCTGGCTCCCAGCTCTTCCTGGCTGAGAAGCAGCATGGGTGGCAGCTGGCTGTCAGGATGGTCACCATGGCACACTCAAGCCCATGGCACACTCAAGTAGTATCTGTAAAATGTGAGTCCTGGAAAGATATGGGAGGAGACTGGTACTTGAGGAGGAGGCTACCCTGAAGCAAAGGAATTGAGTTCCTCCCACACTAACACCTGCTGGGAGCAAGAAAGAGTATGAGCATGCAGTGGTGCAGTGGGAGCAGGCATCAGGGGATCTCTACAGGCTTATTTTATAAGCTGTTGTGTGTTGGGTATGGATCCGGCCTTAGCTTACCTCATGGTAGTTCAGGGGGTGTCTGAATTGCACTCTCCTGTGTGCAACCCACCATGGCATCACATGCAGTGCGAAAAGGCTGTTCTCCTTCCCTCCACCACCCGCAGTTGTAAGCATACCTCCTGGTGAAGGGAATATGTGAATGGGCTTGCTTAGTAAGCTCAGCAGTGAGCCTGTGCTTACACATTGAAATTAGCTATGTCGTTCTGGTTTAAAAATAGAAGAGAATCAGCCCCAACTTGAACTGGATCCTGAAAAATATATTTATGGCCTTCTCTGCTCCACAAATTATCCTGCAAGCTCAGCAGAACCAATTACCCATTGCATTTATGGACAGCCAACAACAGCTCTCCTAACTCCTGCCAGTACAGGCCTTTGGGGTTTTTTCCTCTTCAGATATTCCACCTGCAACAGGGGCACTACATCTGGAGCAGGGATTCAGTGACAGCCCACATTGGATCCTGTGTGTAGTGCTGTCCTGCTCTCAGCAGGTCCAGACGAAGGTTTCGTTAGGCAGCCGCAAGCCCAACTGCAGTTGTACTCTGCAGGAGGGAGTGGGGAGGGCATCTGGAGGGGAGGGAAGGGGGTGATGCAGAGCCGGCCTCTGCCCAAGTTCGAAGACAAATGCTGAGAGAAGGTCCTAATGGTTTGGCAGGGAAAAACCACCAATGCCTGAATGAAAAAATACATTCATATCTCTTTAATCCATTCCCAACTAAATCCCCATCATTATCAGCACTACATATAATTAAAGGGTTTATTTTTGTGTTACAAAATCTCTTTGTAATTATGGAGTGGTTGTGAAGTGCAGCATTTCTTTGTGTATGTTTGAAGAACTGAGAGACCTGCCATTCTCTCAGTTTCCTACTATGTCACTTACATTTTCCTTTCTGCCCACACACCATCAGCTTCCTCTCCTCTACCATAAAACCAGCTCCATTAAGATAATTTATTTTTTAATGAAAAAGTAAAGATGAAACTGCTTGTGAAGTACCCTCACAGACACCAAGTGAAGTGTCTAACAAGACACCATTTTTGCTCTGACATGTTTCTCATCTGGAAGTCTGGGGTACTTTGACATAAAAAGTAATGATGTGAAACTGATTTCAGAGCCAGGGCAGAACTTTCCAAAGATTTCCTATTTTGCTGTTAAACAGTTACACAACTGTTAATTAGAACTCTCTTATATTATTATAGACAGAGAGAGACAAGAGTGACTGAATTTCAGGGTGATAGGAGAGTCCTGCAGGTTCCCTCCCCTACTCATTCAGTTCCTCTTCCTCTAAAGGATGTTGGCAGAAGGAGGATTTCATACTACCAAACAGAAAAACTGAAGTTGTGGAAAAAAACCCAGAACCCTACCAAATTTAGAAATGAAGGGACCATCATACAGAGTTTTCAATAGCTAGTTTGGTACTTCCCCAGTCCGTAAATGAAACTTGCATTGAAATCTTTTGCAAAATAGGTACTTGTGATGTTGGGTTTACATTTGTCCAATATGCTTCATAAAGCTGTCCATTAAGATTCCTGGATTATTTTATGCCATGTATTTGCAAAATGTTTAAAATGAGGCATTTCAGTTTAGCTATAACTGTATTAAAATACAAAAATAGAAGGGATGACAGTAAATAACAGCATATGATTTTAGATAATAATTTGATAACAATGAGCTAACTTAACATCTTAAATTACAAAGAAAAACAAAATAGACAAAGGTATATACATACTTATCTTCTGAACTTTACAAGTATCAGTCCTATTTTATCACAGTCTGGCATGTGTTTACTTTCCTTTTAGACTTAACAATGAACTACAAAGTTATTATCAAAACTGCACATCACCGACTTGTTTGCTACTATTAACTCTGACAGGAGTTCTAGCACATAGACCACTTGTGATTTTCTTATTTAAAATGCTGTTCCTCCTTTTGAATGTGTGAATTCTCACATCTTGGTTCACAAATAATTAATTTTCCTAGTGGGAAGCATGCAAAATTGCCATACCTGAGAAGAGAATTGCTTTGCTTACAAAGCCTTTTTTAAAAGAGCAATTTAAATTTGACCTAGTAAAGTATCAAGCGTCTCTTATCTACTAGTAATGGTGTTGTTCTTATCAAGTTATGCAGTCATTGGGACAACAGAGAAGTAGCATGCCTATGTGTTATCTATTATAATGACGATTATTGTTATTTATTAGTATTGCAGCTATAATATGATCCCTGGAAGCTTCCTATAGTTGAGGTTACCATTTTCAACAGTCTAATCACTTGAAGCTCTTTTGACATGAAATGATAGAATTATCTAATTAACTGGAAAGGGATGTAAGTATTTCATATTTCTCTTTGACAAAAACAATAGAAGTGTCCCTTATTTTAGATACTTCTCTGCGGAGAGAGGGGCAAAGAAGCCCCTGTAAAATCATCTGGTTCTCCAAGCATCCTCTTCACAGAAAGCCTGAATGGGGCAGAGAAATCCATTGCTGGCCCAAGGCGCGCTGGGTTTGGAAACATTCCTCTGCTGCTCCTGAAGCACACGTGTACTTAAGCTGCAGCAAACGTCACTGAAGTCAGCTGGGACCCCAGCAAATGGTTATAAGGCAACTATTTCCTGTGCTCGTGTCATTTCTGTGACACATCTGTAATTTCAACCCGGGAGTTTTCCCAGGCCCTCTTTGTTGCTGAACAGAAAAACAAGATGAACTACGAAACTGTTGGCTGCTCTTCTGCCAGAACTCTCCGGTTCCGGATTTTGAAGCCATTTATCCACAGGCTTCAAGAAGGTCAAGTAAATGTATCAGTTACTGGTGACAAAACAGTTGGACTCGATGATCTTAAAGGTCTTTTCCAACCTAAATGATTCTATGATTCTATGAAAATAAGTTCCTATAGCTTCTGATAACTTGATTTTAATACCAGAGTACACTTGTGCTAGAGGCGGTGCTCATTTCATGCAATGCTCTTGCATCGTGGGTTAAAAATTGTGTGAAGAGCAGCAACATTTACCTAAATATGGGTTAGAAATGCTCCACATTAACTGGGATCATTAAATAATATGATTATAAAAGCTAATCTTTCAGCTGGGGTAGGAAAGAACCATGTAGGTGAATACCTTGTGTCCCTTTATCTTACCATTTCACTCATTATTTCCTCTTATGAATTCTCTTGTAGGATGATTTTTGCTTGACTCTTTCAATCAGTATTTGCCAGAATGCTAAGTGGATGGATAAAATGACCAACTTAGAAAAAGGTATTTGCTTTAGTGTTACCAGTGTCACAAGATACGGTATATCTGAGAATCAAGATTTTCAATCAGCTTACTAGATAAGAAGAGCCTACTTTCCATAGAAAAGCCTGTTTTACCAGCTCAGCTACACCTTTTCTCCTTTCTTTCTACATTATCTCTATTTAGCTGAATTGGCTATTGAAGAGAACACATTGGAATTAAACAGAAAATGCAAATAGGCCAACAGAGACCCTTGAATATTATTTGCATCTGAAGTGACTACTCTGGCCAGCTGAGCATGTTTATCCAGTTAGGGAGCAGGAAAAGCACCGCATCTTACCTAGCCAAGCAAGACCAAGGAACACGGCTCACATGCAGAGGATGCACAAACAGTCTGTTCATTACTGTCTTAGCAGCACCTGGAGGCGTGAACCAGGACTGGGACCCTGATGTGCTGTACAAACACTGAGCAAAAGACACCTTCTACCTGAAAGAGCTCACAGCCTAATGAGACAAGAGAAGCAAACCAAGATACAAGGCTAGACAGAAACACAATGTAAGTGCAATTCTACAGTTACGTTTCACTCCCAGTGACTGCAGACCTGGGTGAGGAAATAAGTGCAGGCCTTTCTCCCAGGATTCCACTGCCAAATGTAAGGCTGCAGAGAGCTCTGCTCCTGAAATACCACAGCACCACACCACAGATAGTATTTTCTTCATGGTGGATAATCTATGTTCTTCTTCTTTTGGACAATATTATTCTTCTAAAACTCCAATGTGTTAAACACATGTGCACAAGTAGGCAAGTAGCACACACCCTCCTCTACTTCAAAATTTTCTATCAGGACTACCACCAGTGAAAAAGCTGCTGCCAATACAGCTCGGGCCACATGTATCATGAACTCCAAATTATGAAAAGATATCTGAACAGCCATGTGACTGCCAGAGGTGCCTGTCACAAAAAAAAGAAGACAGTAACCTTGTCCATCGAGGACTAGGTCAATCATCTTCTGCTCATGATGAGCTCACAGCCCTCTTCAACTTCATATAATTTTTAAAATCCACCTGTGATCGAACATATGATCCAAATCCAGCACACCAATGTGCCACCTTAAATTTTACATGCCAGTACACTTCCCATCACCAAAGCAGAGGAAACTTTCTGCAGAGTTCAGGTCTTGTTTTTTGAGTGCTTAGACAAAACATTATGCTTCATTTTCGATAACCTACCCATGCTACAGGGAAGACACCATGAAATATCAATGTGAGCATTCACAGTCAAGAAAAAAATTGCTTGAGTATGATCTGCACAACAAGTGACTGATGACAAAGGAAAGGACAGCAGGTTACCCATCAAGGCTTTAGTGGGATCTTGCTGCGTTATTAAGCCTTTATTAAACTGAGTTTGGTTTTGTGCTGTTGGATTTGACACAAATTCATAGGTATAACAGCAGAATTAAATTATAAAATTAAATTACAAAATTAAATTATATAAATAGAAATACAGTTTTATTGTATTGTTATTGCTGCTGTTACCAAATTCAGATTCTTGCTATCTGTTCCCTGCTTTCCTTGCTGCCTAAACTGCACTGCTCTTTCTGCAAGTCATCTTCTGCAATGTTTCAAGTATGTTCTTTAGGCCAAAAGGACAAAAACTCATCTTGCCTGTGAAGCTCTGCATTTAATAGGTGTAAGGTTTCAAAATCTGACTTCTGTTTTCTTGAAGGACATGACAAATTGCTATAGACAAAGACGCTGAGATGGCACTAAACATGTGGCTAAGGCCTGCTGGGTTTTGGTGACAGTGTGTCACATGCTGCCAAGCTGTCTCTAAACAGAATTCTTTATACAGTAACAGCAGCTGAGATGTAAAACCCAGATTAGATGACTTGTTGTTTTGAGGGGTTTTTCTTCTGGGAATGGCATCCAGAGGCCTGATATGAAAAATGAGAAATCTGCAGAAAAAATAAAAGGAAACTGTGATATGGTGTTTCTTCTTCTCTGAATGGAATAGTGGAAAGAGTAGGAAACATGTTTCAGATCTTCACTACTGCAGACAAACTACATAAAGATCAAAGCAGAAATTAAGATCAGAATATCCAGATCCGATTACAAGAGAGGTTACAAGAAAAAACTTACATTATGCAGTCATCATAAAGATTATTTTATTGCATAAAATGTTTAATTTATATTGTATCTGTATATACAAGTCCTAATTCTGCCTCCAGTTACAGCATTTTAGCTATGATGATAAAGTACTGTGTAGGTACCTAATGACTACTAGAAAGTCTGTAATTACACAAGTATTACTCTCAGACCTTAAGACTGATCTGAGTTAACTACACTAAAAATATATATGTACAGAGATATCCTTTTCTATACATTTTTCTAGAAGTGAATTTCATCTCAGTCTTCATCAAAGCATTAAGGGGCTACTTTTATACTACTCATGAACCTTATGGCTATGTCTTTCTTTTACACTTATAAATGAACAATATTGACGCCTTCTATTTGCAACACTTACATTTTCCTATTGTTCAGAGATATGCCAGCAAGAAAACATACCCGTAAGCACCTTATACTGCAGTATATCTCTACAATTGCATATATTTGGTTTTATGCAGTGGAAAAGAATGTAAGCACATCTGTGAATATACCTATGGCGTAAGCAGTACTTTCCACTTGCTAATTGAATTACATATAAAATGTTTCTTGTTCATGAATAAGTAAATATATAAATAAATACATAACGTTTCATTGACTTGCTATTTTATTTTCCCCTCATTTTTGTTTCTCTAGTTATTTTTACTCCTGAGAGATATTTTGAGAGGGGAGTTGTTTCCTTGAATTTACAGTTACTCAGAATATTCCACCTCTAAGTCCTCAGGCAGACAACCCTCAAAAGAAGAAGCAGAATAGAGCTGCTAAATATTCACAGTACTATAAAGGAGCCCCATGCATCCCAGCTGGGAAGATGTTTGTTCTCAGCAGAAAAAGTTTACATACAAGGAACTGAAGGGCATAAAATCTATAGTGCAGCTCCTCCAATACACTCAGTTACCTCAAATCATTTCTCTGGGCCAAGCCAACTCAAGAAAGATAACACACCTGCTTTGATGGAGGAAAGACCTTCTCAAACCAGCTCTTAAAAAGGAGTCTTCTTTGCTCCCTTATTGCTACAAAAAGGAGGAAGAAAGTTTAATCCCTCTATGATGCAACTTGAAAGGGGAGCTGGTGTGTTGAGCTGGCCAGAACATGCTGATCTTGTTCATGGAGACCTTGCACTGGAGTGACTTCAAGACACTCTGCATTATGGTCTTAGTGCTCAGCTTGCAAGTAAGTATTGTCAGAATCAGAGTCATACATACTGCGGGAGCAAACAAGCATGGGTGGCATGGCTGTTTAAAAAAGGGTCACAAAATAACAGCTGAGAACTAGGATCTCCCAAAGACAAAGAAGACAGGATGCAGCTTGGACAAGTTGTGGGACAGATCTAGACAACAGATCACATTCATGACTATCCACCAAAGCTGGATCTGCCAAGGACTGGGAATTTCTTTGTTTGGGAGGTGAGATTAGAAGCAGACATACTGACATACTAGCAGAATTACAAAAATTAAAGACAACCAAGAAACTAGGGTGAAAATACAAAAGCTGTGTATTACCGAACAGCTTGGACAGAATCATAGAATCATAGAATAGAATCATAGAATCACTAAGGTTGGAAGGGACCTCTGAGATCATCAAGTCCAACCGTCAACCTAACACCACCGTGCCAACCAGTCCATGTCCTGGAGTGCCACATCTATGCGTTTTTTGAAGATCTCCAGGGACGACGACTCAACCACCTCTCTGGGAAGCCTGTTCCAATGCCTCACTAGGCATTGGAAGAAGTCAGGGAGATTAATTTCCCTCCAATTCAAAAAGATTTTAACATGGTGTCTTGTTCAGCACTGAGAAAATTGATAATAGAAAATGTGATACATAATTCAGAAAAAGAAGAGGAATACAAAAGCATGACAGAAAAACCAACTTTGTAGAGATTTCTTTTCTCCATGTACCACAATAACAAAGAAAAATGATGGAGAGTACATGTCAGTGGTGGGAGACTGTGGTCCTCTTGTCTCTTGGGACCTGCCCACACCATGCCACCTGATGCCCACCGGGTGTATGCCCATGCTGTATGAGAGGAGGGTGGCCGTGTCATCATGTGCACCTCTTCCAAAAAGAACCGATTTGCAACTAGGCTGTCTCTGTCATAGTTTGCAGAAGCCTTTAAAAGGAATATTGGCAGATTGTCTTTCTCAAGTTACTGTCATGCCCCATTTCCTTGGGATTCTTTCAAGGCAGGGACACACAGAGGACCAGAACTAGTGGCTGCAGTCATGGAGTCATTTTTAGTGGAATTAGCCGTTGGGTGCTGGATAGCAGCAAACACTGCAACCCAGCTTTTTACAAAACCAAGCTCTGGTTTTAAATGGGACAGTGAATAAGAGCAACAAATAACAGATAGCAAAACTAATGAAGTGGAAGAAGAGTGAAAGGCCAGTGAAAAGTTCACAAAATAATTAAAAAATATTAAGGTTATATGGTGATAGAGTTACACATTACGTGCACATTTTAAAGCATGCTTGGATTCCCTACAATCTTAGACTTCACAGTTCAGATATCTGCCTGTGTCACTAAGTTGAAGGGATAAAGGATGAAGAATACACCAGAGAAAGGGACACATTAAGCAATTTGGAATAACTCAGGGGAGAGTGACAGGGAAAGAAGACAGAGGGAAGGAGGAAAAGTAGAATTATGGGAGTGATATAATGGGAGAAGGAGGGACCATCAATACATGCAGCCACAAGAATATGGTGAGGACAATAATTTTCACTCTTGCAGGAGCATGAAATGACAGTTACTACCATTGATGTAGGATCCTCATAAGCCCTGGAGCAAAGACGTTGCCCATGGAGCTATGTAGACCACTCCTGGCCTGTAGGAGAGATATGCTCCTGCCTTTCCTCTCACGTGCTGCTGCCTGGGAACCATGGCAGGGTAATACTGTGCTGATGGAGGCTACACTTAGAGATGATCCTACTGATTATAAACTCCATGAGGGAATGTGGCAGACCAAGCTCACCCTGAAGCTCTGGTCTAGGACTGCCAGTGTAACTGCAGGTTCATGCCGGGTGAGCACAGGACTGGGGAACCAGATGAAGAGATTGCATCTACAGAATTATTTATTATACTCTGAAGTTATAAACAAACATGTGAGAGCAAGCACATTCCAAACTGAAGTGCATTCATCATTATTGTTAGCAATAATGATTAAAATAATTCTTTGTGCTGCCAATAGGAGTGCAAATCTGAGGAAAAAAAAATCCTGAAAACATGAGAATATTAAAATGAATTTAGCTTCACACAAACCCTGTGAAGTAGCCACCCTTATCTGCACACTACAGAGGAGGAAACTTTGGCGTGGAGAGATTGCGATTTGCCCAAGGCCAGGCAGGAAGCCCAGGGAACAGCTGAACAGAGCCCCAAGCTCATGAATGCCAGCCCTGTGCTTCAGTCACAAGATCATTCTTCCTTTCCTTCTTTCGATAATTTTCAAAAGAATTAAGTTAGGCAAATCCAGAGTTATGGATTCGAAAGTAACCTTTCTGCCATCTCCCACCCCAGGATGTTCAGAACTGCATTGGAACAGAAGTCTGGTACAGGAGGTTTTCTCTACTTTCTGTATAAGCCAGGCGTACAGATGAGTTAGGAATCTTAAGCATCAAACTGGGTAGTCTTTACAGACACATCCAGTATCAAGACTTAGAAAGGAGTGCTGAAACAGACCCAAAACTTTACTAGATGCGTTTTATGCCCCAAGCATGAATCTTTTTAATTCTGTCTCTGGACCAATACATGTTTAATTACACCAGGGAGCGTGTGCTGCTTTGCACAGGAGTGGGCAAGCGCTGCCACAGAACACGTGGTCACTCTGTGCTTGAGGCGATTGTCTGGGTAATGTCTAGAATCCTTTGCACCAAGGCAGGACTTGAACATTGCTCATCCTAATGAGTGAATGTTTTCAACATTATGTGATTTTTTATCATGTTGGAATAGTCACTATCTTCCCTGTTTTGCCTGCGGCCTAATCTAACAGTGATTTTCAGAAAATTCTTATCAGCTCAGATCTCATGGACAAGAAAGGGCAGGAAGAAAATTCATCTTGCTTGTGGAAGCCCTTCAGCATGAGCCTGGGATGGGCAACCAGGTGCACAGAACTGCAAAGACCATCATCAGCTCTGCTCAGCCCCCACAGCAGACATGTAGGGCACATGTGACCCGCGTGTTGCCATTCTCCAAGCAGGCTGCAGCTCAGTGAGCTTGCGTTCTGGGAGCTGTTGCAGTGCAGCCATTTGCCCTGATGCCCGCAGCATCAGCCCAGCAAGCCTTCACAGCTTCAGGCTCCTGGGCTGGCATTTCTGTGTAGTACTGCACTGTGACAATTACATGTGTTAAACCATTTGAAGCCAAGTGTGAGATCATTTACACATCACTGAGTTGCATGCAGTGTAAGCTTGGACATACAAGAGGTATTAGTGGTGGAAGTATAAATGTTTCCAAGAGTAAGAGCAGCCAACGACAGGTTCTGAGGATGTAATTTTAGATTTAATGGTCAACAGTGCTGGTCTGATACCTAAGTCTTCTTGTGGATCTAACTGGAAGCCTTTCACAGACCACTACCAGAGCCATATTGGAGGTGGAAGAAAGACTCTGTAGCACAGCTATTTAGTTTTCTTGTACATTTCTTACCTAAATACATAATTTCACACACATTTTTCTTCAAAACTCTGACCCAGCAATATCTTATTTGCATGCATCCTGTTTGTCCTGTACCAGCTTCACATTCAGCCATGGCTGAATAATACCTTTGGTGGACTTGGCAGTGTTAGATTTACGGTTGGACTCAATGATCTTAAAGGTCTTTTCCAACCTAAACAATTCTATGATTCTGTGATATTGCTTTCACAGCTTGCTAATAACTAGGCAGAATAATCTTGGTGATAGTCACATACGGTTGGACTGGATGATCCTTGAGGTCTCTTCCAACCTTAATGATTCTATGATTCTATGATACGTTAATCTCAGGGGAGCCATGTGTTCTGCAAATACCATTCTGGTGTAACACCACTGCTGACTGCCTGCTGTATCCCTCCCATCAGCCAGGTTTATCACCCACTTTTTTTAAACTATTGACAAACAATGCTTCTTCAGTGTCTCTCTAACCTATCAGTGTGTGCTGTGTCCATAGCATCCCTAAAATCAAGATAAACTGTGTGTGCTGTGTTTGCCATGTCCTCCACATCTTCCACTGAAAAAGACTGTCAAGCTAGTTTGGCAGAGACTCAAATCCAGAACCTAGACCCCTCGCCACATTTGACCCCTGTGAAATACCACTGAGGGCGGTGACCACTTGGCACTAGAATTTTATTATTCACACCTGGAATTGAAATTTGGTTTGGCACAAGTAGATTCCGCCCGTGCCTCTCCCCATCTAACATACACAGAAAGCAGGGAAGAGTGCTGAGAGGCAACATGAAGAGGTTTCTGTGAAGAATCACTCTGCCACACGGTAGCAACATCAGAGATGTCTCCCCACCAGCCCCAGGCAGTGCTGCAGAGCTGCCAGTGTCACACCAGCCCCGGGGAGCAGGGATTCACATTCACGCAGAGACAAGTGACATGCCGAAGGGACAGTCACAGCACCCAGGGGGATGTGCTGGTATCACAAAGGCAGCACACAGGGCAGCACGCAGTGCTACTGCCTCATGTGACATACTGTAGCCTCAGATCAGCTGATTGCATCGCTGATCAACAGAGAGGCTATCTTTAATCTTTCCTCCTTTGGGATCACATATTAGCCACATGAGCATGACCCTCAGCATCTCAAGCAGGAAAACACGTCTGCAGTTGTCACTTGCCTAACTTCTTGTTTCCCCAGCAGTTTCACAGGGATTCATCATCTGACATCAGCAAAACCAGTTCCTTTCTCCTATTGCCAGTTATCGAGGGCTGGAGCACCTCTTCTATGAAGAAAGACTGAGAGAGCTGGGGATGTGCAGTCTGGAGAAGAGAAGGCTCTGGGGACACCTCATTGCCACCTATCAATACTTAAAGGGGTCTTATAAAAAGGATGGAGAGGGATTCTTCACTTGGGTAGATAATGATAGGACAAGGGGCAATGGTTTTAAACTAAAAGAGGATAGATTTAGATTAGACATTAGGAAGAAATTCTTTACTGCGAGGGTGGTGAGGCCCTGGCACAGGTTGCCCAGAGAAGCTGTGGCTGCCCCCTCCCTGGCAGTGTTCAAGGCCAGGTTGGATGGGGCTTTGGGCAACCTGGTCTAGTGGGTGGCATCCCTGCCCATGGCAGGGGAGTTGGAACCAGATGATCTTTAAGGTCCCTTCCAACCCAAACCTTTCTGTGATTCTATGATTCTATGATTCCACGATCTCATCTGCAGCAAGAATATTAATAATTTCTGATCTCACATCAGTGTGCGGGATTTACTTTCAGCTCTCTGCAAATGATTGTCAGTTTCAAATTTAATTATTGTCTTTAGATACTTTACAGAGAGCAGAAAAGAGAACAGAAGAGTACCAAATCCATGAAGAACAGCAAGTGGGAAGACAAGCCTTTAACCTCAGAGGTAATGGACCTACTAGGAACAGCCTGTGCCATGAACAATCAAAGCCTGAAACTCTTATGAGGAGTAATGTTTTACTCTTTAAACAGTTCATGGTAGTTATCAGGACTACTCATTAAATTAAATGCCAGCCATTATAAACATATTTAGCTGGGCGTTAGGAGATCAACCCCAGGATCATTTGATCCGCTTCACGAAAGGACTGCTAGGTGCCTTTTGCAGCAGAGGCAATGGTGATGAATGGCCTCCCTGGCCGCTGTGACTGCTGCTGAGGGGAGCATCATTGCTCATCTCCAGGGCGCAGCCCCGGGCTGCACAGGCAAGCTGGGCGGGAGCTGTCTCCCGCTGGCTGTGATGGATGTGAGAGCTGCGGCACTGTCTGCTGGGGCAAACAGAGCAGAGCAAGAAAAATTATCCCGAGGATAAATCCAGTCAGCCCACAGAAGCACTGGCCCCATTGAGCTGAAGCAAGACCAGGAAAGGCACCTTGCGTGGCCAGCTCGGCGAGGACTTGTGGCCGTGCTCTGTGCCCTCTGGACTGCCTTTCCTGTACCAGGTCTGTGTCACCAGAGTGCCACACTGCAGCACTCCGGTACGAGCTGGCTTGCCACGGTTCCCCACACCCGAGGGGCAGAGGGGACTTCTGTCACCACTAAGGATAGTGCCTGGCTGCCAGTGGGTTCTGCTGCACCACTGAGTCACTTGTCCCTGCGCCAGGAACAGCAAGTCTTCTGCTGGGGAATACAGCAGCCTTCCTGGCTGATACAAGGAGACTAACCAAAAAAGGACAGGTGAGACATCAGTGTGCAGTTGTTCCCAGCAAGGTTTCCCAGGTATTAAACCATCAGCACCTAGCAACAGTTTGGTCACAGGTTTAAATTAGCTGCTCCTCCCTCCCTCGTTGATTTTATTTTGCTTTTTGTCTCTGAGAAGGAAATTCTCAGCAGCCAAAGTGTAGAGAAGTGTTGAGGGAAGATGAAAGGCGGCTGTTGCCAGCTCTGAGGACTTCTGCTGCCTGATCAAAGTGTTCACCCCATGCAACATTAATAATGCCCTCTAGGAAGTCTCAGGGGAGCACTGATCTCCAGAATAACAAACAGGTCAGCCCAAGTTTTTTGTTGGTCTCCTTCAAATGGGTTTGTAAAACCTCAGATCACTCTCCATGAACGTTCCTGCTGAAATATACATTTGTGCAGGCCATGGACTTCCCAAAATAAAACCTTTCCTCTTTCTGATGAATTTGCTGGAATGGGCCAAACATGGCTCTTGAGGGAGCTTCTGATGATTTTTGGAGTGACTGGCCCAGGAAGGCATTACTCAGAGGTGATTAGTCCAGGTGAGAAAGTAAAACCTCACATTCTGCTCTCAGTAAAAGCCCGAAAAATGACCTTTTAAAGATGGGTCAGGTACCTGAGATCAGTCAGGTACATTTAGGGACATTTCCCCCTCCTTTATTTAGGGAATAATGGTCAGATTTTCCAAATACATCTGCTTTCCTTTTGTGTTGGCTCCTTTCCGGTAGAGACATTTGAAATGTGCCCTCATTCCCACTGCAGCTGGCCTGCTTTGACTACAGATACCTGGCATCTTTCTAACAAGAGGAAATACAGAGAGGGAGTGCATCCTGGTTCCCCCTCTACTTGGTGACAAAAAGAGAATGCCAAAGAATACAAAATCTGACAATTGCTTCAGAGGAGCTGAGAAGAGACTGTTCTTGTGTGAGCAAAGTTTGGAGCATCTGAAAAAAAAGACAAGTGATGTGAGCAGCAGAACTCCACTAGAATGCTTGTCCTCAGAAGAAACACTTAAGACTATGGTGAAGTCAAGAAGCCTGTGTGGTACCTTCAGAGTGTCCTTCACCAGGCCAGTGGTGCTTTAGTTTTCCAGAATTACGACCCCTCTCCTCTCTGCAAGGGAAATGCTTTTGAACTCTGCCCTTTGAACTTCTCATTGCCAGGACATTCAGGGAAGGTTCCAAACCACCTTCAGCCCTCATTCAGTAACCCCTAACAGATAAAAAAAAAAAGTCAAAATAAATGTTCTGATGCTCTAGCAATAGACAAGGATCACTACCATGGTACAGAGCAGCATGGGCCAAGATGCACATCCTCATCCTTGCAAAGGGCTCCATCAGCAGCCATTGTGTGTCGCTCAGCAAAACTGAGTAACCCTGGCTTTCCCTTTACAGATTGTTGCCTCACTTCCAGGTATTCAAACGTGTTGCCAATATTAGTTTACTTTTGGGAAGAAGAAAGATTGCAAACTTGATTTTGAAGGTGCGAAACAAGGACAGAAGGAGCTCATGTAACCTTCTGCATATGGTGATGCAGCTCAGGCAAGAATGTCACTCCACTTGTGCTCTGCATCAAGATTAAAATAATTGCAATTTGTCTTCCACCCATCTTGAGCATTCTCAATGGGAGAAATGAACCTTGCTAGAAAACTCACCTTGTAATCTTTAGGCATAATAGCAATGAATTTCACGATACACCTGGTTTTATTAATGCCTGGGTCTGCATTTACTCCTAATTCGGCTATAAGTATAACATACTTGATGATTTTACTTAAACTGCCTGAGTTTAACGGCTTCCATCACAGTGTCATTCAGGGAAGCTGCTGCTCAGGCCATGACATTCAGCCTTAAACAGGTTTATACTCATTTCTGGTCCCCTGGTAACGCAAGCAAAACATGTGACTGCAGTTAAATCAACCACTGTATAAGCATATTTTTCTTTTTTTTTCTTTTTTTTTTTTTACGGAAAGCAGTTAATGTTTTGTTTTAGCTTGCACTGTCTATTGATAAAGGAAGATGAAAAGATAGTGTGCTGGATGCTTCCTCTGTCTGGTTAGTAAGCATTCACCCCACAACCGTCCAAGTGGAGACATAAACATGGTGAGTCATGCTCAGCCCTATGAAAACGTTAAAACTGAGCCTTTGATGAGTTTTTTTCATATTTTTCCCTCTGGGAAAGTTCCCTACACTCCTTCTGCAGGAAATAATGGCATCTCTTGTGATTCAGTATTTAAGAGGACCTACAATGAAGCACTGGGACCAAAATGGGTTAAAATACTCTTAGAAATATTCAAGAAGTCTGCTGTCTTCTCCAGGTAGCTCTACAAATCTAACATATTCTACAGAGAAGAGAAAATAGATCTTCCACAAACATGTGGGACTCATGGTCTTTCAGACTTGTCTGAGACGAAAGAACCAACCAAGGGGCATCGTATAGCACTCAGTAACAAATGAGTTTACCAAATTGGAAGACATAAGTTTTTTACTTCCTACTCACTTTTTTTTTTTTTTTTTTGGATCAGAATATGAGAACACTGCTGGTAGCTGAACCAAGAATATCAACCTGTCACTATCAGACAGGGAAAATGGTCTGTGTAGCTCCTGTTCTCAGTCACAAAGCAATGCCCTAAAGCAGTACCCAAGACCAGCTGTTGAGGGATTTATCTCTCTGAAACGCTGGCATGAAGAGAAGGCCAGGTCCAGGTATTAGCTGGCGGTCAGGTGCTGAAAGAGAGGAGCATTGCATGGGCTGGGAAGTAAGCGTGTGCATGTTTAGCTCAGACCCCCCTCCCAAGAGCCGGGTAACCTGCTGCTTAGGGAACGCAGCAGAGGGCAGGAGCTGTTTAACACAGAACACAAAGAAAGATGCAAATTCTAAAGTAAAAGTGTTCAATTTTGCCAATAATTCAAGCAATGTAGTTTTAGGCAGCTCCATGGTTGCCCAGTGTGTGCTTTCTTGAACTGTCAACGCAGTAACATTTGTACAGCAAAATCCCCACTTCTCTCATTCCCCTGGCTCCGAGATCATGATGAAGGTATCAGCTGATCACCTCACACTGGCTTCTCTGCTTCAGCCTGGAAAGGACACCTGTCATGGTATTGCCGTGAAAGTAGCCCCTGAATGTGCACAAGGATTGGACTCACTGCAACTTCAAACTCTAAAACCCAACAGTAATAGAATTTGGAACCTTACTCAGTGAAGGGATTTGCTTTCTCAGGCCTGTCCATTTTTTAATATTTGATCGAACTAGAATTAGATGTTTGCAGGAATTAATTCTCCTGTTTGCAGTTGTTTTTCTTGAAAACAACAGAATCTGATTTCCAAATAATGCAGTGGAAAATTGGATATATCATATTCAGGCCCTGTATCGTAGGGTCTCTGACGAAAAAGTGTAGACACTGTTAAGTGAAATCAAGTTTTGCAGTCATAGAGGCAAGGTGAAAAGCAGTAGACAAAAAATTTCTTGAACAGTGGGTTATACTTGTAAACTGACAGGGAAAAGACTAAGAAGAAAATAGCTCTATAGCTATAGCTAAACCCTGCATAAATGTGATAAAGATCACATGTAAGCCCATACGCCCTCAGACCCACGCTTTTTAAGCCGGCACCCACAGCAACAGATGCTGAGATTACTCACGAGGTTGCACAACCCAATGGGTGCTAATTCCAGGTTCTGTCATGAGGCCGACGCTTTCTAAATCAAGATCTAAATCAGCCCTGTCCACTGCAGGGGGACCTTACTGTTTGCTTTGCATTAGGAAATGTTTGCTTTGCATTAGGTACCAAATCCTCTTCTAGCTCCCAAACCCAGTGAATCCACCTCGGTTTGAGTGTTGTACTAGGGAGGGCAGGCTTTGCCACTCAGCCTTTCAGATCTGCTTGCATCCTGCTGCACATGCAGTGGGAAAGTACTTTCACATATGTCTTGGGATTGAGATTAGCAAAATGGTCATGAGGCAGAGCAGCAGTTCAGAGAGGTTATCCAGCAGCGACAGCTCAGAAACAGTGCCCCGTAACCTCCGTTATCCCGGTTTGGGGGTGGCAGCAAGGCTGGCCTGGCATGTTTGCCATGTCATCCCCCGTAGGCGTCCCTCCCACTCACAGATAATCTCCAGTGCTGCTCCTGAGGTTTGCAAAGCTAAAGGAGACCTACCTTATGTGGAGGTAACCCACTCCAAAATAGATTTCTCCAAGAAGGCTTTGCCCTAAGTGCTCAAGTGATTAAATACCTATAAATAGCTCAAAGTGATGAGATGCAGATAAACAATGGCCTTTCCTCAGGAAATTAGCATCCCACTAACTTGATTCTCATCCACTGACTATTAGACCTGGTAATGAGGTTGGGCATATGGTCATTTTAAATTTGTTATGTGATGTAGTCCACCTTTTTGGGACACCAGAACATGTGCTGAGAGGGTAAGAATCGTCCCTTTAGATTTCCATGTGCATAGGACAGTCTCTCTCGGCAGCACCACTAGCAGTGCAGCAAACTGCTTGTCAGATCATTTTCCTAAAAAGAAAATAAAGCCATTGCCCATGAGGTATCCTTTGAAGTGTGAGACTCCAGGCTCTTGGCCGACATCCCTTTCCCGGCCAACTGGCTTTGTGCATGACTGCAGTAGCATGCTACAGTCCCACGGGACCTGCTTATTGCTCCCAAGTAAACTTTCCCCCTTTGACATGGGAAAACAGATTCACAATGATAGAAAGCTGGGACATTCTGCATGCTTAAAATCATAAGGCTTTTAGAAGTATTTTTTCTCTCTTTTTTTCTTTCGGTCAAACGCCAAAGAAAAGAATCATGTTAACCCATGACTATAAAACATGCCTTTGATGGCTTGTGTGTTTGCCTTGTAGTACCTCCAAGTCAAATATTGTTCAAATCCCCATCAGCTCGCCAAGATACATGGAAGACACAGGGTTCAGGAGGCTGGCAGCAAGCTAACCACACTAGCTGCAGAATCACCGGCTCCCACAGTGCCAGGGCCGATGCACATGAATGAGGGCAGCTGTCAGGAGAAGCAGCTTCTGCATCCCACAAGTTTTTTTTAGGCCAGCACCCTGGCTGACCCAGCCCCTTTGGTCTCTGACCGCGGGGCCACCGGCAGCTGCCTGCCCTGGTGCCCAGCTTCAGGGAAGCTCTCGCTGCCTTGCAGACGCTGAGGAGGAGGGATGGACTTCTGGGCATTACAGGGAGACTACAGGAGGGAGGAGGAGAGAGGAGATGATTGCTTGGTGTTGCTGGCAGATGGATTTTGAAAGTGGCAGCGTCATATTTGTGACCTGAGAGGACAAACCAGTCTGACCTTTGTAATGACTTATGAACCCAATGCCTTCCGGATGCATTTGCTGTGTTAGGTTTAAAAAATAGCTTGCCCTGGAATTCCTTCCTCACCTCCTGCAGTGCATGCAGGTGGCCTGAGAGAGGTGGCAGCTTATTTTTTTCCTGGTTCTTGCACTCCTTTATTCTATGAGAGCTGTGACTATTCATGTACGAGTTAAATGACGCTGACATTATATTGAGGTGGTGCCACAGTGAATCGGAGACCTTTTCAAACCACTTGAATTTTACGGGTACAGAAGGAGTGGATTTAACTAAATACAAAAAATCAATAATAGATGAAAAGCGAAACCCAAAGAATCTAACATCATAAAAAGATCACGTATTTATGCCAGTTTCAATGCAGACCTCTGACACCCTGCTGCCTATACACAGCAACAAAAGGTGAAAGTTATAAAAGGCATAATATAAAGTAAAAATCAAATTCAGTATAAAGTTGTTGAACTTTAACAATAGCTTAACTATTGTTTGCACGTCTCTGAATCTAGAACTGCAGAAGGTGGTGCTCAGAAATAGATACGTGAACCTGTGGCAAACACGGGACTGGAACAGACGGAGTGTTGTACGGACAAACCCCAGTCCTCCCATAGGCCACCCACTCACAGGCAAGAAACATTTAGAGGAGCCCTCTGCTCGCTTGCTTCCATTTACCACAAAGCGCAGAATCCTTCTACCTTGCTACAAGAAACTTTGGACCTGCAATTAAAAAAAAGCCACATCTCTCTGGTGCAATGAAAAAGAGCAGTGGGGACTGAGGATTTCACCACTGTTCTAGAGTCACACAACCGCATGGGATTTATGAAGGGAAAAACTGCATTTGTTGACCTTTTCTTTATATATGTCCATTTATGAAATAAAACCTTTATATACTATTATAATCATTTATTGGTAATAACAAAGCGTACTCGCTATTGAACAAACCAAGGCAACATACCTTGGGCAGTAGATCAGGGTGGGAATCACCAAGAAAAAACTCAGTGGATTCATTAACTGAGCAAATATAATAATGTAAGGTAGGATTTCACCAGGAATCATTATTCTAAGGAACATAAGAAGCAATGTGGCATTATTCACAGTCACAGTTATTTAGTTTAAAAAGAATTATGGTAAACAGAAGAAAAAGCTAAAATACTTCAGTAGTTTGGTGTGGAAGCGTAATTTAAAAGCATGCTATAAAATGACGTGTGTGTGCGTGTAATCCCAGATACATACATGCAATTTGTCACCCAGGTGTTCTGAACATCATGTACTACTCTAGAATCAGAAATGTACAGTACATTCAGAGAGGTTATAATAAGAAAGTTCCATAAGGTAAATAAATACTGAAATTTTTATGAGTGAACTTTTGTGAACCAGTATAATATGGGAGCATGAGAGGAACTCATAAAAGGAGGGCAAAAGCCAAAGAACAGATGAGGATGAGAAGATGATATGACGCAAGCAGCAGAGAAAGAAATGTAAAAGCAAGTTTGCCTTTTATTCGACATGTATTCAGAAGAACATCCATTAAAGCTGTGAATCTGTTTTAGGATTCAGGAAACCAAAACTTTGCTCTTGCATTATATTTATTCCCACTACCTGTCTCTTGAGTTACAGCCTCATTACATACTATTGAAATTAAATATTTTTTTTGCATTCCAGGTGTGCTTTGGAAATTCTTAGCTACAGGGCAGTACAGCTTGAACTGATCTATTTGCAGCACTGTAGCTATGTTACAGCCAGTACTCTGCATTTGTATACAGCTTCTACAGGTAAAGATTTTACAACAGAGAAAAAGGACCACTGCAAAAATCAACGCCTGCAGGTAGGGCCTTGGAACGCACTCCGCAGGCCCAGCTTCAGGTGGGTGAAAGTAGGGGCACAAATGAACAGAATATTACAGTTAGTTTCTGATTAAGACAGGTTCATACTGTTGCCAGGAAGGCCAGCCGTATCCTGGGATGCATCAAGCGCGGCATTGCCAGCCGCTCTAGGGACGTGACTGTCCCACTCTGCCCTGCGCTGGTGGGGCCTCACCTCGAGTACTGTGTGCAGTTTTGGGTGCCACAGTACAAGAAAGGACATAAAGCCATTGGAGAGTATCCAGAGGCAGGCAACCAAGATGGTGAAGGGTCTAGAGGGGAAGACCTGAAGTCCCTTAGCTTGTTCAGCCTGGGGAAGAGGAGACTGAGGGGAGACCTCATGGTGGCCTACAGCTTCCTCAGGAGGGGGAGCGAAGGGGCAGGGGCTGATCTCCTCCCTCCGGTGACCAGTGATGGAACCTGAGGGAACGGCATGGAGCTTCAACAGGGGAGGGTTAGGTTGGAGATCAGGAAAAGGTTCTTCACTGAGAGGGTGGTGGGGCACTGGAACAGACTCCCCAGGGAAGTGGTCATAGCACCGAGCTTGTCTGAGTTCAAGAAACGTCTGGACGATACTCTCAGTCATCTGCTTCGATTGGGCTAGTCCTGCGTGGAGCCAGGAGCTGGACTTGGTGATCCTTATGGGTCCCTTCCAACTTGGAATATTCTATGATTTTATGATTCTATGATATTAAAGACAAAAACGTCAGATTCCCCAGTAAAAATCCTGACAGGCCACGTCTACTGGTCAAGCAGGTGATGAAGTACGATAAAAACTGTTACAATAGCAAAGAATATAAAGAGGGGCAGGACTCCAAAAAGTCACTTTTCTCCAAAGACCAATGTACAGCATTTCTGATGTGTCCCAGTTGTTCATGGAGCCTCCAGAGATGGAGATTCAACAGTCTTTCTTGATCATTAGTTAACCTGGCTGCACCATCCCAGCACGTAGCTGTATGCCACAACCCCGCATAGGCTGACAAGGAAGGTTGTGCAATGCCATGCAATAGATTTGGCAGTCAGCCTTCACCTGCAGAGGTACCCGTGCTGGTGTTGAGCTGAACAGATACATCAGGAAACTACATAACCCAGTGCTGTTAACCTTAAATATTACATGATCATTTTATTGCATTTAAAGAACACAAGTGATGATTGTTATGAATGGTGCCATTACATTTTAAGTAGTTTTCTTGTGCCCAATATGAATTATACCTGGGTCTGAACTGATGAACCTGTACCAAGTTTTATAAGGCTGGCTGTGTCATCAGGATAATTAAAACAATGTACATTCCTGTTCCATACACAGTTTCAGATCATTATAAAACAGTACAGCATAATCATTAATTGAATCGCTGAGTAAAGCATTACTGTACTATCACAACGCCTGTTAATAGCCTGTTTACTAAAGCAATAGGAATATAATTTATGCCACCTTTAACCAACCGATTTTGAAAAGGAAGGTTTCTGGAATGTAATTTCTGTTAGTTTCAAAATCTGGCAATCATGCAGACTCCTTTGAAAATTAATCATGTCAGCAAGAACAGTGAGGTAAATTATGAAGATTGTTAATGCTTTTAAGCACCTGAATAGATGCATCCCATTTTCTTAACCTCTCCAATAATAACAGCAATAATAGGCCCACTGGGTTATTTTGCAGCTTGCAAGCAGACCCGCACAGGGATGCTGGCCCCAGCACAAACACGCTTCAGCAGCCACCAGCCCCGACGCCGCTTCCTTCCATGGTGCCTGCCAGCTGCTCCAAGCCACAGAGAGCACAAATCCGTCTCCAGTTTCTTCTCGGCGACAGTGAAAAGCGTGGGCGTAGTTTATGGAGAGGTGTGCCAAAGACAATTCTCGTGCTATGAGACTGTTCCCGTTTCAGAAGGCTCCTCCACTCAGCTCCAGTACTGCAGAAGTTACAGCCAAACTTCTTGCTACGCCTCTGGATACCAGTAGCAGGAAAATCTTTAGCCTGGCCTTTTGTGACCTTCTTTTTTCAGCTTCTTTTTGTGAGTGGAAGACATATCTTCCAGTATGCAGCAGAGTGGGGAGGATCTGACCTGTGGCTTTATTTCTCCTGCAGAAATCTCATGAGGATGCGGGTACCCTGGAGACATCCTGGTGTGCTCTGAGTTCAAGGGGGTTCTTAAATCTCACCTGTAGGGTGTCTGCAAGTAAATACCCCAGTAATGCCATTCCGAGCTGTGGCTCCTGGCACTCGCCATTCGGTTTGTCTGCATTTTTCTGCAGACGTAGGTACAGCCTTTTTTTCTTTTTTTCTTTTCTGAAATAAACAGGAAATATGAGAACCTGAACAGTGAGTGGCTATAAACTGGTTGCTACATCTCACCTCCATTTGATGAAGAGAAAATGTGAGTTAAAATATCAGAGAGAGAATAAGCGTTTATATTTCAGGCCATAAAGCAATACGGCTAGCATTTCCAAACTCAGCAAACAGACGAGAAGCAGCTGTTCAGGAGGATGGAGATGTGGCAGTGAGCGGAGGGAGGCAAAGCAGTGTCCTCTGCAAGGGAAGCAGAGGGGTGTAAACAAAGAGTGTCAGGCTACACCACCCTGAGCTGCTGGAGTTGGCACTTCTAGTATCAGGCAGGACTAAATGTCAGCACGGCATGGGAACAATATCACAGTGTTGCTAACCCTCTTAAAAATCAAGCTCATGGGCAATTTCTAGCCAGCCACTAGTTTCTGTCTTGCTTGGTAGCACTCAAAGCAACAGCTCTTTTTTTATTTTCCCCAACAAAAGCTGAATTGAGGACCTGGCAAATTACAAGTGTAATGACCTACCCTGAGTGTTCCTGCCACAATTACTGCCTGAGCGGCTAAATCTTGGGTAAGTTACCATGATACTGCAAACATGACATTGCAGTAACCCCCAGCCCTTAACCGCCTGGCCACTGTGGGCTTAGGAGGTCATCCAGGCCATGCACGGCCGGAGCCAGTGACCCCAATCCTTCGTGGCACTGGGACAGCTCTTCTCTGGTGCCAAGCTGCCCTGCGGCTGGCCTGGCCGGCCCCAGGGGGGACTGCTGGCAGCGCCACACACGAGCGGGCAGCCTGCCTGTACCCCGACTGCTCTCGGGGGCATCTTTGGGAGTCTGGCACCTTGCCCGGTTCATAGTTGGTGCTGGCTGCTCCAGGTATTGGCACAAGACGAACCCCCAAACTGCAAAGCCAAAAAGGTCACTCAGAGCAAGCTTTCTGCTCCACAGCCTTTGCAACTGGTTAATAGCATTTGATGAATATGAGTTGATTATTTTTATTTTTTTTAATAAGTCATCGCAAATGTTAACAGGAGGCTCTTTACAGCATACGGTAGGTCTTTTATTACTCTGCATGAGTTTGGCTCAGTAAGGACCGTAAGCTTAGAGGTTTTTTTACAGTTCTACAAGTGATTTTCAGCCTTGTGCTTTCTCTCCTGGTCTTACTCATCACTGTGACAGCAACCCACATCACTGCTGTGGGTTGCTTTTTAGGAAGCGGGCACACGATGACACACTGGGAAAATAAAGAGCCAAACCTCATTTGGAGAGACTCCATTTTACTCACCGTTTAGCATGACGTCATGCCACCATGATCAATCTTTGCACAAAGAGGATCACAGAATCATAGAATCATTAAGGCTGGAAGAGGCTGGAAGAGGATGACAAGCAGAAGGAGAACGTGGGGATTGAAAAGGAGACCCCAGTTTCTGCAGGGAAGATCGAAAAATGGCTTTTTTCCTGACTTTGCTCTGATGTCACACTTTCCTGAGGGTCACAGAAATGTCAGGGAGACCGCCTAGTAACAACACCTCCTGATGCTCTGCCAGGCCACTCCGCAGCGCTGAACTGACCGCAGCCACCTTACCCGGGCTCGGTTTTAACGCAGGGATCGCGCTGGACCCGGCCGAGGGCAGCGACTGTCGCTTG
>VWZZ01002325.1:258449-279026 GCA_013399095.1 Psophia crepitans | reverse complement strand
GCCGCGCTCGCCGCTGCATCCTGCCCCTGCCCTGCCCGCGGCGACCCGGGTACCCCTGCGACAGGTCTGCGGGCTCACAGGGAGGTTTTTGGGGAGCAGGAAGGGCTGGGACCCCTCAGCATCTCTCCTCCTGCTGCTGTTTGTAGGGCACGGGTTTTCAGCAGCGCGGAGCAAGCATTGATTTCTTATCCCGAGTAAACATGCAGGGAAAGGAGGGAAGAATGTAGGGATGATTTCACACATCCAGAAGGGAAATGGAAGACGACCTGTGGAGTTAAAAATATAGTTCAGCGAGAAGAAGCAGCAGAGTAATTTTCCCTGTGTGCGCCCTGAGAAAGGGAACGCAAGGTCGGGTGGAGAGAGGCGGTGAAGCCGGAGGAAACCATGCCCAGCCGTGCTGCAGAGCAGCGGCTGATGCTGGGGAGGTTCCTCAGCACCTTCTGCCACAACTTCTGTTTCAGTAATACAATATTACCATTGCTCACTGGTCAGGATCGGGAAACTGGCCGCACAGTACAACGTTCTTTTCCAAAATGTGCTAAAGCAAAATTAGTAAGCTTGTTCTCCAGGCAGGGAGTGCCATAACCTTATTCTCCCATGTTCTTCTGCTGAAACATTTGAATTCAAACACTAGATGGAAGAGAGAGAAACACCAAAGAGCAGTCTGCTGCAATTCAACATTCCCCTTTTTTGAGGAACTTAAAGGGAATGTAGTTAAAATGTTAAATATTCATTGCTATAGTGATATAGACTGTCACAGCGAAAGGTCAAATGGAATTTTAAAATAGAGATAAGGAGGAAAAAAGTCTTGGTACAGCATTCTTTTGCTCTGTTTTCTGTCCAAAAGCTAGACCGCTCCTTCGAGTCACCATAAATGGCAATAAATACCACAGGTCGTACCTTAATCTCTCTATGCTAAAAGTCACCATTCAAACATTAAGAATAAATAGCATCTAAATGAGCGCTTTTTTTTGGAAGCTTTAACCCAAGCAACTGGAAAAGTTGATATTCAAGTTATGTGAGTTAAATTGGAAATAAATTATTTGGAAATAAACACAGCTAAATGCTGGTATACTTTTTACTGCTGCTTGTGGCGATAGACAGCAAAGCAGTCCCGTGTGGGACATCTCCATCCCGCTGTGCTAACCCTGGCTGATGACCAGAAGACTGCCTAGTGCTTTTCGTTTGTCGAGTTAATATGCTAAAGGAACTTGGTCTTTTCACTTGCTCAGGACACTGTTGCCTTCATGGCTAATGAATAAATATTGGTGAGCTACACTTGGACTCAAAATAAGCAACTGGATGAGGATAAACAAAATACTCAGGTGAGTCAAATCTGTTATAGTCAGACTGTACTCTCTAAGCAGTAACAATTTGGAAGCTTTTCACGTGGTAGCGTTACTGAAAATGACCGTATAGCTTTGACCTAAAAGTGCCAGAGTTTATTCACTCAGTGATTAACTGAAGCAATTCCATGTTGGTATAATTGAACAACATACTTCAACTTCACCCCATAATATTTTTTCTGAGATAGTAAATTACTGACAGGTGTGTAACCTGCTTGACTAATTACCAGTTATCCATGCCCTACAACTACTGGTAAAGAATAAAACCTTGAGGTAATTGAAAGAGAAAATGCAATAAAATATGAAAATAACTGTAGTAATTAAAAGATTTTTTTTCTTAGTCCTTTGGAAACAAGTCAAATATCATAGTTAATATCTTCTGCTCAAAATAACAGCAATTCTGCTTTTAATAAGGACACTAAACTTGCTGATATTCCAGTTCCTTTCCATTTCTAGAAAACATAAAATATTTCTCTGCCGAATTATTTTGCAGCCGTAAAAGGGGAACCCAGTGTTTTGAAACAAGCTGATCAGTCAGTCTGGCTACATTCTTTGCAACAACTGACCTGCAACCTCCTCCTCGACAGTTTCCACTTACATCTTATAACATTTTGGAGTTTCATCCCTGTGACATCCATCCTGCCCTACTTCATCAGTGCATCTCAGGGGTAGGCTGCACCCAAAGCCCCAGGGTTGTGCCTGTCTGCCTTGCGGTGAGGTATACTCTCGACTTAAATGGAGGCTGGCGTAATCCAAGAGCTGAAGCAAGCTGAGATTTGAAACTCTTGCAGGTTCAGCTGAAGGGGCATGATAAAGCAGATCAGTGCAAGAATAAGATTGCAGTGGTAACCATAAGAAGAACAAAAAAAAAAAAAAAAAAAGATGTTGAAACAAAGGAGAAAAGAGAACATGCCAGTACTAGTAGGCACATTTCTAGCATCAGGGATCACAAAAGTTTGTTTCCTGAGGCATGCATATTAGAAGGATCTTTCTTGCTAATATTTTTGTGGGTGGATAAGAGTTGGAAAATACCCTTTTCTGTTGCAACAATGTCTTCTGAAGTGATACAGTGCTACAGCACATGACTCAACTCATAGAGGAGAATTAATAAAACCAAACCTTATTTACTTGTGCAAATAAATGCTGTGGGTTTCCCCCATTCCCCGCTCTTACTGACACTGCCAAGTCCTTGCACTGTTCCATCTCAACCTTAAGTCTTGTAAGTAAACTTGGGGATGAAAATCGTGCCTTTGTTCCCTGAAGTATCAAAGGAACTGTGATGTTCCTTTCTCATGCCAATCATTATAACAATGATTAAGTCAGCACAATAGGTACTGGGCTTTCATGTCCTTAGGGCTGATGGCACATGCACAAAATATTACTGTTATTGTTATTATTACTATTTTTAGGCATACTTTGTTAAGACTACAGCAAGCCTATGAAAATAGCAGACATTCAGTAGACGGTCGTAATTCCTGCAACGTCCCACATGAGACAGGTTAGGTGAGGAAGAAGCAGCAGGCAAGAGTCCTTAGCAGGAAGAAAAAAGCCAGCCCAGCTTCACCCTGGTCCTGATTCCACTGGATTTGTGCTACACTGGGGCTGTGTTGGCTTTGGTGGGACTAGAGTCAAGCACCCAGGCTTAGACTTTAGACTTTCTGGGTGTCAACAGTGTTACATACTTGGTACTAAATTCTGTCAAGGAAAACATTTGGCTTCTGCAGCTTTCTTTTAAATGTATTTAGCTGTTGTTGCAATTGAAAAGAAAATACTGTAAACAAGATCACCAAAACATATTGACTCATTCTCAGGTATTTTTTTGAAAGCAGGAGCAGATTTCTGCAGGGCTCTTCCCTAGTGGCATACCAAAAAGCTTATCTCAACTGGAATTTGATTTAATCTGCTTTAATTTTTATTTGTGTTTTTATTATTGGCACGAAGGAAATTGTGGATCTGGAACCTCCAAGATGTTCTGGAGTGTGTTAAGTTTGAAACTAGATGCTTACAATTGTTTATTGTACAACTCAACACAACAGGAACAGTAAAAATTACAACATCAAGTGCTTGTCCCATTCTTTCAGTTTTCTATTATTTTACAAATGTAAAAACTGCGGTCCACTGTGGCTAAACAATGTCAACAGTTGAAAAACAAATCAATGGGGAATAGAAATCAGTTATTTCAGATTCCAGCTTGAAACATAATGCTTCTTCTTAAACAAAACAAAAAATAATCAGTTGGTGAAAATGAGATCATAAAGTTCAAATGACTGAGCCCCAAGTTAGTATTATATACCCTCTAATTCTCACATGTACATGATTGCACTTGATTCATCTAACTAGTGAGGTCAACACACTGAAATTTCTTGACTGACCACATAATTTAGTTCCTAAAAGCCTGACATTGCAAATCCTTTGTTGACATCACAGCATCCAGTCCGTGTAATCCCTGACGGATGAAAACCAATAGAGGTAGGTATTCAAATATACCTTGTGCAAGTCAAGCCCCTGAGGTTAAGTGAAAGTTAATAAAAGTATGAGAATAAGCAAGGCAGAACAAAGATTTGCCCAGATGTACATTGCTGGAAGATCTGACTGAAGTGTTGTAAAAACTTTTCTCGTGGTCCTTGCTAGAGGTCTGGCAAAGGCCTGAGGAATCCAGCCCTGTTTTTTAAATAAACTTCAATGCTTGTTGTTACAGGAGCCCATGTGTGCGTGTGGTCATTGCCACAGATGTTTAGAATTCCAAGCAGGGTGGATGAATTGAGGAGAGTTATTTGTTCTTTATGTTTATCATTAAGTACTACCATATTAATCTGCGGTACCTAGTAGTCTGTGATAGAACACGTGATTCGACCAAGCATTTTTCACCTCCCCACATATGCCAGACTGTTCTAGCCAAAACTTTCTACTTCAAAACATTAATTCCATACTCCACTCTATTTTGTACTGATTTGCTAAGTATTCATTGGCTGAACATAACAGAACAGTGCTGCCTGCCAAGCATAACCTCCTTGACTAGAAATGAAGGCAGCACTCAGCTATCACTGACGGTTAACTCGTAAATGAGTCTGGAACACTGATCGGCAGTTAAATGTCTCAAATTTGCTAATGCTTCTCTTCACGTAGTGTAAATGGTCCGAGTACGGCAAAGTAATATTGGTTTAGAAAATGAAGATAAATCACCGTTGATTCTTTTAAAAAATTACCTATACAGGACACATTAAACCACAAAACTGTAACACGTCACTGACAGCTCTTTCTGGATGAATTGCAGAACAAAAAAACCCAGACCATAGAGCACATTACTTTGAGCACTGAAGCAGCAGCATAACGCTTAGTGGTTGCACAGTCATCCATTTAATTAATCGTATAAATTTACAACGTGATTTAACAGCTACTCGTGTCAATAAATACACATGACATTTCACAGGAGCATTGTCAAGCCAGGCAAATCTCGCATACTGAATGTTAGGCTCTTATAATTACCTCTCCTTATGAAATTACGTTGATTAAAAACATTTTGTCAGTGTAGCCCTTATTTTGATGACCTCCTACATCTGGACACGGGGTAGGGAAAAAGGCATAGAGAAAGAGGGCAGTCTTGCTGGATCTTGCTGGGTCTTCCTAAGACAAATTGTAACTCAGTGTTACCCAGTCCCCATATAAACTCACATAAGCCCTTTCCTGTCCAGTCACTCGACATAGTGCAGACACACAGCAGCACAAAAAAAAATGTGTTAAGCCTTAAATGTCTTAGAAAGGAGACAAACAAATTGTTCATCACTTTTTGGCCGTGGCTGGCCACTGTGCTGTAAGCAACAGCAGGATTCAGGACAATGTGCTTCTGGTGACTGCTAGCAGTTATAGGGTTTTTTTGGTTTGGGTTTTTTTTTGTAATGTATCAGATGACAATAAGAGTGGGAGTAGAAAAGAGTTGCTCCAGCATTTATTCAGAGTTTGCATGTTTGACTATTCCTTTGGCAGCTTCAGATCTTTTGCTCCCTCCAAAGCAGTTGGTCAGTCACTCCAAGCTAGTACACAGACAGCTATAGCTCCTGAGGAAGGACTTTTAGACAGAGAGATGCTCACAGGCAGAGACTGCTCTAGAGCTAGTTTTGGTACAGGCTGCAGGCAAAGTGTGATCCCTTACCCATGTCCTTATATGACCAAATCTTCTGCCCAGTCCTGTGAGGGTGTTCCCCATAAACTACTTCACATTGGCAAGAACTTTTCCAGTTCAGCCTCCTTTGCTTCCCCTTGCTTCTCTCAAACCATCTGAAGCAGTCCAGAAAAGTCAGGGTTTCTGTTTTGAAAATGAGATTTAACCTAACTTGGATATGCACTTGTATCTTCAGTATATCAGCACGGTCTCTTGAAACATGTACTGTTAGAGAATTGGTGCAATGGAAAGTTCCTACTTTACAGACCGCACAGAGAAACTAAAGCCCAGGTCTCCCAGGGTATGGAGAAACCTAACCTTTATCGATTTCCTTTGAGTTGCACAGGAAGCTGTAGCTAAAAGAGAGGAACCAGAATCCAGGCTAGGATCTTAATAACTGTCATCTTTCAGTTAATCCAATTATCCTTCCTATTTATACAGCACTTTCAGTCGATCGCATATAGTGGAGCTTTAGAACATAATTTCGGGAGCGCAGCAGCCAATTGCCAGGACATACCCACATTCACCGAGACCTATCAAGCTATTAAAATACATTTTCTGAAACTGGAGACTGCCCTAGAAAAGGCTGCACTGTAATTTCCATGCACCATCAGAACAGATTGATCAAGAGCAGCAGTTCAGGATCCTGGCCTACCACGAGGGACAAGGGAAGAAGCATTTGTCCCTCTTCGCTAATCAGCCACCCTCTCCACAGGCAGCTGGCAATGCAAGCAGGACACCTAAGGGCAATCTGCAAAAACATTATCTACTATTAATGAAATTCGGTAGCCTCTAAGGTAAGCAAGTGCGCCTCAGATGAAGAGTCTGGAGCCAAGCCCCTTGCTTCCATTTGGGAATCATTAAACAAAGAAATAATCCAGTGGAAATGGCTGCTTATACAAAACCAAAACAGTCTCCTCTCCCTGCAACAGATTCTGTAAGCCAGACAGATATTTTCCATGGCTTTATGTGATTTATTGCAGCATGTTGGCACTAACTAAGGTGGTTTGATGCAGTGTGTATCTGATCCAAATTCTTCTCATAGGAATGATTTTTGACCTGTCATGTCTGTCTTCAAGTTCAGAGGTCCCCGGGAGAATGACTTTATTCAACACGAATATAAATAGTATGGAAATTAAACCCTTCCTCTTGTAGACTATTTTGCAGGTTGAGAGTCTCACATTGATTCATAGATCTCTAGTGTCAGACCTGCTTTGACATGCTGCTTAAGCATCGCTCTTTATTAATTAGCAGTATGCTCAATAAAAGGTACAATTTATCAGCTGACAGGCAGCATTCATTTGGTGACACCGTGAGAATAGTTGCAAAATTAAATTAGTCTCAGCATTGGTTAAAAAGAAGAATACAGACAAATAGGCCATGGTGGAGACAACGTGCATGTGGGAGAGGTTTTCACTCAAGTTTTCTCAAGAAAAGAACCTTACAGTACTGCAGGAAATTATTCCTGCTCTCTTTGGGCTAAATGAAATGCAAATATAATTATGGGGGTGAAGGCTGCAATGCAGAATTTTGATATTTTCACTGGAAGTGATGTTTAATGGCCCTGTAAAGCTGTAATAACATACAGAGCCATTCATCTCCAGGCCTCTGAGACAAAAATAGTCCAGACACAGCCATGACGAGGATGTTATCTGGTGAACGTCCATTAAGACACAAGTTGGATGCGTTCCAGTCACTTCCAAACGAGCCCTGTGTGTCAGGCTGGTAGTTATAAAACTATTTTCAGTGTCCGCCCAGAAAAGTAACAAGGTGAAAGAGAAATTCAAAGATCTCATCTGTGGTTTTGGCAGACCCAGCGAGGGCTGCAGACGAGACTGACCAGGGGAAGCGGTGAATCTGGGTTGGGAAGGTACCGTAAGTAGTTGTCTTGGATCCCACTCCCACAAGTGGGACCTTATGCTGCACAGCAAACCTGGCACTCGAACTGGAGGTTCAGAGCACAGCAAACCTGGCACTCGAACTGGAGGTTCAGAGCTGCTCTCTGTATGCAGTTTAAGTACAGGGCGAAAGGCAGCCCCAGGACAAGCACAGCTGGTGTCTGGCAAGACCGTGCGACAGGTTGTACAAACAACTGCAAAAATTTTAGGAAGCTATGACTAAGCAAAGACCTTATTACAAGCAACTTATTTTGCACTTTTCATGAAAACTTAAAAACCTGCAATAATCTCACTCTGACATTAAAACTTGTTATCTCTGTTCCAGGCTGGTTTCTAGTAGGGACATTGTAGCTACAATTCAGACTAGTCCATTTTCCCAGAGGAAACACCATCAGCAAAATGCTCCTCCAACAACTATACCTGCAATTGTCCTGCAAGAACTACACTGTACGTCCTTTCCCTCGCCCCTGGCGCACAAAGTGGCACAAGCAACCCAAGAAACAGGAGGGATTTCTTTTGTAGCTGTTAGGACTTGCCTCTCACATGAAGGAGATAATCTCCCAAGATTTACTCTGCGATGGGATATTCCAATCATTCCAGGGATTTCAGGATTAGTCATGTCTGAGGTACAATTTTGTTAGCTGTTTTGAAATGTCAGGAGTGAGATCTCTCAAAATTAACTGCTTGTAGGGCCAGTTCCGAAAGATTTTAACTCAGCCAATACTTCCCCATGCTGCTGCGCTACAAAAAGCCATTGGGCAGCCCCTTTTGCGATTTAGAAGCATCCTTAGAAAAGTGCCGGGATGGGGCAAATCACTTTTGAATTTTGCAATGCATTTTAAGGCCTTACTGAGTATCCACATGGAAAATCTCGTTCTTACTTCACTAGTGCCATATGTCATGGATAACATTTTCTATTTCTTTGTCCCTTTCAAACATAACGGCCCCTTTGTCTTAGGGTGTTGTGTACTTTGATTTCCTGTCAGTCCATGGAGGGCTAGCTGAAGAGGCAGGATAAAGCATTTTCCTTTCACCTCCAAGAACTTTGTGTTCACATCCTGGATATTGTCTGAAGTCACATAAGGCTTGAGTGATTTTCTGTTGACATATATGTTCCTTGTATCAAATCAGTGAACAAAATCCACAATAATATGACTGAGCCAACAGGTCACATAATTTTTTTAAAATAGCAGGCAGTAACCAAACCAGGTGATCCACCTAAAAGTTTGACTGAAGCTGTTCACAAACTTCTAGTTAGGCATTTCACAGTAAAACATGAGAAACCAAGCGTTGGTCCTCACCTGAACAGATTTTGAGCCAAGACAGTTTCATTGTCCCCACAGGATGCAAATCGAATACATGGTTCACCTGCTAAGTGAAGTTAAATGGGGCAAGGGGGCAGAAGAAAACAGGGAAAGTATCTAAAACCCTCAAAAAAGGACTCAAACCTAATGTTTTTTTCAATTTTTTTTTTAATTTTATTTTTATGAATGGGTAGATTTTAAAATGACAGCTGCTGAAAATGTCTGGAGAGACTTAATTCCTTGTCTTCAGACAAAGAATCTGCCATTAAATTGACACATTTGACCAGGAGGGTTCCCTCTTGCAACTGTTTGCATAGAAAACCGTGTCAAGGAGTCACCCCACGAGTTCAGGGAGAGGTTTTGATTTTACTCAAATGATTCATGACATTGCAGTGCTATGTTCTCTTTGGATGTTTGATGTTCATGGTGATGTAATTTTCATGTTTTGAAGTCTTGTGTCTTTTGTTTTCTCTTCCACCTGCATGCTTTTGCTGTAACCAACAGACAAGGAAAAGGTTCCCCTAAAGGAGTACTCCGAGTTCTCGTAAAAAGATACTCTAATTGTCCAGGCACTTGCACGGCCCAGCCCTGTTTATAATAACCTCAGGAGCAACCTCTGTACCAGAAATAGTTTATTAGGGAAACTGGAAGTGTTTAAACCGCTCTATAACTTACATGAGGTCAATGTAAACGTTCCACCTGAGCAATCAGCAAGAGAGAACATGCCGTTACAAACCTCAAACAAGTGACATCAGAGCAAAAAGCTAAACCTAGGACAGAGCAATGTGACAGACTCCAAAGATTTCTAAAACTAAGCATTTAGGAAGAAAACCTAAATTCAAGCCAGCCAGATCCTACTGACTGAAGACACCACCTACTTCTTTGCATCTCACCTTTGATGGCTCAGCTTTGCATTGCTGATACTTGCCACGCAGGGCCACTGACTCTCTCCTGCAGCAGGACCTGTCGTGCCAGGCTCACATCTTTGGGAGAAGTGTGATCCAGGGCTGTGACAGAGAAGTCCAAGCACGCAGGAGAAACTGCAGTGCAAGCTGTAACAAAGCCAGGGGAGCAATCACCCTGGAGGATGTATTCCTGGGTGTCACAACTTCTCCCCATCTTGCCACTTTTACTTTGGCCTCACCAGTATATTTGATGCTCTCAGAGATATCAGAACCTCAGCATTACAGAAGGCTAGTCCAGTTCTCATATCCACACTATTGAAACAGCGCATTAATCCAGACCAACACACCGATTCTGCACAAGCACAGATCGAAAGCAATCCTCTTCAGCCATTTTCACAAATCACATTTGTTCCAAAAAGCCTATTTTCAATCTGAAATTTGAAACATGCGGGTGAGCTTGTTGCAAACTCTGGCTCTGACTAAAAGCAAAGCTTTCCTTCTGGGTCTCTCTAGATCAGGAGAAGCAAAGTTGCTTTCTCATACTTTAGATCTCTTAGTCTTTCCCTCTCTTTCTCTAATTTTGTCAGTACCAATACTGCTTTGCAATGCTGTTTTGGCAGTGGTGAGATGGCATATTCTAACAAAAATATGGATTTGCAATTTATTCAACCAAACTTTTGTCTTCAGCCAAGGCAAAGAAATGGACAAACATATTCAGGTTTCAGTTTTCAAGTACTTTATTCATTGCACTTGGAATCAGCTGTGCTTCACTTTTCTGAAAACATTCTGTTTCTGGCAGGTGCTGCACTTTTGGATCGCTGCAGTAGAGCATTTGAAATAATTCAGGAATATCTTCAGAAAATGGAATGACATTTCTTCAGTCAGTGACCTCTTCTAGTTCATTTATCTCCAACTTTGCAGATCTTCCTGGTGTATAATAAGGAAAAAGAAAAGGTGCTTGGCCACTCTCACATGTACAGATTTCATACCCAGGGTCTGTAGAAACACCTAAAAACAAAGCCAGAAACATTGTTAAAGATGTTATTTACGCATCAGCCCAACTTCTCCACGTTATTAGCTTTTGCCAGCTCTGTGTGCCTTTTTTACCGGTGTGTCACATGCTTCCTACAGTGAAAGTAAGAGACGCATGTTGGACCCAGGCTTCAAAAGGTATGTGTGCTTTGTGTCCAAGTATTGTCTATCTAACAATGGAGCTATTCCACGGAAGCAGCAGAGCAGCCGCTTCTCTCCCCCCAGCCTTTGTAGAACAAAGCACCAGGCTCCTGAGGAGTCAACTTTGTTATTTTGCTGTTGTATAATGAGCTGTCATCCGGCCACAGGCGCCAGTGGCCGCAGCCCCCCTTACGGGACCAAGCAGTTCAAAAGCAGGGCTGGGTTTATGAAGTTTAATTTGATGTGTCAAGCATCTTTATTAGAAGCATTCTTGCGATGTTTGCTGTTAACACTTGGAAAAGAACATGTATCAAACCTAGCCAGGACACAGGGAGGGACAGAGGACAGCTCTGGCAGCACCTCTCACTTGCTCTGACAGAAACTGTAATTTTCAGGCCCAGCATGTAAAATACCAAGAAAATACTTCAGCATACATTCAGATGGACAGAATGATTTCAAAAGTAGTCTGTTTGTTCCTGTTTCTCACAATACCTGTATGCATTTTGATTCACAGCTTAAACCTCCCGGCTCCAGCTAATCCTTTCAGAAATAAAGTTAACACGCCAAGCAATAATAGTCTTCATATAAATGAAAAAGCTCCATGAACGCATTGACTCATTCACCTTTCAAGTCTCCGCTCCAAACACGTTTCTTACAGTGAAACCTCTGTCACTAGCTTTCATGCATGAACTATCATAAATACCGACAAGAAAGAAAATAAAAAGAAAGAAAAAGAAAGAAATGAAAGCAAACTGCTTGTTTGTACAGGAGTGAGAATAGTCTTGTGGTTAAGATACTTTGCCTGTGACTGAAGACATATGGATCGCCTTCTTTATGCAGAGCTACGATTTGTGTTTGAGTTTGTACTAATCATTTACCTTACCTCTTGTCTCGACTCTCCTTCCCCTAAAGAGTTTATCATGAAAACAGAGCTTTCAAACCACCCTGGAACAATGTACGTATTTGCTTCATTTTGACAGTGGAAAACACATTCACTAGTTTTTGTTGCATATATGAGTAATTAGGTTACCATAAAGAGTGCTATATTGTAATTATCCATCTACAGAAGTCTGTATCTATGCTAAGAGTGTTGGGCAAGCAAACACCAACTGAGCAAGAAGACCAAGCCTTGTTATGGTAAGTAGATAGACACCACCCAAGGAAGGTAGCCCAAGGCAATGGGCAGCTGGATAGAAAACAAAGAAAATTCCTTTTTCATAAATGAGTTCCTGCCCAGCAGTTCACAAACATGCCTAAACTAGCTCTCTACGGTTCAAAAAAACCCCACCTCAACCTTCTAGTTTTTTCTACCTAGTAACAGGCTCCCTCACAGGGATTACATGCTCTAACACAAGCATATATGCCACTGTGCTGTGTTTCCCTCACCTTCCTTCAAAAGAGTAAGGCAAAAATCCCTAGTGAGCACGTAAAAGGGTATCCCTTGTACATTGCTATATCGCCTTCTAACAACAGTGCATTGTTACCAGAACACTGTCTAATCAGTTACTTAATAAAAGATGTCCTTCCAGTACCAACTGGAAAACACACATGCTTTCCAATGAACAAGCTCTTGGAATCCTTTCCAGCAAATACGCTGTGTCCAACCTGATAACCCTCCACAAAACCATGCAACTGTGATAAAATGGTGTTCGTCAGTGGTAAAAGAGAAGGAAAGGAGATTTGAGGTCTTTACCCCCAGTTCATACACACTTCCCTTCAAACTGCACTGCCTGCCTCTCTGCTTCATGCACTCCCCTGGCCATTGGCACCCCTATACATGATTGGGAGCACTTGATCTGACCCCACATTTTTCATGAAAAGGTAAGCAAAACACTCTTCAGAGAGCTGCTCTATCTGCTTGTCACAGCACCAATCTCACCCACCACATTTTTAATCATTCTGATGTCTGCATCTATATGCTGCATGCCCCTGGGCTCAGGAACCTAATCATATTGATGATCTGTATAGAACCATGCACATTCTATATAAATAACAGAAGTAATTATTACTAGTAAATAATATATACTAGCTCATTTAAAATGAATCATGTTCTCCAGTCACCCTGGAGAACGAATAAAGTAGGCAAAGCTTCAAGGCATCACTTTAAAATACTTCTTATATAATTATTATGAAATTGCATTAGGCTATGACTCATTCCTGCAAATGCAGGGTTCATTGAGGGTAATTAAAATAAGTCACTATCTCTTCAAGGCAGTGACTCATAGGCTGCTGCCCATGGCGAAGTGTGGTGAAGTCAGAGAGAAGCTCCTCTCTTCCCACTGAAAAAGCAATAGCAGCTTATTAAAGCAGTGGGTAGGCTCATTTTGCCCTACCCTTTAGTCCATTTAGCCAGTAGGTTTGGATTTTTTCGCTGTCCAAGAAGTTAAATCAGCTACATGTTAATTGCCTAACTAGGACTATAATGAAAAAAAAGGAGCAAAGCACAACTGGGATATACCCAAATGCCATCTCCCTAAATAATTGTTTGTAGGATTTAAAAAAAATTTGTGTTGTCTGTATGTAGCAATATAGCAGTCATCTAATCAAAAGTTGCTAACAGTAAGGTGCCATACATTTTAGGTGTATATGGATCATTTCATGACAGAGGTCAAGCTGCAGCTGAGATTGAAGTAAGAGCACCCAAGAGCTAAGAACAGGAAATTAAGAGTGTCATGCTCCTTTGATACTAAGGAAGGAATTATAGCAAGACAGGTGATGCCAGGCTCTGCACCCATTTATATCTACACAATAGATGACAACAATTTATATTCTCAAATCTTTTTAAAAAATACATACCTTAGCCGAGTCAGGTTGGAATAATCCATATAGTTTGGCAATTCGGCTAAAAGTGAGTACAAAAGACAGTAGAACTTAGCTGCACCACTCTCCCACATTCTAGCACTAACAACAGCTCATAAGTAGCTCTTTGTTTATCTTTACCATAGTTTGACATGCTCTACAGTTGGTGTTCTGTGTTTTCTAGTATGCTTTGCTAAATGCATTTTATTTTTTTTAAGTATAATGTTTTCATGAGCTTTTCAGCTCTTTTGATGTGGGAAAAGCCAGACATCAAATACTTTTCTCATTGATATTCTTAACAGTATTTCATATCAGAAGATTGTTGTCCACATGATGAAAATTAACTTTGGGAAAAGAGTAAGCTTTCAATGTATAAATTAAAATCTACTAATGCTGGGAAATGTGTTTCTTGGGAATACGTGATTAGGCCAATACCATGTTAAAAAAATGTTTTCTCATTATAAGCACCTTTGCAATAACACAGATCATAATTGTAGGAATCTGAGACAGTTCAGTATTAATTAACTGGCTTCTTTTCCTTAAACCTTAGTATCCCTGCTAAAGCTTGCAAAAAGTTGTGCAATATCAATGGAGAACATGCAGAGTTTAACCTGTTTTATGAACCTAATCAGAATGAATTTGTTAAGGAAGCTGCCAGAAATACTGAACAAGGTGCAGAGTTCCTGATGTCCACGCCAGGTTAACTTAAAACAGTGCTTTAAACACTTACCTTCTCATCCAGGCTTCACAAGCACATTCCGAGTACTGAGTGGTTGCTTCACCACTTTCTCTGTACCAAGGGGGACATTAATGTATCATCTCAACAAGCCCCATTTGAATATAAAGCATGTTATTGTATGTTGGCCCCAGGGCCTAAAAGGTAGGGTGGAATTCATTTGGCAAGCTGTTTTTTGAAGAGGTTTAACTGCCAATTTATTTATTTTTCCTTGTTGGGAACTGAGATTGTAACCGATAAAATCAATCTGCTTTGGAATTTGTACCCAGGTTTGCAAATTTCCATGGTACATCATTGGATATAAGCCCAGTTGTGTAAAAAGAAAAGTGTAAATTTACATTTTTATAATTGTATTGGATCTTGCCGCGATGGAGTTAACTTTCCTCAGAGCAGCCCATGTGGAGCTGTGCTTTCCATTTGTGGCTAGTGTAGTGTTGGTAGCACAACAGTGTTCTGGCTATTGCTGAGCAGTGCTTGTGGAGCATCAAGACTGTCTCTCCAACCTTCCCCACCAAAGGCCAGTAGGCTGAAGTTGGGCAATAGGTTGGGAAGGGACACAGCTGGGAGAGCTGACGCCAGCTGACCAAAGGGGTAATGCCTACCATATGATGTCATGTTCAGCAATGAAAGTTGAGTGAAAGGATGTCAGGAAGGAAGGGGTTAAGGCATTTATCTTCTGAATCAACCACTACACTACTGAGGTCCTGCTTTTCAGGAAGTGGCTGGACATCGTCTATGGATGGGAAGTAAACAATACATCTCATTTTGCTTTGCTTCTGCGTACAGCCTTTGCTTTTCTCATTAAACTGCCTTTATTTCAACCCATGAACTTGCCCATCATATTTTCTCCCCCTAACCTATGGAGGAGGGGGAATGAGAGTGACTTGTTAGGGAGAGGTGCCTGGCAGCCAGTGAAGGTCACATTACCACAATAACATTCACTGACTTTTAACCTCCTACGTTTTGGCATGCCAGAACTTTCAGTTCAGGTAGGAAGAAGTGGAAGGTCTTTCATAGTTCATCCTTGAATTCTTCATGCCTCATTCAAACACATTCTTATGGTTCAGGTCATCATCTGATAGGAGCTGTAAGCTCACACCATTCATTAGGTGTTGCACCAATCTATTAAATGAAAACATCACGTTATCTTTTTGCCAGACAACTTCACACAATGGCTCTCTTGTATAAAATTACTTTTTCATTTCAAAGCAGTGAGTCATAGACACACAACAGCACTCTAAAAATCAGCATCACAAATAACCACCTCCAGTGAATAATCTTGTGGACTGTTTCAGAGGAGAGGTGTTAATTTTGTGATACAGAAGTCCAGAAAATCACACTAAAATACCCAGGTGATGTGTTTTGTCAATTGTAATGATACTTACCAGTGTTCTGGCAACTCTGTCCAATGTCTCCTTCATATAAAATTAGTCCACTCCCTTTTCACCTCAGAAATCTTTAAAGAGCATAACTGGACAGAGCAAAGCAGCTTACTAAAACTTTCTCTGTTTTGTCTGCCTCTTTGCAGGCATGTGCTCAAGCACTCTGGAAAAGAATTAAACATTTTTTTCACTTAAAAAACCTTCTAAATACAAAAAAAAATCATACTAGAGAACATCAGTGACCTCACAAGCAGGAAACCTTTGAAATGTGCTCTGTATTTCTAAAAGAAATAGTCTGAATTCCAAATTCTTGGCCTTCCTGAAATATGCTGGACTTCCCTCCTCTCATTCACATCCATTCTAAAACACTCCCCTTGCTTTGTCTTACCAGTGGAATTTCATTAGTATGGAAAAAGAACCACTAAAGCCATTATTGTAGGACTAGAAGCAAATGGGTATGAATTATGCTCTGAAGAACTGTATGAGATTGTTTTTTACTATAACCATCATCCTGTCTTTTCCACTCCTCCATCCCTATTTGTTTCTGATTTGTCTCAATATAAACTCTTAAAATTAGAGACTGTGCCCCTGCAATATCTATGGCACTAATGGATGGCACTAGAACAACAGTGACTACAATGCCATTGCTCATAATGCTCATCCAGCAGAGCTGGCAGCAGACCAAACCTTAGTCATCGTAGGTACAAAATTAGTTCGGATAGACATACACAAAAGTAAATTACTTATATCAATAAATCACTTTTATTGAAAAAAACCTGGACACTCAGCTGTCTGAATTGTGTCTGATGACTGCATTTAGTGCTGTTCTTCTTGTTAACTAGTGCTACAATGAATATCAGGGCACATTGGTCAATTTATGTATGTCATCTTCCAAGGCAAAATTTTTGCTTCCAGCAACAAAAGAAGACTCAAGCCTAGATCCTGACCAAATCACCACAAAGGCAGCTTATGGAAGAGTATAGCCTTTGAATTGCTTGTTGTAGTTCTTCAGAGTAAACTGAAACCAGAAATTAAAGTTACTCTTGACTATTCATGCCTTATTTAATCCAATGAGATAAAGAAAGAACCTGTTCCCATTTTGAGTTTGTATACATTGAGATAACAATGGCTTTTGATAGGAATCAAGCTTTTTTTCCCTCCTAACTATGCTCATATAGCATAGCCAATATTTAAATTGTCATTATGAAATGTTGGTTTGATTTTCAGTAGAGTATCACAGGTCTTGCTACCTCAGACACTTTGGAAGGCATTCACAAACTTAGTGGCTTATTCATTTAAAAGTTGTGCTTTAAATTGTTTCTGTGTCACAGAAAACATTTACAGCTATGTTTTCAAAGAGTGCAAGGAATATTTGGAAGGTAATCACACGGGCACTGAGGCACATAATTAAGTTTGCTCCTAGAGATTTGCAGCAGTACTATTTGCCATCCTCATTGTCACTGAGAAACACATGCCTAGGCCCATGTGAGTCTGACATTGCTTATCGCTTCTCTCTTTCTTTCACTCTTTGTGTCCATTTTTTTTTTAATCATCGGAAAAATTCAAGGAAGGCAATGAGTATTTTCTAAGATAAATAATTGGTTTGTCACAAGGATGTCTGAGTAGGCTAGGACTCTTCAGCTTGGGAAAGAGACAGCTCATGACTCAAATGATAGAGGTCTGCAATATTGCAAGTACCTTGGAGAGAGTGAAGAGGCATCAGGTTTTCACCATCTCTCTATAAAAAATCTGGAGCCCGCCAAACTAAGATGCTAGGAGCAAGGTTAAAAATAAAGACAGCCGGTTCTTTGTGCAGCAGATGTTATAACTATGAAATTCACTGCCCAAAGAAGTAATGAAAACTACAATTTAGTTGAGTTGTCCAGGAAACCGGAGGAGTACATGGAAAAGAAACCTTTTATGCTGGAAGCCGTATCAAACAAGTTTATCTTGCTATTGCTGTTCCTGAAATACATCCAGTGTTGAAGAAAAGGTACAGGGCCAGATGGATCCTTTTTCTGACTATTTTATAACCGGTTTAATGTTTTTATTCTATATATGCTCAGTACTAGACTTTGTAGGAATCAAGACAAAGGCCCCCGTGCCACTCAACTAATTGTCAGAGTCCTTCCAAATGCTTTGGAAGCTGTTCTACCAGCTTCAGCCAAGGCTGACAGCAGGGACAATGTTTCTGAAATAGTAATGATATACAAGTTTTGCGAAAATCAGTGTCAGGGAGAAGAAACGTCCGAATTGTTCACAGAATCACAGTATGGATGAGATAGGAAGGGACCTCTGAAGGTCATCTTGTCCAGCCACCACTATAGTAGGGCCACTTAGAGCCAGTTGGCCAGACACTAGGAAAAGAGGAAAAGACTTCGGCCCTCACCCATCAGACAGCAGAGAAACTACAGAAGAGCCATGCAAAGAAACTTTCGATAAATTTTACGGCTCATAGAACTTAGTTTTTATTGCAGAATTTTTAAGCTGAAATATTTTGGAAGGACAGAGGTGAGGCGAACTGTACTTTCAAAATCAGAATTTTACTTTATCAATCTGGGTAGTTCTTAATTTTTATATTTATTTTGTTTCCTTGGCATAATTACACTATGGCCTATGATTAAGATGTTATAAACAAACTCCAGCTATAAATGACTCATAGTTCTCAAATATCACAGATCACAGATCGGAAGGGGTTGGAAGGGACCTCTAGAGATCATCGAGTCCAACCCCCCTGCCAAAGCAGGTGCCCTACACTAGGCTGCACAGGTAAGCATCCAGACAGGTCTTGAATATCTCCAAAGAAGGAGACTTATATAATATCAAATTATGAAAGTAACGCATGCACAATGCATTAACATTGCAGCAGCATCCAAATAATTGTTTTGAATATATCTAAAAATACACATATCTGACCACAAAATCCATTCCCATTATAGCAGTGCAAAATGGCCAGATGAACTTCAAATAATTCTTATTGTCAGCTGCATGTGGAGCTTTCAAACACAGCGCATCCATCTTGGCCCACAAATTCTCTTTTTGCAAAGGAAGCAGAAGCTTTTCTCTCTTCTGCCACGTCCAGGATGTTGCTGGTTACCTAATACCCATTCAGCTTTCCGTCACATAATTTAGAATTTTACTTTAAAAAGTGCCTTGGGATATTTCAAGTATGAAGGTAACAATTTAAATCCCATTTTCATTCTCTGTCATGCCAAGGGGCAAAAGAAATAGCCTTACGCAATGCTGCACCACGTTGCACCGACTGATGTGACATTACATAACATGGCTAGGTACGGAAAGAAACAAATGTTTTCAACGAACACACAAAAAGCCCTGAACGCAGGGGTCCTTTCAGTGCCCTGAATGAGCACAATATAGACGCCGCAAGCGACAAATCCGGCTTTCAGCTGAACTCATTCAGACGCGTAAGAGCGGTGCTCCTGTGGCGCTCCCTTTGCCCAGGAGTGAACCAGGAAATGGTCTCTTAAACCTCCCAGCAAAAGCAACTGGATCCTGCATTGTGGAATGACGTTCCTTTTTTCAATCAAAACTTACAATGTTGGTGACTATACACCCTTTGATGATTATTTTTGAATCTTCTATTTCTATTTCAGTCATGAAACTGAAGTTGAAATTGAAATTCCCTGTTTGTCTACACTCCCGTGGAAAGTAAAGATGATCGAGAAGCAAGCTGTAATCTCTGAGAATAAAGGGTCAGTACCAGACCATTACTGAGCATCTGCACACTGTTCCCTGTGTGTGTTAGCTCACTGTCGATCGAGCAGGACAAGTTAAGCTTCAGAGAATGACTTAAGAGTGTTTAACCAAATTTGACCTGCATCCTTACTCTTTTACACACATTCAGAAACTATTTTGTACCTCAGTTAAAAAAAAAGATATCTTGCAGTACAATGGAAATTATTTTCTTTTATTAAATAAAACCAGTGATGAGCATAACATGCTACCTCTGTTACTGCAGACACTAAGGTAGTGTCTGCTCAAGGAACGTAGTGCTACTGTACCAGGGAGCCAGCTATGAGCACTGAACTGATAACATCTATATGAATGAAGTCCTACTTGGGAGCGATAAGAGCATGATTTCAAAGCAAGATGGCTCCTAAGAACCAGCCTTCGGACACTAGTGAGACAAAAAAAAAAAACTAAAACCACTAGAAAGCAAAATTTTAAGCCAAAATTAAGACTGTACGTCAAAGCACACATCCTCCACAAAGTATTTCACTAACCCATTAATGCAGTTGCGTTAGAAAAAGATGGTAACATATCTGGCTGATGTTCTCATGGGAGGTTTGCATGCTCACATACTGTAGTTGCCAGTTCCCTCTGCACTTTATATCTTAACTGCTCAGTTACTGATAAAACAAATCTTTACTGCACTAGATATTGTACAGTTAATACTCTGGTTTTAATCTTATTTTAAATATTCAATAATTCTGCCAGCTAACTGCTGATAACTGCGTACTTTTTCCACACTTCAAGTTTTAGAGTTCTAACTATAAAAAAAGTCTGGAAATAAATGAGAAAAAAATGTCCAACAATCACATCTCAAGTCATCATTTTGCTATTAAAATCAGAACTTAAACTCCATTCTTACAAAAATAATTTATATACTAAACTATGAGAATATGCTGGATTTTAATGTCCTATCCTGAAGGATGCCATCAATCAATTATAAAACAATAATTTTCAATGTACTGTTTTGTCAGATGGATGATAATAAAAAGAAAGTGAAAGTCAAAGGAAAATACAGGTAAAAGCTACTGATACTTGAGAGTAGCCCTGACTTGATAACAGCCCTGAGGAGAAGGAATTGGGGGTACTGGTTGATGAAAAACTGAACATGAGCCAGCAGTGTGC
>VWZZ01002325.1:163063-256553 GCA_013399095.1 Psophia crepitans | reverse complement strand
AAAAAAAAGAATGTATGAGTCCCCACTGAGAACAGTTATTAGTTTCATGCAGCTTCATATATTCTTAGTGTCTGTGCGTAAATCACACTGACTCAGTCTAAGTTGTCACAGTATCACACTCTAAGCTGGAAAACATGTTTTTTACTTTACAAAGAAAAGAAAAATGTTAGATCCTGAGGTGTTTCTAGCATATAGGCAAAAGTTGTCTCACGGTTCACCACCAGTCTATCACAGAAAAGAGAAAAACAATTTCAGTAATAGTCATGGCTCACTGTGTTCAGAGCCAAAGACCATGTTAAAGTGATTCTGAGCCAGTGCATTGCTTTGCCCAAGAAGGAGGCTCTACTCAGTCTTTTTGTTCAGAAGAATATGAAAGAAGCTAAGGCTGGTCTGAGCATAGGCCATCCTCTGCAGAAAGGGAGGTTATCCTTCATAAATAGCAAAATATTGGAAGTACAAGCCAGAGGAAACATTGTCAAGTGATGTAACACAGGACAGGAGAGAACCACCCGGGATATGGCAGATCTGGTTTCACGCTAATAGGGACAAAAACATCATATAAATGAGAGCATGAATGCACTGTCTTCCCTCTTTGCTTTCCTGATTATCTTTAGCTATAGGTTGCATGAATTATGCAGGGGCCCAGCTAGGCTGTGCAATTATAGTTGCAAAGATAAAAGCCAAGTCAAAAAGCTTGTGATCATTTTTCACGTATTATTTCTCCCTCACTCTCCATTTATTGTAATAAATGTGGTGATACTTGAATCCTATACAAAATAGGGCTGAAAATTCCCCAATACCAGGGCAAGACAAGCCCTGATCCAATAAGGCAGTTACTTATGGACCTGACTGTAAGTGCACAGATAGTCGCCTTGAAGCTGGAGTGACTGCTGGAATGATGATGCTACTTAGTACTAGTGTCTTCATGGGATGTGAGATGTGTCTTTGCAGTTACCAGGGGAAAAATAGTAAATCATACCCGATGCTACCCATATACACACTTTATTAACTTAGTGCACTGTAAATAGATTGGCCACACCCCCTGCTTGCTTACAAAGTGATGTGCACATCACTGAAGACGTTGGGGGCCTGCTACACCAAGATGTAGTGCTGGCTCCTCTACGAGGCAGTGATGAACAGCTCTCATCTCAGTCACATCCCGTTTTGTGTCTGCTGTAGCGAGAGCCATTCCACTGCTCCAAATGATAAAGGGACTACAGACACCATATCACAGCAATTAAAGATTTATAGTAGTGTAAATAATTAACATTCCCCTTTCCATTGAACACAAAGTCATGCTTAGATGAATACAAAAGCAGTAGTAAGCTCATTCCAGGCAGCTGAAACCAATTTATCTGTGATACATCTCAGAAGCCTCACAACTTCTCTCAAAATAACATTTTTTGTTAGGTCAGGATATATTGGATATAAAGTGATATATTGCATATTTAGTTCTTTTTTTTTTTTTCAAAAGAATGAAGATCATCTCTATTTCAAAACTGCTTGATAAATCCAGTCTGGTTTGGTTTTAGGCTGAACAGAGCAGTGTGCTGAACTCTTCAAGTACTGGAGACTATAGTAGTCCTCTAGTCCTGACACCAACAATCTTATTGCCATCTGGAAACTTCATGATAGGAGAATTTTTTTTCCCCCTTGGAATTTTAATTGCTACTATATTAGGGACCATTATTTTTTTCAATCATTTTTCCACAACAAAAATCACAGCCCTAAGTTCTGAACACAAACTCTTGAGTAGTACCTATTGCAAATGCAGGCTTCAAATTAAAAGTATGCATTGCTGTGTCCCTACTGGAAAAAATACTTTTGTCTCTCATTTTCTTTGTATCTTAATGGGATGGATTTATGTCCCTTTAGATTATACAGTGCACTTTCAAAGCACTGTTCCAAACAGTGACAGTATGCCCAAATTAAAATGTTAAGGTTGCAAAGACCAGTACTCAGCAAGGATGAAGTAATGCCAGAAGTAAAGACAACATGGTAAATTTAATATAGATCAATTGCTTACATGCATTATGTCATTAGCTGCTTGGTCATTTGCTCTTCATTTACAGGCTTTTTCTTTCAGTCACTGCACAGAATCGAGTTGCTCTGGTATTAATGAAACGTGCAATGACAAAGGTTATTCGCTGCAGTTTCTCTGCCTCAGCTGCTGCAGAAGCTGGAGCGTGAAAGGTGAACAAAGCTGACTAAACTCAAAACTTGTCTCCAAGAGAATATCAATGTTCTCTTTCAGGTGCTTCAAGTTACAATTAAAAAACAAAATAATATTTCCTGCAAGATGGAAATTCTGATGAGGTTTTGTTTTGTAAAAAGAAAAAAAAAATTGTGATTTGTTACAGAAACATGTTCAGAGCTTGCAAGTTTCTGGTTACTCTTGACAGACAAAATGATTGCCTCAAAGCTTCTCGCACACCAACACTGGGAAGACACCTGCAGCCTCCCTGCAGGAAGGGAGCTTTCTGGGACTGTGCAGCCCCTCGGCCACCACTGCCCCTACCAGGGCCAGCCCTTGGGGCTCCCCTCTCCAAGGCCCTCAGGCATCCTGGCTGGACAAGGCCATCAGAAGTCATGTCATTGGCAGTCAGGCAAACCCCTTCTTCGGCTTCCCTGGACAGCTGATTTCTGCTGAAATGCAACTGCCTGCTCTCCCTGATGCCCCTGGTGTGTTAGGAAAGCCTAAGAAGAGACAAGCAATTTCTCTTAGCCTTATCCTCAGGAAAGGCTGGTTTGGGTTGACATGTCCTCATCTCCAAGACCATCACTGAAAGAAAGATGTGTGCCTTCAACAAGTGCACTTGAGTACTTGAGCTGCAAGGAGGGATACTGGGACGAGCGGGTAGGTTTCCCTGCACTTTAACAGGCTCAAGTCACGCTCTCACCCTGGCTACAACGCAAGGTTTAGCGAGGAGATGTGTCTGTGCTGTCTCCAGGCAAAAGGAAATTTGACTTTATGTACCTGCATTTCTCTGTGGGGCTAGAGAAAAGGAAAAAGCCCCATCCCTGGAGTCGAGGGGAGAACATTTGCCTGAGGTGCCGGGGAGGGTGCTGACAGGCAGAGGTTACGTGGAGGCAGTGCCTGCTCTGGGCTGGCATTTATGTCATGGAAGGGGTTGGGTAATCTTGTACCTGTGCCAGGATTTCTGTGCCAAAATCTGCCTAATGAATAAACCACCGGGCCTTCCTTCGAAACCAGTTGAATTCCACAATCATTTTTTACAGACAGACAAACAATACTTTTGTGAGAGTCCATTTGTAATATGTCTTTTGTATTTTTTCTTTGTCTCCTTCCTTTTTTTTCATGGGTGCGACCTGACCCGTGGTGACTGGCGGCCACATGCCCGGCAGCGCCCGCGGGGGCCTTGCGTGCACTGAGCGGGTCTCAGAGTACACCGGGGTCATATTCGTTTCTCTTGAGAGTTTCTTAAAGCCATTTGATTCTTCTGACACAAAACTAGTTACTAAATAGCAACGATTCAAAGATTAGCCTTACCGTTTCTCACCAGGCTGCAGCCAGGCGGTGAGGGGGAGGAGGAAGGCAATAATGTGAGCTGCAGAGGGCACTGAGCCTGCAAGTGCCGGTGGAAAGGCTCAGTATTCATCAAGATTTCAAGCTGAAAAGTTAAACTCAGCTGTTTTCTGTGGCCAGTATTGGTTCTCTCTGTCGCACCACTGATGACCGCACAAGATACAACACTGTCTTCCCACCACCATGTCACTTAAGCTCATCAATGGTGATAAAAAGCCCAGATGCTAATTCACTGTATTGTGACTTTATCAGGCTTTACTGGTGGAAGAGGACCAGGTTTAAATAACTTTTAAGGTTTTCCCTGTTTCCTTGAGACAAGAAGAGGTGGACATAGAGAAGAAACTGAGAGACAGCAAGGAAGACTGGGGTAAGGGACTTTATACTTAAGTACATTACAAATAAGCGGTTAAATAAAAACTCAGCTTGAGTTTATCAGAGTTCATACACTTCAGTGAAGTCAGATGGCAGTGTCCAGTGGCTGTCACGAATGCTAGTTCCGTTAATGGTTTCACTGAAAAACCCTTAAAAATCTGCTTTTACACTATTTTATATTTAAACCAAGCCAATCCAGCAGTGCCAAAACAGCATGTACCTGAGAGTGTTGGAGTGTGTATGCATCTTCCATAATTTCTTGTACTGAGGACAGCAGAAACTTTTGCAGTCTAAACCGTGCTCCTAAAGAGGAGTGGATATCCTGAGCAGTGGCTAAAAAATGGGTCGACTCTGCTTTTCAAAGGGTTCTGCTTTGAATACAGCCTCCTCCGCAAGCTGTCAGTCAGTGGGAGCAAGGGGGTCCCATTCCTAAATGGACACAATGCAAAACATGAAACACCTGAAGAGACAGCAGAAGTTTCTCTCATTTTAAGTAGTGAACAAAAAAGTAAGAACAACAACAACAAAACCTCAACAAAGCAAACAGGTGCATCTTTTTGTTTCCCTGAGACTGAAATGGTATTTTCTTCTTCTAGTCAAGAAACCTCTGGAGCATCCTGCAGATTCTTTAAAGCTCTTCATTGCATTAAAATACTCCCAGATTATGGCATGTTCTCAATAATGTCCTTCTGCAAAGTGTTCAAAAATTCATATAATGAGGAAAAATGTCTATAAGCATGTTTTAGTTATCTGCAGTGGAAGTTCAGAGTTTTTAAATGCTTGTTTTTCAGATACACATTCACTGCATCTCTGTCTTTAAGCACAGCAGATGATCTCACTACTTCTTGAAAGCATCACAAAAAGCTTCACGAATGTACAGATTCATCACAGAGTTTTCCCCTAGAGTCAGAGGATGAACCTTAGGAAGAACAGAGGTTCTTAGGAACCTTTCAGAAGAACAAAGGATTTGAGAGTTTTGCATTTTACACTTGTAGAGCACATATAAAAAAACCAGCTGTGCCAGGAGCCCAGGAAACCCACTCCTGGGGTTTTGCAGAGACCCCTGGATTCAGCTGTTGCCTTCTGCAAGCCTGCAGTACCCTCTGAATCTGTTCTGACCATGCAGAGCCCTAGCAAAAGCAGTAACATGTGTGCAGCTGATTGCCTTTTACATGCCTGCTTACATTCGTGTCTCTTCAGAAACTTGTTCTCCCACTGTGCACTGCTGCCTCTTCGTCCTGTGCTTGGGACGGGGAGGAAGCAGCTTTGAAAGAGTATGAAAACAGGAGCTACAGACTGTGGCTAGGGCCTTGTTGTTCTTGTGCACACATGCTTCATCTCAGCCACCATATCCTTCCCAAAATATGAAAGCTAGTTAGAGAAAGGTATGTGATGCATAGGGGTATGATTTTCCCCAGAGTTTTCTTGGTTCAGTTTGTACCTATCTGAAGCAGGTAGGAGAGAAAGCACCTCACCGAAATTTTAATACATGTTGTAAATAAAATAAACATGTTGAGAGCCCAGAACACTTCTTTAAAAATCCCATCTCCATCTTTCAACACCAAAAAGGAAATTTTTTACCTACATAGTATTTTTCTAGCAATTCTTAAATAGAATTACGGGTATCAGGAATTATGCAAGAAGTCTGTTGACAATTCTGATGGTAATCATGCATATTGAGGATGTCTGAATAACTTGAATAACTTGTGGTTATATGTATCTGGCTGCTCATATTGTTAACTTAACCCAAGCTCTGTATTTTGCCTTTTACATGACACAGCCAACAATACCTCCAAGGTGGTCAAATAGACTTTCAGAGGCAGGGGGGAAGGTGGTGTGGCTTCTCTTTCTCTTTGAGAGCTGGATTAAAATAAAAATTAAAGCAGTGAAGATATTTGAATGAAATGGTAACAGCCTGAAATTCTTCCATATGAATTACCACTATTCGTAGTGCCAAGATTTCCCTCAAAGGAGTCATAATTACTGATGGTAAGGACTGAGAGAGATCTTACTGGTTGGAGTCAGTTTTAAATTGTCATCCATGGGTGGTTAAAGTTCCCATCATACAGGCAGTTTTCTCTGGCTCACTGATCAGGAAAGCAGAACTGGCTAGCTCTTCCCCTAATAAAGGATTAGGATTTCATCCTGCAGGCACCAACCATCCTTCTCCTTCACTACAATTTGTTTCAAGGGTTTATTGACTTATTAGCACTTACAGAAGAGATATGGTCAAGCAGCCCTCCTGCCTCACCGTTGTGTTATTTAACCCTTAGTGCTGTATGAGACTTCTGAGACCTTTGAAATAATAGAAAGGAGAGAAGCTATTCAAAGAGGTTTTTACAGAGGCATACATGATTGACGACCCCTTCCTGTCTTATTTCATGCTTTTTTTTGTACAAGAACACCTTGATCCTGTGATTCCTCTTGGTTCTCAGTTAAGAACATGGCATTGGTACATCTTTCCTGAGACTTATTTGCCCATCTCTTGTGTCATCTTAATTTTTTTGACAGTTTGAAGTATTCTTGAGATGTGAAGCTAAGAAAACGCCCCTTCCTTTCATTGTGATCAAATTATCATCGCAGTTTCAACTATTCAAACTTATTGTCTGTCTCCTACTTTATATCACAACAGTGAGTCAGAACCTAGCTTTCTACTAAAAGCTGCTATAGTGCCCATAGAAGGACATCCCTCCATGCACCTCAGCATCCCCTGTAAGATCCCCCATCATCTCCTTCTCTCTTGTCTTTCATTTCCAACCATGTATGAGCTTCTCCAAACATAGTTCCTTAAATAAAATTAATTGTGAACACAATTTCTTTATCTTTCAGTATGTACAAGACATTGCTCAGGGTGAATTTCACTCAACCCCAATGCTTTTCTTTGCGTGTAGCAAAGATTACAGAAGAAATGTATGTACTCTCTTATCCTGGTGAGGCACTGGAACAGGTTGCCCAGAGAAGTTGTGGAGGCCCCATCCCTGGCAGTGTTCAAGGCCAGGTTGGATGGGGCTTTGGGCAACCTGGCCTAGTGTCGGCTGTCCCTGCCCATGGCAGGGGGGTTGGAACTAGATGATCCTTGTGGTCCCTTCCAACCCAAACCATATGATTCTATGATGATCTTGACTGTGGTGGTGTGCTGAGACTGAAGCAGAGATTTGCTGTATTTGAAATGCACCACCTTTATGTTCAAGCTGCTGCTGTTGATACTTGGAGCTTTACCAGTTGCACTGTTTCTAATTTGGAGAATAGCAAGCTAGGGGATTACTGAATGCAGCCACAAGGTCTACATTTTCCCTCTGATACCTTTTCCTCTGTGACCCTAACCCCCTCCCAAGAGCTAGTTGAAGATGCTTCTATTAGATAAGGCAGAAAAAGATCTTCCAATTTTAGTAGCCAGCATACTTCTCTTAGGTGAAATAGAGACCATACCTTGAACTTGATAAAAGAGTAACTAGGTCATTAAATAATCTGACAACCTACCCAAAGGACACAGAGGCATCTGCATGGGGAAGTTTCTATGTAAACATTTCATTTCAATAGCGAACAACTATCATTAGTCCTTTAACATGCACTTTGCATAATCATCAGATAATGCCCAATCTTCTCTCCTATTGCCGTTTTTTTTTTAACTCTCCTTGTTATCTATTATCCTCTTGGTGTATTTCTGCATTGCCATGCAACATTATGTTGTATAACCACTAGACAGATTACCCTATTTTGCAAACTGAGCTTCACTGTAAGCTAACAGTCATCTGCTAAATTAAGTTTGCAATAAAGCCACATTCATCGCAGATCATCTTGGCTTTTAACTGTTGATGAACGGGAACTTACTTCAGAAATGTTTTCCTTTTTTCGCCTTTTCCCTGTGCCAAGCCACTCAGAATAGCAATATTCAAATGTATTATAGCATTGGGATACCCTGGCCTCCACTTCATTATTTTAATCATTATTCCACTTTGATTTTTTGGCTGTGTTTCATTCTCTGTAAAATGAGATTCTAGTAGGTTCTTGTGATGAGAGGTCAAGCTGAATAAGAATGGCCCTGCTGGTTCTGTCAACTAAATTCAAACATTACTGTGAAGCTTTATAGCAATAATACCTTTCGTGCTACTATATTCTGTAAGCAATTCCAGTGGAATCCCTGTTCTGAGTGGTTTATTATAGCTCAACCATAAAAATGTGCTTTGGGCTGAAAGTGGATTTATAAGATTTCTGCCTAGGAGCATATGCTTTGCAAAATTTAATTTAAATCAGCTTAGCCCCTTTTTTTCTTTAAAGACCGAAGAATAAAAACAAAAATAGATTATTAGTTTTTTTCTTAGTAGAAAAACCCCTCACCTTTATTTTTACAACATGTAGGCCCTTCTTGCAATTCTATCAACTTTAGCGAAGATGTGGGGAAGACCATGAGAGCAAAACTAGTCTTCTATATTTTAAACTAAATATGTAGGCTGTCTGGCCAGCTATTTGGACTAGGATTTTCTACTGGGTAAAGGGAAAAATAGAATCAGATTTGTTGATTATTATTATTATTATTGGAAAAAAGAGGGTCTAGTGCACATTAACTACTTTTCACAAGAGTTAACACCAGAAAGTTCTATGAAATGGCAATAAGAAAAATCTCATTCAGTTTGGCATAGCTCAGTTTGCAGACCCACTATTACTCTTGGGTTTCCTGAACATAACTTTTTTTTTCGGCTTCGACAGTTAGCTTGTGCAGAATTCAAGGGTTTTTTTTTCCGTTATTTCCAAACATCTGGACATTCATCTTGCTGAGAACTCCCAGACAGAAATATGTCAGCTGTCTCACACATTACTGCTGGGCTAACAACATGCACTAATTCCTTCTGCCATCTTTAGACAGTATTTATAATTTGGTATGATCTTACGTGTCACGGTAACATTTACATAAAGGATAGAAAAGCTGCACCTTCTGGAATAACAGGTTCTGGAGCGATGAAACAAATAACTAGTAAGTCTGGTTTTAGTGGAAAGTTTTATCACAGAAAACCTTTTTTGAACCACATAACATTTGTTATTTATAGTTCTTGAGGAATGGGGAGAATGCATGAATGCACGTACGAAAAACTATATTGATTTTGTCCAAAGTGACAAACTTTCATTTCAGTTTGGCATAAAATACCATGGTTTTGTTTTGAATAGATTTATTGTGAATTTTTTAACTTTGTTATACTTGAGTGAGACTTTCCTGACCAGTATCTCCCCTTTCCCACACAGTTTTATCAAACAGCAGCGTTGACTTAGAATAATAATCCATCAAACATGTCGTAGTTCCTCTAACAATATTCAATCTCATGCCAGGGGGCATTGCTTATGAAGAACTACAGCCCCAGTCGCATTAAATCTTCAAATTTTGTTCACCTGAAGGCCATCTTCATAACTTGCCAGAGGTCATGCAGACATTGAGCACACTAAATTGAATTGAATCATCAGACAGGGCTGTGCCGATTCATCTGAGTCATCATACAAACTGCTCAACAAGTAACAAGGAGTTTGGAAACAAGGAAAAAGCTGATGGCAGTGTATGGGACATAAATCACAGAATTGTTTGCGTTGGAAGGGACCTTAACGATCATATGGCTCCAACCCCCCTGCCATAGGCAGGGTTGCCACCCACTAGATCAGGTTGGGCCAGGGCCCCATCCAATCTGGCCTCGAACACTTCCAGGGAGGGGGCAGACATACACAGTCTAATTCAGGGGCCCCATCAGTTCAGAGGGAATATGCTTTCCACTAACTTCTGTTTCAACACAGTTGAAAATGGAGCATTTTCAAACATCTCCTCAAGAGAGTACTTGTCATGTTCTCCATGTTCTGGACACTCTACTTACAAACACTTGTTTGTAGAGGCTTTTCCCTTCCCTTCCCTTCCCTTCCCCTCCCTTCCCTTCCCTTCCCTTCCCACACCTTCCCTTCCCACACCTTCCCTTTCCCACAACAAAGTTAATCCAACATGGAGAGCTGCCTACAATGAAAACGTCACATAAAGCAAATGAATGAAATCCCATGTTGGGGAGACACTGTTATCTCCAACTCTTCCAGCATTTTAGGTGTTGATCAGCAACTTCCAGGGAAAACAGGATGAGTTATAATAAACCAGGTGGATAACAGTATAGACAGAAAACAGGATGAATTTAAAAACAACTTGGGAATGAGGATAAGTAAAGAAGTTATGTCAAAACTGCCTAATGAGTTTCAGGAATAGCAAGATAAGAATACCTGAAAAAGCTATTTTAATTTACAATGGATTATTACAGTCAGCATGATGTATCCATATATATACAAATACACAGACATGCACACACATATACATATACATATATATGAATAGCCTTAATGCTATTTTGATCTTAAATTAATCTCAGATTTAATACTGCCAGGTGTTCAAGATGGTTAATCAGTATGCTGCATGCAGCTGATGCATATCCGGGGGTAGGAAGGAAGGAACCTGAAGGCACCTGCCTGACTATGACATGCTCACAGGCCATGTTTGATGTATGAGGCAGTACAACAACTCACTGTCTAGATGGAAATAGCTAGCCAGGCTGACTTGCACATTCAGCAGCAGTGGTCAGTGAATAGGAGTCAATGCTGTGTCTCAGAGATCCTGCAGCTGTATCATGTCAGATTCTGCAGCTAGATCCATCTTCTATATACATAGTGGATTTCATAGTAGAAAAATAGGTAACCTCATTCATGACCTAATTTATATCAGATGGATCAAAAGCTAACATACACTTTTGCAATGTGGTCCAGAGAGCTTTCTAAGGCATAACCTTTCAGTCCATCCACACAGCTAAAGTCTTCCACTAAGTTCTCACATTTCTAGTTCTCACATACCACACTTCAGTAGCATCCTTAGCTCTGCCATGGACAAGTACGTCTTGTTCCACTCATTTCTATTCATATAGTTGGTTCTCCTATGGCCTGTGTTCATCCGAGATACGTTTCACACTTCTTCCTTTTCTCTAATATATGAAATAGAGATACGTTCTTTTTACCTTTATATCTCTTCACAGACCATCAGGCCTCTTCTCAGACTTCTCAGCAGTATCAAGTGATATGAAAAGAGGCAATGGAAACACACTGAAATACAAGAAAATCCACTTAAACATAAAAACCACTTTCTTATTGTGAGGAAGGTTGAACACAGGAAGAGGTTGCCCAAGGGAGGTTGTGGAGTCTGCATCCCTGGAGATGTTCAAAACCGAACTGCACATGGTCCTGGGCAGGACCCTGCTTGAACAGTAGGGTTAGACCAGATGATCTCAAGTGGTCCCTTCCCGCCTCAGCAATTCTGTGATCTAGCTACCATCTCTCATTCACTACTGACTTGATGACTCTTCCTTCCAAACAACATTGCTAACAGCTTACGCCACCTAGGAGTTATTTTTACAAACTTGTCCCCATGTCTAGGAATATCTTCCTACAACCTTCTGCAAAGCTCTCCTCAAGACCCTCCTGAAAACTCTTTGTTGCAGACTTTAGCCTATAAAATAACTTGTCAAAGACAGATAACTGCTGCATCTCCTTGTTACCCTGGCTGAACCTCTCTTCCTTTATAATTCAGGTGGTAAAATTCCTGAAATACAAACTATGTTTGGGTTTTGTACTGCACCTACCACCACACTTTGTTGTACCTAAGCATGGCTGCTAGACACTCAACGAATAGGAAAGGAAGCGGATACCCCCAGAACAGTCACAGTGTGTTCCAGATTTGGTCAAAACTGAAATACAGGCCTTAACTACTATACTCAGTGTTAAGAAATTGTTTTGCTTGTACAAATACACAGAAACTATAAAGCATCAGGACTCTAAAGTATTTCTTTGCTGTACTATACATTTATGTCTCATCAATTCCATGGAACTTAACCTGAACTTGATTGGTAACTGTGGTGACTAACCATAGTAAATGAAGTGACAAAGGTGCCTTAGAATCGTTCATTGGAGAGTATGAAACAATTAGATCCAGAAACCTCTACTTTTCCCAGACAGGTCATTCAGTCAGCCACTTACATAGGCTGTTAATATGCAGATGGGCTTTGAATCTCTCGCCTTCACCTGTATGAATAGGTCTGTTTCTCCCCTTCTTTAATGGTGATGTACTGAATGCAATGAGACGGGCAGATAAAGTTCTGAAGCAGTTCCCATCAGGGGCTGGAGGGGCACCACATCCTAAACAGACACGTTTCCTCCAACTGACCCTACGCACTGCAGTGTGAGCCTGCCGCCTGAGCAGAAGTGACTTTCCCATGTGTTTCTGGCTCTCACTGGTAGCAGAGATGCTGGTGTGCTGAATGTAACTATAATTATGCATCCTACTGTCCCTTTCTTTGATGCAACAGGGTAGGAGGGAAGACCTTAAACAGGACTGCAGTTGTGAGTGGCCAATTATCTAGCAGGATGTTTGGGAAATATCCTTTTGCTGTTTATATGTCACTACCAACTGTGCAGAAAGCAATTAACACCTAGCCCTTCTTTCATTTCTCATAGCTGTATAGACAGCAAAAAAGGATGCTACAAGCAGCAGAAGAAATTCAAGCTGATCTCTGTGATGAGAGTGGTCTACTCAGTCCTGATGCACCAAAACCAGCCATGATCTATACTGGTCTCATACTGATCTCTATTCAAATAAGGCAGCAGCTGAACAGCCACATTGGCTTGGAATTTCATGAGTTGAGCAGGAGTGAAGAAGATTTTGCTTGCTTTCAGCTAGATATCATAGTGATATGATAGCATGAGATTTTGCTGTGTTTCATTGCATTCGTTTGTGTATGTCCTGGTTTCAGCAGGGAGAGAGTTAATTTTCTTCCTAGCAGCTGGCATAGTGTTGTGTTTTGGATTTAGGATGAGAATATTGTTGATAACACACTGATGTTTTTAGTCGCTGCCAAGCAGTCAAGGACTGTTCAGCTTCTCATACTGCCCTGCCAATGAGAATGTGGGGGGTGCCCAAAAGGCTGGGAGGGGACACGGCCAGGGCAGCTGACCCCAACTGGCCAAAGATGTATTCCCTACCATCTGATGTCATGCTCTGTATCTATCTGGGGGGTTGGCTGCCAGGCAGAGTGGCTCAGTGGCTCAGGAACTAGCTGAGAATCGGCTTCCGGTGGTGAGAAATTGTGCTGTTCATCACTTGCTTTATATATTCTTTGATGATGATGATGATGATGATAATGATCTTCCTTTTATGTCCTATTAAACTGGTTTTATCTCAACCCATGAGTGTTACTTTTTTTTCCTTTTCAGTTGTCTCCCTGATCCCACTGGGGGAGGAGTAGAGTAAGGGAATGGCTGTGTGGTTGTTCTAGCTGCCAACCAGGTTACACCACAACAGAGTATTACTGTGGTATAAAATTCTCTGTGTGTACCAAAATCTGACCCTTACATCACCAGAATTAACTTCCCTGCCTATGCTGGTTTCTTTTCAATGCTCCATACCCAAAGTCGTTAGTAACAGTGCACTGGCACAATTCTGCTGTGTGGACCGTAAGAAAAGAAAAACCATCCTCTTTCCTAGTACATTACACCCATATTCCCCAGAAACACCTCCTTGCTCAAAACATAGAAATGGTCATTTCCTTCTGCCAACCCAGTTTCCTTAGTTCGGGAGTGGAGAGTCACAACTTGGCGAGGTCAAAGTAGCAGAAGCTCTGGCATAGGCAGAGTAAGTTCTGAGACTTGCAAAGAGCATGTCATGTGATTTTGAAATATAATCTATGGCTTGTGAAATATATACTAAATCTAGTGCCCAGAGATGTTGTTTTAGAAATAAAACATCTTGAGCTCCCTGCCAGCTTGGGTGACATAACCCAAAGCAGAGTTATAGGCACTAAGAAGCTCACCTGAACATAGTTTGTGGCAGTGCCTTCCCCTGAGAACCACAACCACGCAGCATTCGATTTACCTGCATTTCATCAGCGGTCCAGATTTTGTCCCAGCGAGCTGCTGGTTTAGCATCCTGATAAACTGGTATCTGAGATTTTCAGCTGAGAGGCAGTAGCACCAGCTTTGCTTTTGAGGAGTTAGCTGTCATCTCTGAGCTGAGACTAACACCTGACTGTGTCACGCTCCTCTTCTACTTTATTCCAGCATGCAGTCCAGCTACTGGTCTAAAATTACAAATTACTTTAAAACAGTGTTTAAACTTTGTATTTGATTTAAGCTTGGTTCAGAGTATTTGATTTCATCTAGGGCTAAAGGGGTTGGAAAAACCCCTCTCCCAGCTGGCCTGGGGTAGCTCCTAAGTGACCTTTGAAAGATTTGCATTTTTCTCTACGCGCCCAAATAAATGTACAGCCTTATAACACATACACCTTTGGGGTAAGCAATTACTCATGATACAACAAGAAAAGTACAAAAGCTATGTCACTGTAAATTCTTAAATGAGCTGGTTTCTCTTTCTGATCTCAAAGTATTTTCATTGTTTCATTGGTCATAAATATTTCTCTTAGCTCTTTAAATAGCAATGGCTTATTCATGTATGTGGGAAGATGACTTATTCGAGTGATAGAACAAATTAAATTCTTTTTTAAACATGAGCCACTAAGGGCTGCAAAAGAGAATGGGTGCTTCAATGCAAGATGCAAACACGAAAGTCTCAGCACTAACTAGTTGCACAACTCTGAAGGACAAAGCTTAACGTGACAAATTGAATAAGGTTGCTGTCGAGACTTGCTCACTGGAGACTTACTTCCCTTCATCATGAGGATCATTATTTTTATTTATTTCTACCCAGGAAAAAAATTGTGCTGGGCACCTACCTTTATTCACAGGCCTAGTGAAACCTAGAGAATATCAATGGCATGAATAATTATGCAATCTCCCCTGAATTCTAAAAAACTCAGCTGAATGGGTCTTATTTTATCACAGTGGACCTAACATCTTTTTGCACTTTTCATTATATTGATTTCTAAACTTTTTGTAACTTTTTATGGGAACTGGAGGGAAGAGAGAAAAAGTAAATGTTTAAAATGCATTGAATCCATGCCTTGCCTTGATTAAATGCGTATCAGTGTCAACCAGCAACCCTATGTTAATAAGATACTTAGCAGTAATAAACAAGTATCATGGGAGAAAAATAATTCTAAACAGGACTGAGATCTCATTTTCTGATTTATACTGAAGAATATTTCTTTAAATACTGCCTTTTAATCATGTCTACACTGATCATTATTTGTGTCGTAACTAGAGAATTGAGCAGCAAGATCATGTGTTTCCTAGGCCTGCTTCTGTCCTGCTGGGGCTTTTCCACACCACAGCCTGGCTGAGACATCAAGGCTTTGTTCACATCCAGTACACTCAACTCCAGACAGCCCCAGAGGTCACTGCACCCTGTCCACAGCCAACAGAGCAGTCGCCAGTGTGGAAGTCTCCTAGCTCCCTGCTGGCCATCATCCCTGGCAGACACCTTGGTGTCAGCAGCTCTGGACTTGCCAGATGTCCTCATCCACCTGAAGATGAGCTTTCCCAAATCCATTGCCCCTCTATTTAAGCCAGAGGTGAGGAGTACCACTAAGCTGCTAAACTGTCCTGAGTACCAAGGACCTCACTGTGGCTTATATTATATTACAGTGCTCTGTAGGCACTGCAGCTGCCTCTCCAGCATCACAGCCCTACATCCATGCTAACTGCAGTCAGCATAAATTCCTCCCTCTGCTCCCTCCCTGCCTTGCAGCCCTGGATGTTTGACCAGGTGTATTAAAATTGAGGTTTCCTTCCTGCAAATCACGGCACCATGAACAGAACCCTGCATTTGCTGTGCTGTAATAAACTCTGTTTCTTAAAGAGAGTGAAACTGAGATACGATGGGCCAAGGCCAACTGTATGAGGTTTAACAAGACCAAGTGCCAAGTCCTGCACTTTGGTCGCAACAACCCCAGGCAGCGCTACAGGCTTGGGGCAGAGTGGCTGGAGAGCTGCCTGGCAGAGAAGGACCTGGGGGTTCTGGTTGACAGCCGACTGAACATGAGCCAGCAGTGTGCCCAGGTGGCCAAGAAAGCCAATGGCATCCTGGCCTGCATCAGGAATGGCGTGGTCAGCAGAAGTAGGGGAGTGATTGTCCCCCTGTACTCGGCTCTGGTGAGGACGCACCTTGAGTACTGTGTCCAGTTTTGGGCCCCTCACCACAAGAAGGACATTGAGCTGCTGGAGCATGTCCAGAGAAGGTAAATGAAACTGGTGAAGGGACTGGAAAACAAGTCTTATGAGGAGCGGCTGAGGGAACTGGGGCTGTTTAGTCTGGAGAAGAGGAGGCTCAGGGGAGACCTGATCGCTCTCTACAACTACCTGAAAGGAATTTGCAGTGAGGAGGGTTTCGATCTCTTCTTCCAAGTAACAAGCGATAGGATGAGAGGGAATGGCCTCAAGTTGCCTCAGGGGAGGTTTAGGTTGGATATTAGGAAGAACTTCTTCATGGAAAGAGGAGTGAGGTGTTGGAACAGACTGCCCAGAGAGGTGGTTGAATGGCCATCCCTGGAGACGTTCAAAAAACAAGTAGACGTGACATTCCAGGGCATGATATAGTAGGTATGGTGGTGTTGGGTTGACAGCTGGACTTGATGATCTCTGAGGTCCTTTCCAACCTTAGGGATTCTATGACTCTGACACCTTTATAATTATATAAAATACATAACAAAATTTTCTTTTAGATCTCTAAGTTGTACATTGAGGTCAGTAGGAAACACACACCACACTGATCAAGGGTGATACAATGCCCTTAAAGTCAGTTTTCAGAACTCATACATTCCCACTCTCAAAGCCTGGTGGGCTGTGCAGAAGAATAAACCCATCTACCAGCAGGTATGCATACAGTCCACATTGTTCTACTGTCCTTTGGCACCTCATGAAAAACCAGGCAGTGGTTCCTCTTCACTCTTCCTAAAAAAATACCTGTTCTGCGGTGAGTACCAGAGCTCCTCGACCTCTGCAGACTAGTGGGAAAGAAAGGACTGTGGGTCATACATTAAAAAAAAAAAAAGCGTCAAATGGGAAAACTCTTTGCTCCCTCTATGTTTTGGTCTGCTGTGGTATTAGCAGGTAGGACTTCACTCACATTTGAAGCCATCTGATAAGCTTACATATTAACCCTGCTGATTTATGTTAACACTTAGCCATGGTGACAAGTACTGTTTGCACTTACTGCACACTGGTACTTTTTCTTTCTGCCTGCAAGGAATTCAAATAGAGATTAGTGACGTTAATGAGGAAGAATAAGAGGGTGTATGTAAACAAAGGTTGAGATATTGGCAGGTATCAAATAAGTCTGCAAAGGCAGCAAACAGAAAATACTGACTGACACTCAACACAGCTTGCACTTTCATCAAAATACAATGCTTGACTGTCCAGTTCTGTCTGGTTTTGAACATATTCTGTAAACTATTGTTATGTGTTCTGTTTTTTTTTAAAGGAATTCCATTTTTATTGATTTTGTTGCAGATATTGAGATTTTTTTCCATTGTTTTCATCCAACGCAGAAGTTATAAATTTCAAGCCCAGAAACCACTGCCAAATAGTAAGACTCATAATTCAGATGTTAATGCCCTCTCTGAAGATCCACAGGGCCCCGTTTTCTCTAAAGCAGAGAAGAAGCAGTTGTCATTACTGCTCAGAAGTACAGTAAAACAGTTTACTCTGTCTTTACCCTGTATAGGATTTTCTTACTGAAAGCAGAGATGCCCACCTGAAACAGAGAAATACGTTAGCCGAATTACAGACGTGGCTAAACACATCATCAACTGCAATTCCTTTGCCTGTTTGCTACTCCAAAACACCAACCTGTGCATGTGTTCTTGCCCAACAGCAGCTATGCACTACCTGTCTCCTAAGTGAAAGCAGAATAAACTCTTTCAGACCTGTGGCATGTGTTTCAACCAGGGAAATTAGTGCAAGGTAGCCACAGTGCTATAAACTCGCACCCAAACTGAGACATACTTTGGCTGTGAAGCTAGCCAACATCAAAAGCAAAGCACGCACCACATGTTCTGTTCTTGGAGAGGACAGGACTGGGCTGTGACAAAACAGTAAGTTCAAGGGATGGGGTAGGTCTCAGGTGTCAGGTAATGCAGCAGACAGGAGGAAGCAGGCAATGCCATTGATGCAATGTGAGGGAGGCAAAGACCTGCAGCAGATTCCAAGGCTGTGGGTCCTGAAGAGTATGTAGAGAAAAAGGCAGAAACTTTGAGTTCTGCGTTTAAAAAAAAACACCTGGGAGCCCCTGTCTTTGTTCACACTGACCTTGCCGTTACTCAACCGTGTAACGTATCCTCAGACAAAAGGTCAAAAGCTAGATGAAGCATCAACTCTTGTCAGACTGTCCTGTCATGGGTCACTTAGGGAGCAGCCACTGATCCATTTTTCTGCACTGGGCTGATCAAATCCATGATTCCTAAAGCACTGCTGATTAACATTTTCTACAGAGCCAGCCTTGGCTGTGCAGTGAGGTAGTTTGCTCCAAAGAGCACGCTGTTGATAGAGCTAATGTTTACTTAGCTGCAGGTAGATGCTGGTGACGTTAATAGAGACAGATAGGAGGGGAGATGGAAGCCAAGCCTAAGATATCGGCAGAGATTAGACATGCATACAAACATAGCAAACAGAAAATATTGATTGGCACTTAGCATAGGACTGTACTTCCAAGCGAGAGTGCTCAGCTGACTCAGAAGGCTGTACTTTTCCTCTCACAATTTCACAAAGTTATTTCAGCAATTTTACCCTAACGCCTCTTTCCCCTCTGGTAAATAAGCATAATTGCCTTCTTCATAATAACCCTTTCCCAAGGCAGATAAGTAGTCCTTCAATCTTTTGTTCAATTAGTTTCCCCCAGTTTTGTCTCATACTGTTAGTTTTATTTGACAATGATTTTGCTGATCTCCTCTGAGCTCCCTGACGGTTGTTCAGTTTAAAGCAGAAATGTCCATGCTAATGCCAGTAATCTCATTCATATCTTCCTCAGACAGCATAGGATGGACAAACTAGACTACAACACGCAGCTCCAGCTGCAGTGACACATACCCTGGTGAATGGGATGGTAACCGCATGCTGCTAACTCACTCAAACAGCACATTCCATAAACTCCACACTGACCTCTCCCCCTTAACAGCAATGCCCATATTTCCCAGACGTATGGCACACTGTCCCTTTGCAGTCGATGAGGCAGAAGGGACAAAGACCTTATAGGATTTCTGACCAACCATTGAAGTGTGACTGGCAAAGGGATGGGATTTGAGGAGTGAGTGATAGGACAAGAAGGCAGGTGGGACTAGCAAATATTGACTGGCCAAGAAGCCAGCAACATAGCAAAAATGACACCTTATGCTCAGCCTTCTCTGCCTCAGAAATGTTGGCATTAAAGCAGAATTTTAAAACATGAGAGAAGAAAAACTAGGGAACCCTTTTCCAATGTATGTAGATTAGAAGACAGATGTGAGAGTCAGAAAAAGCTAAGGAGTAGTAAATGTCATACAGGTCCTTCCTGGCATCTGCAAAAACTCTCCAGATTTCTGCAGTTTATGGAAGTTCTGCTCCACTGGAGTGAATCACGAAAACATTTGGGCAGACAGCCTTCGCATGAGGGATTAATACTTGGTGGGTTCTCCGTAGAGAACAGCATCCTCCTTGCAAGCCTGTGTATTCAGGCACTCCTTTCTCTAGATCCTGTAGTGTTGTAACAACAGGATGCTCAGAGCAGTCTGTCTGGAGTAAAGAGAACAGAAACAATGTGTTTCAGTAACCTTCTCTTTGTCTGCTGCTGTTCAGAGGATGGCTGGCAAAGGAGGTTGCTTCTGACTCCTTGGGCTAGCTTACTGAATGTCATTTTTAGCTCTTTCTGCAAGGAACCTCATCCTGGAAGAATATACACTCAGATCCTCTAACGTATGAGAATTTAATTTACATTATGAGGACAACATTTTTCACTGAAAGACCATCACAGAAAAGCTGAGCGTGTTTGCTACTGGCAGTCCAGGTCACACTGCCCTCAGACAGCTGCAAATGCAGCAGCAGACACAGACTTGGATTTGTGGTGGGAGAGGCAAGGTCACAGGGCTGCAGCTTGCCAGTTAGTACAAATCACTGAGTGCACGTGTGTGTGCACACGCGTGCGCGCTCCTGACACAACCACAGTGACTTTCAGATTGGGACGGCAGTAGACCCTGTTGAAATGTAATCTAAATTCTTTCCTGACAAAAGCAAGCTGGAGTAACAAAGGTAAGCAAGAGTCAATATATATATATATTTAAACAACAACGAAATGGCTAAGCCATAGCAGTGCTACAGAAGACATTGTAAAGGGTTCAGGAAAGCTAAAGTGAAATCAGGCCTCCACCAGGGCCACAGAACAGCATCATTTTTCCACAGATGAAGTAGTCTGGATCAGTCTTAAATTAACTTCAAAATTCCTGGCCTCTGGCTACGCCTTTCATTTATTGAAATATCAGATAAAGGCTGCTGGGGTTAACTTCCTTATAATTTTTTAAAGAAAATAAAAAAATTTTTCATGTAAATTTGGATTCAGAAAAGACTCATATTTTCCATCATCTGAGCTGAGAAGTGAGAGAGATGAAACATGGTAAAGGAAAAAGAAGTTGGGATTCTCAAAAAGAAGATGAAGAAAAGTAATAATGAGGAAAAAAACACTCAAACACAAAAAGCAAACGGTAGGAAAGGGGAAGAGACCTAAAGAGGCCTGTGCTGCAACCCAAGGGAAACAGCACCTCGCTATCTGATGTTGTAAGGTCATGACAACATGAACTCCAGTGTCACTGAGGTCAGCATCTATCTCCTCATCCCTAAATATGGAAAACATGAGGTCAAGAGCAAGGAACAGGCGTTGCATGACTGCTTTACAGAAGAAGAATGTAGACTGAAGAGCAGTTGCAAAGAAGTCAATGTCAGACGCTTTTGAACTGTCTTCTCCCTGACTTCGGGAATTCAAGGACCCTTATCCTACGGTCAGCTGCAGCAACGAGGTATCTGTGGCCTGGTGTGTAGGAATCTTTCCGACATGGGGAAAATAGAGCATATTAACAAAACATAAGAAGGAAACAATATTCCAAAGTAAATTACTTTTGTTTTTACAAGGCCCCTTCCACGTTCATGCTACAGTAGCAGTTGGGACCAAACTTTGTTTTATTTCTGCCATTTGTAACTGTGCAGTAGAAATATCCGGAGACTTGAGCAACACTGTCTCACAGTTTGTTCAGACCTAGAGTAGGACTTCACTACTGTGGCTATAGGGGATGTATAACAAGCCTTTCACTCTATTTTAGTACCATCTGTTGAGCACATATTTCCATGTCCAAAAAAGTAAGTCATATAGCTGCAAAGTCATCCCAGTTATATCAGGACTATATTCTCACCCCCATTACCAGCAGAGACAAAAATCTAAGTCTGCAATATACTGAGTAGAAGGTGGAAAACATCTTTATCCCTATAGAAGTACAAAGGATCTGGACCAGGAGATCCTGTGAAGATTAAAGGCAACTAACCTTGGGAGATACTTTAAAAAGACAGCGTAAAGCTGATAGACCCTGATTACCAAAACCAAAAGAAACAAACAGAGTGAAACTTCACTAAAAAAATAAATACTTGGATCTCCATTGTACCTCTGAATACTACTTTAAGCATCAATTCTTTGCAGTCAAGCGACAGCACTTTTTTAGATTTCTCAAAGGATTCGGATGCTGTATTGTGGACAGTCTGTGATCTGGCTTCACTTCCCACAAATCAGTACCAAATGCAGAGAAGCAACCTGCTACACAGGCATTTTGCAGACTAAAATAGTGCAGAGCCTAATCAGGAATCTTGTGGCAGGAAACAGGCCTTCCTACAACAGGAAGCATAGGAAAGACTACTGGAGACAGCCGTCCAAAAGCAGCCACTTTGCCAAAAAAGACAAAATGGCTGTACACTGGCAACTCCTGCAGCAGGAAATTGCTGAATTAAGCACTCAATCTACAGAGCAATTTAGTATGTCATCTGCTTCCTGGCAACAGATATTTGGAGTCACTTTTACATTGCATTTCAGCTCTATCTCATAATCACGTTGAGGACAGTGTCCTCTCCAGTAAGCAAAGAGGTCAAGGTCAGAGGCTTCTCTGAATCCTACCCAGAATAAATATTTTTAACCCCTTTCCTTTCTCCAGTTTCATCATTTTATCATTTCTAATTTAGGGGCCTGACATTCCTGCTTCTACTGTGATTTGGGGCCAGGGCAGACTGAGTCACTGATACAATGCCTGCCAAAGTTAACTGTGGCCTCCATGGGACTGTACAACAGAGTCTAGTAGAAGATAAATATCACATGCCACTGTGAACCAGGGAAAAGGATGCCAATGGATTCTCTCTGTGATTTGTTTGATGGAGGGCCAGGAAACTTTTCAGGAAGTTTCTTCTAAACATATATAAAAAGAAGAGAGAGGGAAAGGGAGAGGGAGGGAAAGAAATAAAAGAAAGCAAGAATGCAAGAATGCAAGAATGCAAGAAAGCAAGCCTACGTATTTATGCAGACTGTGGGCAGTTTGAGTTAATTTTTCAGTATTTACCCAATATGACTGCTTGCTTATCTCATTGAAGACACAATATTGTTTCTGTTCCTTCACTGGTTCCTTAAGCCTTACCAAAGACAGAATCACAGAATGGATGAGGTTGGATGGGACCTCTAAAAGTCGCCTAGTCCAACCTTCCTGCTCAGGGAGGGTCATCTAGAACGAGTTGCACCATGTCAAGAGAGCTTTTGAATATCCACAGTCGCTCTGGCCAACATGTAACAGTGCTCAGTCCCCTTCACAGATGTTCAGATGGTACCTCCTGTGTTTTAGTTCATGTTCATAGCCTCTTGTCCTGTCTTGGGCATCACTGAAAAAAGCCAGACTCCATCCTCTTTACATCCTTCTTCAAGTATTTATATACATTGATGAAATCACCTTGAGGCAGCTCTTCTCTAGGCTGAACAGCCCCAGCTCTCTCAGCCTTTCCCCATAGGAGAGATGCTCCCATCCCTTAAGCATCTTTGTAGGTCTTCACCAGCCTCTCTCTGGTATGTCTATGTCTTTCCTGTACTGAGGAACCCAGAACTGGACCCAGCTCTCCAGGTATGGCCTCACCAGTGCTGAGTACCACAGAATCACAGAATGGTAGGAGTTGGAAGGGACCTCTGGAGATCATCTAGTCCAACTCCTCTGCTAAAGCAGGATCGGCTCAGCAGGTTACCCAGGATTGCATCCAGGCGGGTTTTGAATATCTCCAGAGGAGATTCCACAACCTCTCGGGGCAGCCTGTTCCAGTGCTCCATCATCCTCACCATGAAAAAGTTCTTTCTCATGTTCAGATGGAACTTCTTCTGTTCCAGTCTGTGCCCATTGTCCCTCGTCCTGTCACTGGGCACCACTGAAAAGAGTCTGGCCCCTTCCTCTTGACATCCACCCTTTAGATACTTATAAGCACTGATCAGATCCCCTCTCAGTCTTCCTTCTGCAGGCTAAGCAGATTCAATTCTCTCAGCCTTCCCTCATAAGAAAGCTGCTCCTGTCCCCTCATCATCTTTGTAGCACTCCACTGGACTCTCTCCAGTAGTTCCTTGTCTGTCTTGAACATGGGAGCCCAGAACTGGACACAGTACTCTAAATGTGGCCTCACCAGGACAGAGTAGAGTGTGCGGATAACCTCCCTCAACTTGCTGGTCACGCTTTTAATGCACCCCAGGATACTATTGACCTTCTTGGTGACGAGGGTACACTGCTGGCTCATGGTTAACTTGTTGTCCACCAGGACTCCCAGGTCCTTCTCCACAGTGCTGTTTCCCAGCAGGTCAACCCCCAACCTGTACTGGTGCCTGGGGTTATTCTTCCCTAGGTGCAGGATCCTACACGTGCCCTTGTTGAATTTCATAAGGTTCCTCTCTGCTCAACTCTCTCACTTGTCCAGGTCTCGCTGAATGGCAGCACAACCTGCCGGTGTATCAGCCACTCCTCCCAGTTTTGTATCATCAGCAAACTTGCTGAGGGAACACTCTGCCCCCTCATCCAGGTAATTAATGTATATGTTGAATAAGACTTGACCCAGTACTGAGCCCTGGGGCACACCACTAGCTACAGGCCTCCAACTAGATTGCACCACTTATCACAAACCTCTGGACTCTGCCACTCAGCCGGTTCTTAATCTATCTTACTGTCCACTCATCTAACCCATACTTCCTAAGCTTGCTAATATTATGAGAGACAGTGCCAAAAGCCTTACTGAAGTCAAGGCAGACAACATTTACTGCTTTCCCTTCATCGACCCATCCAGTCATGCCATCATGGAAGTCTATCAGATTGGTCAGGCATTATTTACCCTTAGTGAATCCATAATAATTTACCCTTAGTGAATCCTGATAACCACCTTCTCCTCCACATCCTTAGAGGTGATCCCCAGAATGAGCTGTTCCATCACCTTTCCAGGGGTGGAGGTGAGGCTGACTCGCCTGCAGTTTCCCAGGTCCTTTTTCTTTCCCTTTTTGAAGACCGGAGTGACATTGGATTTCCTCCAGTACTCAGGCACCTCTCCTGTTCTCCATGACCTTTCAAAGACAATGGAGAGTGGCCTAGCAATAACATCTGCCAGCTCCATGAGCACTTGTAGGTGTATCCCATCAGGGCCCATGGAGAGGAGCTCTGCAGAGAAAGACCTAGGGGTCCTGGTGGATAACATGTTGACCATGAGCCAGCAGTGTGCCCTTGTGGCCAAGAAAGCCAATGGTATCCTGGGATGCATTAAAAAAAGCATGGCCAGCAGGGTCAAGGGAGGTGATCCTCCCCCTCTGCTCTGGTGAGACCCCATCTGGAGTACCGTGTCCTGTTCTGGGCTCCCCAGCTCAAGAAAGACAGGGATCTCCTGGAAGGAGTCCAGTGGAGGGCAACAAATATGATAAAAAGGCCTGGAGCATCTTCCCTATGACGAGAGACTTGGGTCTCTAGCCTGGAGAAGAGTAAGCTGAGAGGGGATCAGATCAGTGTTTATAAATATGTAAACTGTGGGAGACGATTGGATGAGGTCAGACTCTTTTTGGTGGTGGGTAGTGAGAGAACAAGGGGCAGTGGCCAAAAACAAACACAGGAAGTTCAACTCAACATTAGAAAGAACTCTTTCATGGTGAGGGTGATGGAGCGCTGGAACAGGCTGCCCAGAGGGTTTGTAGAGTCTCCTTCTTTGGAGATATTCAAGACCTGTCTGGATGCTTACCTCTGCAGCCTAGTGTAGGGCACCTGCTTTGGCAGGGGGGTAGGACTCAATGATCTCTAGAGGTCCCTTCCAAACCCTACCAATCTGTGATTCTGTGATTTGTGAATGTTGAGTTTGCCTAAATGCTCTCTAACCAAATCCTCCCCAACCAAGGGGAGGTCTTCCTTTCTCCAGACTTTCTGTCGTACCACCAGGGTCTGAGTTTCCTGGGTGGCGACCTTAGCAGTAAAGACTGAAGCAAAGAAGGCGTTCGGTAACTCTGCCTTCTCCGTATCCTCCGTCACCAAGGCACCCACCTCATTCAACACTGAGTCCACATTTTCACAGTCTTCCTTTTGCTATGATGTACTTGAAAAAGCCCTTCTTGTTGTCCTTGACATTTCTTGCCAGATTTAATTCCAAGTAAGCCTTAGCCTTTCCTGTTGCATCCCTACATTCTCTGACTACATTTCTGTATTCCTCCCAAGTGGACATTCCCTTTTTCCACATTCGGTAAAATTCCTGCTTCCCTTCAAGTTTTTCCAGAAGCTCCTTGCCATCCATGCCAATCTCCTCCTTCTTTTGCTTGGGTAGAGGGGAAGAATCACCTCCCCTCATCTGCTGGTAGGACTTCCAATGCAGCCCAGGATACCATTAGCCTTATTTGCAGCAAGTTTTGGCTTTGTCTTTTGAAAATAGGCAATAGACTGTGGATAAAAAATACTGCAGATGAGAGAAAGAAACGGCCAACAGCTAATCATAATGACAGAACACTGCTTTCTGCTGTGACATAGCAACATACATATATGCATGTCACATTAAATTAAAATCCAAACACATCATTGCTCGTCAGAGGAGAGAGAAGGATGCAACCAATTAATTGTGAGTGTTTTTAGCACAGTTATATAAAGTAACTGATTTTGCATAAAGGGATTGATATCAGTTGGATTTGCTGGAGTCAGTAATGCCCCTCTGCTCTTCTGGTCACCCCAGAAAATCCCTCAGTTCAGGAGATTTGAAAGTTGTAAAGTGCCACCTGCTAGAGACTTCCCCAGCACCAAGGTCAGATTGACAGGCCTGCAGTTCCCCAGATGTTTCAGGATCCATTATAAGATCAGGTTTTTATGAGAAAAGAGGCTGACTAGCAGCATTATATTTACAGCAATCAATTAAAAATAGGTTTCTGAGGAAAACTTGCTCTTACAAAATGAGACATGCCAAGTTTATAAGATGCATGAGACCATTTGGTCATGAACACTTCACATTTCGGTAGGAAGAAATGACACGAAAATTTTGAACTATGGTTTTGTTAACAAGTAGAATAAAGTTTGCGCCAAAGCTTCACAGAACCATCTGACAGTCCCTAAATTATGATTTTGCTTCTATTTTCTGGTTTTTTTACACAACTTTCATTGGTTTGTTATTTGTCAAGTTTTTAAATGTTTCCTGTGACAGAAAAATACCCTTCTATAACTACATGCATTAAATATCTGGCCAAATCTCAGTGTCAGACTAAGGATCTGTACTTAAACTAATGCTTTTGTAGCTAAGAGTTTTTGGAGAATTAAACATTACTTGGCAATTCAGCAGAAAGGGCTTACCCATGACAGAACTCGATGAATTTACATGTCTGCAGATTGCTGCTGTATCTTAGCACATACAGTTGGGGGTCCACTAGGTGAACAAATGGGAGAGGATCAGGGTGAAAGCTGAGGGATTTAAGGATAGAGTAAATGCTTCTGTAGTCTAGGCCTTGTGTCAGAATACAATTTTTTTTGTTGTTGCAGTTTCCATTGTTTCTGTTCTCTCATACTCATCTGTCTTTACCCCAGAAATAGCTATTAGGAAGATATGTAGCTTAACAAGACTGTTTTCCTAATTTAACAGTAAAGGAATGAGGTATGTGACTTTCACAAAGCACTAGATCTGCAAAAACAACCTGACTACTATCAAGTCTTCTCAAGATCCCATCCCCTGGGCATGGAGACATCTGAAGTCTCCAGTACTTCTTCCAGCTGCTTTCTATGTTTCTAGCAGTTAAATTCTCCAAATATGCAATAATCATATCAAGGCCAAGACTGCCTGTGTTTAAAGAGCACTTTAGCTCCCTGAATTCTAGTAATAGGGCAGAACCCAACAAGTAGGTGATTCCAAAGTGACCCTTTGAGGACCTTCCCCTCGGACAAATGTCCTGCCAATATCTGAGGTCTCTGATCTAGCTGGGCAGCACTTAGAACGCTCATCCTGGAGCTGGAAAGTTTACATTTGGGTCTTTGCCCGGCCTGAAAATACCTGAAATTGCATGCCCCCAGTGAATGCTCTAAACAGACAGAAAAGGGGCAGCTCTTCATGAAGTAATTCCTCTTCACCTAGACCAATTAAATATTTATTGTACCAGAAACAGAGAATAAACCTCCAGCTTAGGGGCTGGGATGCTCTCTAACACTGGGAGTGAGTTAGGTAAAACGTGAGCTCAAGGTAGGCAGAGGGAAGAAAGGGAGCCCAGTTCCTGCTGCCGCCTGCACAGAGCCAGGCGCGCTCTGACCACTGATAATAAATGCAGCGATGCTGTCACTTCTGCCTAGCTCTTCTCCTGCACATTTTAGTGAGGTCTGGTATAGACTCCAGCTGCAGAAAACAGTTCAGCATGTTAAATCCAGTCAGGGTTGAAGACTCCTCCGTGGCCCAGAGTGAACTGTGTCTTCCTTTCCAAGGGAGCCTTGGTTGGCTTCACACCAGGCATTTCACCCCAGTGCTATGCCCTGAGCTCTTGCCAAACACATCCTCCTGCACATCTTCTCCCGACAGCTGAGTGTAAAAGCAGGCTGTGCTGTAAGTACTGCAAAAGCTCCTAGTGCAACCCAGCACTTACTTCCTACGAGACACTCTGTTGATATGACTCCAGCTTTGGCCTCTCCTGACATGGAGGGGGATTTCCAGTAGAGAAAAGGAATGAAGGAAAACACGGGGAAACTGAAAGGACAAGGTAAAAGAAAGAGAAAAGGGAAGATTGTACTGAGAAGAGGAAGTGAAAGACTTTTGGAAGAGGGAAAAGTAGACAAGGTATGTAAAGCCTGGTGTTACACTGCATCACCCAGTTCTGCCAGGACATACGAGATGACAGGATATAAAAACACAGCAAATATTCCTGAAAGGACTGACATCTCTCTGGTGCCAGGCACATCTCTAACGCTTTGTCAGTGTTAATGGGTGTGCAGAGCTTGCAGGGCATGCAGAACACAAATGCCCAAGGACCTACTCCATTCAAATCATTATCAGCTCCCTTTCTGGCTTCTTCCTTCCTGGTAGACACAGAATTATACCAAAATCCCAGTATCTAATGTCCCTGAACCACAACAAAGTTTAGATCTGACTGATAATCAGCCTCTTACTTCAATGTGGCGTGATCCTTGAATTACATGCATGTGGATGGAGTCCGGATGTTGACCCAAATCAGGATTTGGCAAGTAGAAACCATTTGAAATTCGAAAAGAAAGTTGGAAATCACAAAAACAGCTCAAGTCTCTCTGCATGTTTGTGGGACACATCTCCATTAGCACAATTTCACATGGAAACTAGGTGGGTGGGTAAAACGATTGAGTTCAAATGCAAGGGTGGATGACGAGAGGTGAATAGGGAGCTGAGGGTGGAATGTTAGGAGCACCACCCTTGATTTCCTTTTAACCTACTGTAGCCAGGCGCGAATCCGCCAAGCAGAGTAGCACGTAACAACCGACTCCTCCATCTGCGAAAAACAGAAGGGAAAATTGTAATACATTTTCAGAACATTTTCTTGACACTTTCTCTTTGCTCATAGCAAAGACAGCTTAAGGCAATGAATGCAAATGCAATGACAAATAGGGAATTAAAAAAATTGCTAAGTATGCTACAAATGCCACAGTTTACATCTGCATTGCAAAGGCATTGTTCCTTTTTAATAGCAGAGCAACAGAAATTAGTTTAACGGCAGTGATCAGTCTATCCCATCAACCATGGTCTGGTTCAAATCAGCAACTTATGAATGTGGTAGAGCTATTCAGAGATGCTCAACATCCAGCAACCCTGGGGCCAGACAAGCTCTTCAGAAAAGAACCTGGTCAATACTGAGCTGGGGCAATGAGTCCCGAAAGTCACAAGCAGGGACTGGTGCTTCACCCTGAAACGTTCCAGTACTTCATAGCCGGCAAACAGCTGCCAAATTTTCTCTTTGATAAACTTCCCCCTAAATCGCTCAACAAATGCTGCTCATGATCCAGCCCAAATGCCACTAGCCTATTACTAACACATCAGGTAAAATGCAGAAAACACCAGAGGAATGTTAGAGTTGGAAATTGCAGCTGAAAGTCCTACACTCCATGTAAACACTTCTGCAAGCTGTGTTTGGTCAATGGGTAACGCCGCTGCCTGTGACAGTGGTCTTCCACTTGCCAGACTAAACTCCAGTTGCTTGAATGGCGTAAGGAATGTAACGCTTGGGTACAAACTCTCCTGAGCTTGTAGGAAGGGGCTTACAGAGCAGCGACTGCATTGCAGAGCACGTAACTGCCAAGGGGTTTAACACATGAAATCACAGTTGCTCACCAGAAGAACAGAAATCTCCCTATTACAGCAAACCACTGAATTCAGTTCTTATAGACAGTTTCAAACACAGCAAACCAAATCAGAAATGTCAACACTACTACAGAGAAAAAAGCAAGGCATATTTTGAGAGAAGGATCCTTTTGACACTGTCTCCCACAACATCCTTATAGTCACGCTGACAAAGTACAGGTTAGAAAAGTGCAGTGAGGTGAACTGAAAACTGGATGAACATCTGGGCACAGAGGGTGGTGATCAGCAGCACAAAGTCCAGTTGGAGACAAGAGACTGTTTAGTATCTTCACCGGAGATCTGGAAGTTCACAGGTGATACAAAACTGGGAGGAGTGGCTGATACGCCAGCAGGTTGTGCTGCCATGAAGAGGCACCTTGACAGGCTGGAGAAATGGGCCTACAGGAAACTGATGAAGTTCAACAAAGTGAAATACAAAATCCTGAACCTGGGGAGGAATAAATCCAGGCAGTACCTGCTGGGGGTTACCCAGCTGTGAAGCAGCTCTGCAGAGAAGGACCTGGGGGTCCTGGTGGGCACCAAGTTGAACATGAGCCAGCAATCTGTCCTTGTGACAAAGGAGACTAACGGTATCCTGGACCGCATTAGGAGTGTTGCCAGCAGATCAAGGGAGGTCATCCTCCCCCTCTACCCAGCACTGGTGAGGCTACACCTGGAGTGCTAGGTCCAGTTCTATGCTTCCCAGTACAAGAAAGGTAATGGACTTACGGAAGCAAGTCCAGTACAGGGCCACAAAGACATTTAAAGGAACAGAGCACCTTTCATATAAGGAAAGTCTGACAGAGCTGTGACTCTTCAGCCTAGAGAAGCACAGTCTCAAGACTATCTTATCAATGTCTATAAATACCTGATGGGAGGATGTAAAGAGGATGGGGCCTGGGTCTTTTTTGGTGGTGCCCATTGACAGGACAAGAGGCAATAGACGTAAACAGAAGCAAACGAAATTCCGTCTGACCACAAGAAAACACTTCTTTAACATGAGGGTGGTTAAACACAGGAAGAGGCTGGACAGAAAGGTTGTGAAGTCTCCATTCTTGAAGGTATTAAAAATCCTTCTGGACACAGTCCTGGTCAACCTGCTATAGCTGACTCTGCTTTGGGCAGGGGGATTAGGCTAGGTAATATCAATAGTTCCCATCTCCCCTCAACGATTCTGTAACTCTGCCTCTAGAAGAGAAGAGACTGGAGCAATTAAACTTGAAGTGGCCTCAGGATCAGCGGCAAATAGTTCCAAAAATCAAATAACCATGACTAATCACTCTGACTGCTGTGTGGCACTTAACAAAAACACCTCATTTGGTCAGAGCAGGTTTTGCTTTCGTTTCAATGCCTGTTCTGATCAGAATTTCCTTCACTGTAGGATGGGTGTACATTTTATCTGCAGCAATACTGAGCACACGTACGCTGCCTCCAAGATGTGTATCACCCTGGGGAGACTAAACTTTCCCCTCAGTTTCTGTGTGTTTCCTGCTTTTCAGGAATACTGGATTAAACCTCCTGATCTCAAGCAAGTATGCAGACTCAACTGAAACAGGTCCTTCTGACACCTACACAGAAGCTGGAGTTGGATATGGTGGGCATGTTTTCATGGAGCTCTCACAGCCTATACTTTCAAAAACAGTGAGCAAAAAGTACTTTTCAATGTGAACCTCCCTAGAAGATAAGAGCTGAAATGCCATCTGCCATCAACACTGGTGCTATGTTTCTAGAAGGAATTATGTATATTCTTCTAGGCCATATTTTGATATATCATGTCAGTGCCACTACCACGGACAGTTAAGAGAAACTGTGTTCCCTCCCATCAAGATTACTCCTTGATTGATTGTTTGATTTTTTTTTTTCCTTTCCCTTCAGAGAAGAAAAAGAAGGCATTTGCCTTTGTCCTGAAGACCAAGCTGTGGGTAGGCTGGGGGGTTCCTGCCTTCTGGTCAGATCCTGTTCCAAAGGCTCTGCCAAGGACAGAATGAAACTCTCCCGCTCCCCCGCCCCCTGTTAGAAGAAGGACAGTTGTAAAGAAAGCACGCTAACAACATTATTTTTTTTTCTGTTTAAACAACTCCTATAGAGATTTAACAATGAAAGCCTTACTTCTTCCTAGGCTGGTCCTGCAACCACGAAAGATTTGACAGGCTGAGGACGTCTGTAAAGCCGAGAACCACATTGCTTCAGAAGTTCTGACATTTCCTCTCTGAACCTTAGTAAAGAAACTCAGCTGTGGAAGTCGCACAGTGAGGAACGCACAGCATGCCCTGCTGTGAAAGAAATGAGTCTGACAGTCAAGTTGGAAATTACAATGCCACCCGGAATGCATCTGAAGTTGTTACGCAATGTCTATTAGCCCAGGTGACTTGAGGGCATGAAAAGCTTTACCTCTCCTTGACTTTGCGAGACAAAGTCTGACACAGCATGTTACTGTAACACAGAACAGCTGCTAATTTCACTTTTTCCTTAACCCAAGTGTTCATGTCTGCACATCATACCAGAAGGTACTAAACACAGGTTTTTATGTTGTGTGAATAAATAATAATACTCGGTGCGGTTTGGGGGTTTTTTGGGTTTTTTGTTTTTTTTTTTTTGAAAGGCCACTGTGAAGGCAGTTTGAATGCTACAAATGAAAACGGAAAATTAAAAACTACAAGCAGAGCAACCCATAGTAGGACTGCTAGACAAAGTTCCTCAAAGGTCACAGAACTGTTATCTGGTAAAAAAGTGCCAGCAGGCATTTTATTCCCAGTGACTGTTTATTATTTAAACACAATTAATCTTCTTTTATGCCACATAAATAATTCCACCAAGAAAAAAAAGACCACATCCACAAATGCTCTGAGTATATGTACCTTGTCAGCCTTGTGTCACCACTTCCAGTTCAGCAGGAAAACTGTAATAGAAGCATCTGGAGCTACTCTTTTCCACAACGTTCTTGACTACCACAACTGATGCAAAACCTCACTGAACCAAATCCAGAAATTGTACTGACATCTATATGGTATTCCAGCAAAAGCTGGCAGGTCCTTAACTACCTATGTGTAAAGGTAGAAAGATGTCTACCTGCGCCTGGGAGTGGTTGCATACAAATTGTTTCTCATTCATGTTTCCTCTGGTAGAATAATGTTTGGGGAACGACAACCCCACTTGCCTTCTGACTAATATCACCAAATACTGAGAACACAGTCAAAAGCCCAACAAAATATTGCTTGTATTCTCCTTACCCCTTGGCTTCCAAAGAATTGTTATTAATCCAATAAAACACAATTTCATACCAAACTACTGGTGACTGGGTCTCTTAGGCAACTGCCTGTAAAGTTGTCTGGCAGTCTCCCAACTTTTTTTAGCCTCTTCTTTTTTATAAAAGAAGGCAAGATTATTATTTGATTTACACAAAGTTTCTCCTCCCTGTTTAAAAAGCCCAGTTCAAGCATACCAAGTAATACTAAATATGTGAAAACTAAGCAGATTTCTTAAATAAAAAATAATGTGTATGTAGTCCATTCTAAGTGTAGAGCTGGAGTCTTTACAGCACAACTACATCTTTTAAGTCACATTATGCTTTTGTAGCTATTTATAGCCATGTACATCCATCGTTTGTATCCTATAGTTTGGGGTTTCTTTTCCAGATATAAACAGAGCTTCCTCCCTCACTTTGTTTATGTGTCTGCCTGTCAGCGTAGCACCAGCGACTGTCTCTCTGCTTTGCTGCTGCTGCTCCCTCATCCTGTTTATAGGTCAGTGAGGACTGCCATTGCCGCCGCGCTACCGAGCAGAACTTCCCATAGCACTTCAGGATGTTTTAGTGACATTAACCTGTGCCGCCTGTCTGGAGCCAAACGTCTACCCTCCGTGCTAGCGCTGCAGGCAGCATTCACCTCGACAAAACTCAGCTTCTGCTTCCTGGGAGGCCCAAACCTTTTCAGCTGTCCTCTGCGTGAAAACACAGCTGGGTCCTACTCATCGGTACATCCATTGCAAAAAGCATTACCAGACACACAGCTGATGAGTGTCAAAACTCTCCTACCCCTTCAGTCCCAAGCACATGATGCCTCTCAGCGGGCAGCATCCTTACCAGGCACTGAATGCAGAGACAAAAACCTGAGTGTGCCTGATGCACGCTGCCTCAGCAGGATCCGTTGCTCTCTTTAGGCAGTGCATCACCCTTTCCTAGCGTCTGCCTGCTGCCCTTGTGGGGAGAACTAATTTTGGCCATCATCTTCACTGCCAGAGGGAAATTGCCTGCAATGAGAAAGCATCACTTCAGATGATTGAGCTCTGCATTCCCTCCTTTTCATCCCCCAGGGAGTGCACAAATGCCCCAACACCAGCTCTGCTTACACCACTCCTACTCCACCTCAGCTCCTCTGAGAAGTTCTCGGGTCCACATAACGAATGTGGAAAGGAAAAATAGTGATCCCAGAAGAAATTCTCCCAAAGAGAGTTTAGTATAACTGAGAAATGTGACACAAATCATTATTTCTGAGCAAGAGGATCTGGGCAAAGCTAGAAAGGAGAAATAAATGCTCCTTCGTTTCTCCTCTTTCTCTGGTACCTTTTAACTGGATGCAGGTTTTTATTTTCTTTATCTAGCAGTGTTCAGGGTCATTAATACAATAATTCTTGAAGTGTTTATTTCAGCAGGATTACAGCAAGAAAAACAGGTCAGCAACATCATGTGATGTGAACATGCACAAGACACAACACAGGAGGAAGAAGCAAATCAGCTGTTGAGCACAGAGCCAGCTGCTGAAATGGAGCCAGTAAAACAATGCGTCTACATCCTCACAGCACTGGGGGAGTCATCTTCCCCTCCAAACCAGGCAGGTGAAGATGGATATGTTCAGGACCTCTGATGAACATTAAAGCTTTGTGCTTTGTGAAATCCACAGCAATAGGAGTGCATCCCTTGTACATGTCACTCTTTCCAGTTACAAACACATAGTAGCAGGGAATTGTTAGTAAACTCAGATTATTTTTGGTCAGAGGTTGCTGAAACACAGTAGCATCCGTCTCCATGGCCCACAACCTCCTCCATATTGCTGGATTATAATTCAGGGTCCATCAGTGTATGTCCAGCAGGAGAATGTAAATATCTCAATAAGGGTGCACAATCCATTTTACAACACGTACCGGCAGCAGCGTTCACAGCTGCTCCTGCACTCTACACTACCTTACTGTATTTTGCTATTTATAAAGATACCCAAAGAACACACACTGTGTTTAACCTCCTCTTTAGACTGGGAGATGGGATGCAACAAATAAAAATGACAATGAATGAGGCTGACCTCTGCCAGAATCTACTGCGTGGTTTACAACCTCTGCAGAGGTTTCCAAAAACTAAATGGCACTTACACACCTCGTTTTCACAGGTTTTGCATTGGTAGAGAGATCCTTAATTACCACTTGGGCCTTTTAAAAATTTCCTTTGCGGTCTTTAAAATATTGTCGAAAAATGTGAGGCATGAAGAAAATCAACACCTCAAGTTAAAACTATTTGCTAGGGACAATTGAGCAAAATGAATATATCATCAAAGCACTGCTGGCATGTAGATTGAAGTTAAGCATATGGCGCAAATGCATATTCTTAGAAAAAAGGCTTGTCTAATCATTATGTTTCATTAGATTCCACTGTAAGCTTTTAAAAACCTTTTACAGCAATAAAAAGTTGATGATTCTGACATACAGGCAGCTTCCTCTGCAGTCAGCAGCCACTGATCTATGTGACAAGATAAGAACTTCACATGACCCAGTGTGACCAAGCTTTGCAAATGCTATCATGAATCTCATGATGCTGTGTTTTTTCTGTGATAACACCAGATCTTGGAGTCATATGGACACGTATGAATGTGTTTGGGTTTCTTCCTTTATAAAAAAGTGTGCTTTCATCCCACATTTAGGGAAGATGAAGAGGAAGCTGAAAATTCTGAAAACATTAAAAAATACACAACAGGATCCTAATTTTTTATTTTTCTCAGGTATGCTTAGTTTTCACTTCTTCTTGTACTCCATAGCTTTGTTACAGTACAAGAGTTTATCATTCCTATGTTTATCATTTCCTCACTTTATGACACCGAAAAAATGTCACTGTACAAGAGAACTCCCTCACTTCAGTAGTGCCAAAGGCATGAGGTCCATTTTGATTTAGATTGATATCTTATCAGAAGAGTAGTGCAAGAGCTCCTTTGTGGTGTTTCTCATTGGCGTAATCACAACACTGGGTTTCTTTGATAGACTCATTGTTTGGTTCTCTCATATTGTTCCCCTCCTCATTTAGAAAGATCTGTATTCATTTCACAAGCAGCTTCCCTCTAAATCTTTTGTTCTACTGTTCATTATCTCACATGCCACTTTCTTTTCAAAGGCTCCGAATACACGTGAAAAGATTCCATGGTCTAAAGAGGTGCATATACATGATGTGTTCCAAGATTCTATATTACATTCTTATTTTCCTACAAAATAAGGAGGGTAAACCAGAAAAAATACCTGAGCATGCACCTCAAATTATCAAGTGGCTGCTGATTAATGCCAAAACATACTAAATTTGCCTAATGTCTCTGATGAAAAAGCATAATGACAAGTTATGGAAAGGCAGAATGACATTTAACTCATTTTCCATTACTTCTCTGCCAGCTTTTGATGGTGTTAAATGATACAGCCCGCTAGCAAGCCAAAATACTCTTCTGTTTAGAGCAGTTCTCTATGCCAAGTCCCACACATGTTCAGAGTTTTCCCCATGTATATGGTATGCTAGATACGACCTTACCTTCACATCAAGTCCTGAGAGAAACCAGAGGTGAAGCCTACGGAGCTAAATGGCATCCTCCTTTTTGAAGAGCTGGAAATAAGGGATCAATGAGGGGAAGAACTAAGGAGTCAGATTCAGACCTAGAGCTCCCCCTCAGAAATGATGACCTGGCAGTAAAATGATTTTTCACTGATCTTTTAGAGCCATTTCTGCACATAGAATGATGTCTGTCATTCTTCTGTGCAGACTCTGGCAGACTTAGGAGCAAAGTATCTGGGAAACAAAATCAAGGTCAAAATATATCTAGTTAGCTCAGGACATGCAAGGACAAGGAGCGTCCCAGTCATGGAGGGGAGAACTGGAGTCCAAATAAATAAGCACTACACACCCAAAGGTTAAAAATGATTGAAATAAGAATAGTGAAAGAAAATTAACTAGACCTGCATCAAAGCAGTAAAGCGTGAGGATGAAGGGGAGTCACTGGTCAAATATTCTGAGAGAAAAGGAAAGAGAAAGGGGAAAGAAAAAGAGAAGAGAAGAGAAGAGAAGAGAAGAGAAGAGAAGAGAAGAGAAGAGAAGAGAAGAGAAGAGAAGAGAAGAGAAGAAGAGAAAAAGACTTTTTCTGCTTCAACAAGAAAGGGATTGGTGTTGTTATTCAGCCCCTAGCTACATCTTTCAGTGGTGTGACCTTGCTGATGGATCTGTCCTGCTCTCAGGAGATATTCAGGGTGTGTCCCAGGAGAGCAGGAAGCAGAGCAGGAGGTGCCTTATCACCTGCTTGTCTAAACCACATAAGTTAAGAGCAAATCAAGATTTGGCACAAGTCAAAAGTAACTCAAATTCATTTTTTCTTTTACTGTTCTCATGATGAGTATGAGGAAGAATTATATTTCAGTGTATACATACATAAATATCCATATACATGTATATCATATACACGTAAATGTGTGTATGCATGTACATGTATATGTACATATTGCATTGCTTTCTTATTTGCTTATCAAAACAATTTCAGACAGTTCAAACTAGTGCAAGTAGCCAATTTGGACAGTTCAAAACAGTTCCAAGCCTATTTGGATTGATTGGCAGGATTTCATAAAATACAAAATCTATTACAAAGCACCTGTACAAAGTGTGCCTAGGAGGTCTGCTTTGAGAAAGACTTGTGTAAAACCCAAAGTGTCAGACCAATCTGTGGAAAAGATCTTGCATGGATAAGACATCATGGTTTATAGCTACTCACAGCTTTTTACCATGGTATGTCTTAATGGACTTTTTCTTTCTCTAAATGTAAATAACTTTATTTACCTTTGCAGAAAGGTATTTAACTTTGCAGAAACACAGATTAATGTGTTTGCTTATTTGTTATCAGCTTTGCTTTATGTCCTGGGGTAGGACCATTTACTGCTTTATTTGGCCAAAACCAGCAGTTCAAACGATGTTTAGCTCTAGGAACAGCTTTCCCTGCTGCAGACAGCAGTGTAAGAGCGCCTTCTATGCCTAGACAAAAGAAATGCAGGGCAAAAAGCCATTGAATTCTTGAGTCCAAAGCATTGAAGCCCACCTCTCTTGGGTGCAAGTTGCGCTATTCTTAAATCAGAAGAAGAAAAGGCACAAAAGCTTTTTCTCTGTTAAAGGAAATGGGTCAAGCACATCCTCAGGGTAGCAAGGATATAGCTGTCATCTTTGGAGCATGATTAGAAACACTTCTTACTCCAGTGTAGGTGTAGTCTCTTTAACGAGCCTTAGTGAGACTTCTACCACCAATTAGTTTTTAAAACAAATTTTAAAAATAATTCTTGTAATTTTCTCTATGGCTTCTAAGGAGCCACATGGGCATTAGTGTGATGACTTCACAGGGCAAAATGCCGAAGAGAGGTATGAAGAAGCTCTCATTCTGGAGTGTTGTTTTTCTCCTGGGTCATTTCAGTGATCCAGTTTCCCAGGCAGCTTCACAAACAGTTGTAGTTGCCCAGATAAAGGAGCAGCAAGCTGTGGTGGAAAAATACAAACACACACCACCACCTCCCACTCCCTCCAAACTCAACAGAAGGACAAGGCAGGAGCTACCAAAGCCAAAACAATGACATTGAACCTGGACTCCTGATAGCCACTTTCTGGGTGAGGATTTAATTCCTAAGCCAGAAAACTGTGTCACTCCTCTGTAGAGAGATCACCTAGTAAAGCTGTGGTCTGGGAAAGCCTTAGGAATATGCTCAGCTTCAGCTTCACAACTATTCTATGTCAGTAAGACAACTTCAATCCTTAAAGCTGAGCACAAGTCTTGGCAGTGCAGCTTACTCATATACAAAGGGTGACAAGCTAATCCCATTGAAGTCAACTGCACAATAGTCTTTCATTTCCATTTAACAGTTCTACTTTGATTTCCCCATAATTGTTTCATTTTCCTCCTTCCATATGCACTGATTTTTATATAAAGACTCTCTTAATCCACACGTGATGTCCATATGAACAAAAGTAACTGTAGTCAGAGTGAGTTAGTTTTTCACCTCCTGTCTGTCCTTCCATCATTCCAGTGCCTCCGTAATTGGAACTAGTACATCCAGTGCAGCCCTTCATGTGCCCTTATGTGCAGGAAAGGACAGCCAAATTGTGCTGTGTTAAGTACAGCAAAGAGCTCCTGTGAACTATGCAACCGCAGTTATAGGGCTGTCAGGCAAGTTGTCACAACAGCTTTTTCATTATATTCATATATAATCCATTTCCTCACCCATATCCAGAAGAGAATTCAACCTTTGCTGAGAAACCAAGTGTTCTCTATTAAGCTTCTAATGGCACGCTAACTGAAGCAAAATGAGACTGACCATGCTGTTAAATGGCTGAAAATTCCATTTTCCAAGCCAGGATCCATTTTCCAACCCACTACGCTGCTGAAACATCTACACGTGAAATGAGGTAACTCGGGCGAGAACAGGTACAAGTCTAAAAGGGATCGAACGGATGTGGCAAGTGATCGCCTGTGCCCAGAGGACTCACTGCCACAGGTTAACACACACAGTGCAGTGAAATACCTTGCAGAGAGCCAGAGCAGACACACAATCTGGAAGCAGCACATCAGACCAGTCTTGCGACCGTTAATAAATCCTTTCGAGATATGGCTTTTACTGAGCTGAACCAGCGCCATGCCAACGTAGCAACACTGGACTGCAGCCCTAATTGCTATCTACATATGTTAAGTCAAGACAAGAGCCCAACTTACTGGCCTTGTCTACCCTAGAGCAGATTTACTAGTCAAACTATCCTAGCAAACTCTTAGCAGAAATAAGACATATACCAGCAAAAGATTTCCCCCCCCATAGCTGATAGAAAAGCCTTCCGTATTTCATGCAGTTTCAGGACCTACTCCACTCTCTGTCTTGTGACACAGGTGTGGTCTGCTTTTCTCAGAATATTATCCTTCCTTGGGAGTGGAATAGATGAGATCTTAGACCAGCAAAAGTTGTATTATGAACATCACTGGATGCCATCTAAAATGCCCTCTCTCAGTGGCTGCAAAAAAAAAATGGTTTAGTCTAACTCCTAAATGATATTTTCTTTACAATTAATAAAGTAATCTCACACACACATAAAAGGAAAGGATATAAAAGCCAAACTAAAAGCAAGGCATAAATTTTGGAACTTAAAGTAGCCCTTTCAAAATACATCTGTCTCAAGGGGGAGGAAAGATGTGACTGACTGAACAGAATAAAATCTAAACAGAATAATACTTCATGTGATTTTACCCAGTCCATTCTTCGTCTATGAAACTGGCTTTCCTATGGACACTCTCATCTTCTCCAAAATTAACAAAAGAGCTTTTTAAAAAACTCCTTTCATATAGACTGTAGGTGATCTGGTGGTATGTGATCTGTTGACAACAACAGTGGAACAGGAAAACTGTTTCTGTGCAGTCTTGGACCTAATTTTTTTCTTACATTTACTTTGTTTCAAGTTTACCACCTCTTATACAACAACGAAGTTATTCACCCAGGGGTGTGCTGGAGGCAAATCACTTCTTGTTTTAAAAGTGTGATGAGAGGCACCTGTTATGTGAAGTTCATAATACTCAGCATCATACGTCTGTTAATTATTTCATCATCACAAAGCAGTTCATATTGTTTTTAAATATCACATATTCATCAGCATACAGATCTGAAACAAAGAAAATAAAAAGGCATTTTTCCTTTTTCTGTCACTGACCTCCTGACTTCAGATTTGGGCAAGTAATGCTGCCTCCCTCTTCTTCTTCATCTATCTTGTTGATCTTGTCCTAAGCTTCTCTGCATATTCTTTGCATCACTGTAAAATATTAATAATTAAATGTGTTTGAAGAAGTTTTGGGTTGAGAACAGCAAAGATGGTAACCAGTGATTTAACCAGCAGTTAGTTGCCTTAGTTGCCTTAAGATTACTCTGTCAGTTCTCTCACAGAGTTAGTTAGTCTACAACTTGAGAAGTTTTATTATTCTGGAAGTATATTACCAGAAATAATTACAATTTAAAAGCTCTTGTGATAGAGAGGTAGAATCAAAAAGCTGCCATATGATCACAAAAAAATAACCCAAACAAAAAAAAAACAGTACAGTGTTTTCTCAACATTTTTTCAGGTGAGTAAAATGATGAATGGTTTTAATAATTGTTTCTATCAGAGAAATCTTGATATTTAATCTTATGAGATGAGGGAATTACATTAAATGCTATGTGCTACGAAGTTTCAATTACTTAATTAAAAAGCTATTGTATTCAGAAATGCATAAGTAGATTTTTCCGCCCGCAACACTATTCAATAAAACTTAGGAAATTATATAAAAAGAGGAGCGTAAGGTTAATAGTAGTAATGAAGTTTTAGATACTGAGGAGCTTTCTTTGGGCCATGAATACTTTTCACTGATCTCAAGCACATTAAAAACTTGTCTCAAAATGAGAGAAAATGGTCTAGTTTTTACAGCACTCACTTGAAACTTTGGAGGTCTACAGAGAATTCATTACTGTGCCACCGCGTACCACTTTACCCACTTAGCAAGTAAATTTATGCAGAGCAAATGAAGAAATCCTGGAGGTTTTAGAGGTAGAGTTATCTATTTATAACTATCTCAGGTTATCTCTAGAGACACGAGTCTGCTCAGCCCTGCATTATTTGATTCAGTTTTGAATGGTTTGTTCCTTTTTTTATTCATAACAATGCAAACCCACATCTCCTGGCACCAAGAGGAAAACCTTTCCAGCTCTCTGTAGAAGTTCTGCAACAATGAGTAAGAAAGAATCAAGATCCATTGAGGCAGAAACAGCAAAGGAAGGAGCCAGATTTGCTATTCCTCCAGACTTAGCTGAGAAGGAAATGTAAGTTTCAGTCCTTGTACCTATGACAGTTTTTGCATTTTCCATTAGGAAGTTATTCGATAAACAAGCAAATATTGAACCACCTACTGATTTAAGCACCTACATGCCTTTGAAGTCTCAGCATTAGAATTGGAAGTAATTTTAAAAACAAAATAGAGAAATTAGTCAGTTGAGCATTGCAACACCAAGGAGACCAGTGTCTGAGTATCTTTGCACATAACAGCATTTCAACTCTAGATTGTGCCCTTAAATGTAACTTGATGCTTAAAGCTACCCGAAGACAGTGTATGTTATGTGCTTAATAACTTTGGGGATCTTCGGTCTCCAGATAGCAGCACTCCATCTACACAATGCTGTAGGTAGCACCCAACAGAAAGACTGTAGGGTGCTCAGTCGTAAATCATCTCAAACGTAGGTATGGATTCTTCTTTCCTCTTACTGCTTGAAAAGACCATACAGATTTGTGAAGGTCTTGGGGGTGAATCTTTCACAGCTCACACTCATACTGCTGCAAACACCAAAACTTATGAAACCCATTAAAATCACAAACTTGGATTCCACTGACACAACTATGACAAAACTGGCTTTAGACCCTACATAGTCCACAGCAGATGTATGCAACATATGCTGGCATGGTCACAGTGGTGTTGATAACCAAATTCACAAGCTGAAAGCCATCTGCATGTCTGTTCGAAGTGTTATGGAGTGCTTGCAGGATACATCCCTACCCCATCTGAGCCCCTGACTTAGATATAATTCACGTGCATGCAAAACACATGTGGCTTCACTGAATGGGAGCCCAACTCTACATCTCTTTTGGTCAGTCCTTGAGAATGATAAAGGGCATCACAAGTTTTGGATACAAATTATGTTATCTGACAGATTTTCTGCAAAAATTTCCAAAGTCAATAAAGATAAAATGGACCTCACATTTCTAGTACAGAAAACTAAATGAAAAAAAAGAATTTCATATAGAAGCCATGATTCTGCCATACGATATCATAGTGAAATGCACACCTATGCTATACAGAACCACACCTTACAAGTCATAACAGACATACATATGTACATTTATTTTACTATTTTGATGTTTATCTTCAAAAAGCCTGTTGCAAATTCCACTGCCTTAGCACATAAATAGCTTGGAAACCATTTAATTTTGCCTAGGTAAGTAATTGCATGATGAGGATTCTTGTTTGTTTGTATTTCTTCGAATCAGTAGCGTGGAATATAACAGAATATCAGACCAAGAAACATTCCTAACATTTTTGAAAAACATGTTTTTATACTGCTACTGTCAAACTTTCAAATCACTATTTCATATCTGTCCACACAGACACTCCCCCAAACAATGCAGGGAAACCCCACCTTACTAGTTATAGGTCTTATGTACACCCACAACAGCACCACAGGTAAATTCCATGTACAAGAAATTATACACATAAGCCCAGTGCCGTGCTGAAAATTACTTCTATTTTACACAGTTTGACAGGTACTTCATTTTTATTAAATTTTCCTCTTTGGCTGGAGCATACATATCTATATTTGCTAGTGTGTGCATGTGTATATACAGACATATATACAAACAAGTCATGCAAGTCTTGCATAGGTTAAATTTTATGGCACAGTGCTTAAATGGAAGCAGATGCAGAAATTTTCAGTCTCAGGTCCATGTTTAAGGTTGTTGATCTGTTTCTTCATCTGTTCTTATAAGCACCAAGAAACACTCCTAAAACATGTAACATTTGCTGCAATTTTCCCAAATAATCTTGAGACAGCAGGGAACATTTGCCATACAACAACCCCAGAGCAAAGACCCAGGACTGCCGCGTTCCAGAAAAGTCTCCACTTGGTATATTTCTGCTATCTGCAGAAATATAATCTATTTTCAGTTTCTTTCCTGTCTTCCTACATTGTCAATAAGATTAATTACCGTCAGTTCCAGCAATGAGATCATTAATTACCATGAATTCCAGTAACCATTGCAGTGCTCACTATATTCATAAGAAGTCACTCACCAAATTATAATCTTCAATAATATTTTTCAGTCACAGTTGCCCTAATCTGCCTTAGAATTGTTCCTGCTGGTTGCTTTCCTACTAAGATATAGTACTAGTTGGTTGCTGGTTTGCAAAGTATTTTATTACTCTAGTGAATACAAACAGGCAATTAACAAGAGCAGCTTCCTATAATTTGAAAAGTTCTCAAGAATATGTGGTGAGAGAGAGCTGGCTGTACCAGTCCATTAGTGTAACCAATGGAAAGATATTGGTGAAAAACCACACTTGAAACCAGAAGTGCAGAGGTCCCCAAGACTTCATTTTCTGTTACTGGTCAAATCAGTGTGGTCACATCATCTCAGATGATGTGAAATAAGAAGTTAAGCCTTCTAAAATTATACTGTTAGATCTGATTGTTCTTCTTCTACTGCTGCAAGCTAATGACCAAATCCATGGACTCTATTCATAAACTTTAAGGCCTAAAGGGACCACTAGGTTATTTGGTGTTCTGTCTAGCACATCACATGCAACTAAATTTCATCCAGTTGTCCCTCTACTAAACTCATGAACCTGTCAAAAGAAAGACATTGGATTTTGATCTGAAGAATTTAAAGGACAGCAAATCCACTTCCTCGCTTGTCCTGAAGGTTTATGTACTTCATTAATGAGTTGTTCCTCCTTCAAATTTGTACGGGATCAGCTGCCAAGCCTTCGCTGTGCTGCCTGCCTTTGTGCCTTTTTATAGTTGGCTTGCGCTTCCTATGAAGACACACTGTAATCAAATCGTCTCCCAGACACGCTTCTATTTTCACCTGCAGGGCATATTCTTCAGCCTTCAAATCGCTTTTATGCATCTCTTCTGTTGTGCCTCCAGTTTCTTCTTCGTGCAAAAGAGTCTCCGCTGTTGAATACCACAGCCCGGTAGCACTGTCGCAAAGGGAGCAGCTGTCCTCCTGGTCCAGCCGTTTTGTACGGCCCAGCACTGCCCCAGTTGCTGCTCTCTGCGGAGGGGTGCTGCCAAAATGTCTGCACAGGTACCTCTCCAGATCCGAAGCCCTCGTTCTGCAGCCACCTCCAGCTTTCTTTGTTCCCGGATTATAAGCTTTCGTTTGAAAACGTCTGAATGGCCTTGCTTACCACATGATCATGATCACTCCATCAGCTGTCTCATCCTCTCAATTTAACAGTCTGCTGATCACTATATTATCTCCCCATTTTCTCAGTGATGAACTTATGCTGTTGCTAAAAATAAGCACTACTTTCAGTATTGTGACTGGCTCGACAATATCTTGCTTATAGATAAAAAAAATTATCTGTATGAGGGTTCCTCACTTGTTCCTCACTAAAAACTACTTTTAGCATTTTTCATTTACCTTGGTTTTGACCTCTAAGATTACTTGGATACAAAACAGCAGTAATAGGTGAATCAAACACTGAGCAGTGCTGACAAAGCACCTCGACAGTCACTGATCACACTGATGCCTGTTGCAAATACACCAGTCATCTCTTCAACCAGCTCCTCCATGCTAGATCAGTACCAGTTCACTATGCCTATTGGTTTCAAAAGATTTCCTAGAGATGTTTGTGATGATCCTTCTCAGGTAGTAAAGAACTGTAAGATTCTCCATAGGGTGCAGATGAATTATTCTACTTTACTGACACACAGAATTATATTTAGTGTTTTTTTTCCTCTTACAAATCTCCAGCTAGTAATGTGCCTCCTAATTTTCAAGATTTCCTTTAATGCTCTTTCTCCTTATTTTTTCTGAACCTAAATTTTCCTTTTGTCTCTTGTTTCCCTAAGAATTTTTTTTTGCTGTTTCATAACCTGCCATTTATTTTGATTACTAGATAATTTTACATTTTAGGTTTATACACATATATACACACACACTTTTTTTTTTCACCTCATCTCTGAGTCATAAAGTCTTCTTCTTTCTGATTATCTGGTACACTGCTATCTCACAGAGTTAGCAAGTAGTATAGAGGTACTGAGAACACGGAAAGTAGTACTGCCTTAAACAAGGGACCCATTGTGACTGACACAGTCTCTGTTGCAGAGGTAAGATCAATAATAAAATCATAGAGTCATAGAATCATAGAATCTCAGAATGGTTTGTGTTGGAAGGGACCACAAGGATCATCTAGTTCCAACCCCCCTGCCATGGGCAGGGACACCCTCCACTAGACCAGGTTGCCCAAAGCCCCATCCAGCCTGGCCTTGAACACTGCCAGGGAGGGGGCAGCCACAGCTTCTCTGGGCAACCTGTTCCAGTGCCTCACCGCCCTCACAGTAAAGAATTTTTTCCTAATATCTAATCTAAATCCCCCCTCTTTTAGTTTAAAGCCATTACCCCTTGTCCCATCACTGCACTCCCTGATAAACAGTCCCTCTCCAATAAACAGTCCCTCTCCAATGACTGCATTAATTTCTAATTTTCTAGCTCAGAATATAACATACACAGTTCCTTGGGATTACAGTATGCTGGCCCACTCAAAACTACAAAAGACAACAGGAGAGGAGGCTAAAGGCTTTCCTTTCTCCTCTTGCCCCTCTAAAGGGCAAAGACGCCTGGTTGTTTAGCCTGGAGAAGAGGAGGCTGAGGGGAGACTTGATCACTCTCTACAACTACCTGAAAGGAGGTTGTAGTGAGGAGGGTGTCAGTCTCTTCTGCCAAGTAACAAGTGACAGGATGAGAGGGAATGGCCTCAAGTTGCATCAGGGCAAGTTTAGGTTGGATATTAGGAAAAACTTCACGGAAGGAGTAGTGAGGTGTTGGAACAGGCTCCCCAGAGAGGTGGTTGAATCGCTGTCCCTGGAGACATTCAAAAAACGCATAGACGTGGCACTCCAGGACATGGTCTAGTAGGCATGGTGGTGTTAGGTTGACGGTTGGACTTGATGATCTCAGAGGTCCTTTCCAACCTTAGTGATTCCACGATTCTATGATGCCCTGTCCTTGCAGCCAGGCACCTCCAAGCTTACAAAGTCACTCACCACCCCAAAGAGGTCATTTGCACTCTTAGTACTCAGGTGTTTTGCCTGTGTTAAAATGACAAGAAAATTAAAAAAACACACTTTCAAAGTTTGATTTGTATTCATGCAAACAGTGGTAGCAAAAAGAGCTTCACCAGATCCCAGCTGTGGTCACTTGGAACTGGTGCCAACAAATGCAGCAAGGTTTACTGTACAGAGATGCTGAGAAGGTAAAGATAGACAGCCAAACCAGTCAAGGCTAAAGGAAGTGTTTTAATGCAAGCAGAGAGCTTAAAAGAAAAAAAAAACAAACCCACTCCCCAGTAAAAAACAACACCACCTTTAAGGTGCTTAAATTGTGAAACTGAGGTGAAAAATAGCATGCACAGCTCGGAAGTCATTTCATAAGCAGCAGAGCAAAGCCTTTGCTTATGCACTGAAAGAAATCTGATACTCAGCTTTGAAGTTGGACAACTAATAGAATTTAGGAGAAAGCACTGAGGAGGTAGAGAAAACAGTTGCACTTCCATAGCAAGTAAGGTTCATACAGTTAACAGCTCATCCATTTCTTGCCCAGTATTCACCTTACAGTGACTCGGCCAAGTTGCGTTCTTCCCTGTGCCGTGAACATGTTCAACAAAGTAAGTTTTTCAGCGCTGAAGTCCATCAAGGGGAGCGAATCCATCCAGTGCAGGAGTAAAGAGTGTATGATAAATCTCAACTTAGGACAAAAAAAAAAAGGCATGGGGAGAGAACTGCAAAAGGCACCTTGCAGATCTTGTAAAACTATTATTAGGTCAATTATCAGCTTATCAGTGCCTGATACTGATTTGTCTGTACAAAAGAGAAGTTACTGATACGAGTGATGAATATTTGACCCACTCTCCAGTTTCCTCTGCCAAGCCTCTCTCTTCACCTCAAATTTTGTGAAGTTTTGACTCAGAGCCAAATCCAGTTTTAACATTCATATTTCAGACTTGGGGAAGAAATCTGTCACAGTGGCTTAATCATGTGGGAAAATGCCTTTGTTCCATTTGGTTTTTGCACCTGCCTTCATTCTCAGGAAACAGAGTATTAAAAGGGATGATAAATTTCTCCCCAGCCCTCTCTCTAACTCTCCCACCAGGATCAGCAAGCTCCATATCCCAAACACAAAGATTTGACATGTGGGAGAGCAAGAGATAAGCTAAAAGAAAGGGCAGGTGCAACAATGACCCCTTGTCTACGTCTCATTTTTCATAAATAACCAGCACTGTGGTCCAAAGAGGACCCCTCTGAGCAGTGTTATCACAAGACTCCTCTGAGAACAAACTTCATCTTTGTTGGGTCTTTTTTTTCCTCCTCTTTCCTCTCCTAAAGCTCTTGTGTATTGCTTTGCTTTTATTTTTGCAGGCTTTGAGCAAAGATAGTTATGGGGCAGTCACAAGGCAAAATGTCTTCCTTTTAAAAGGGCAAAAGAAACTACATTTCACACTGCAAAGTGGCTGCATAGACGTGACTTTGCTGTCTGTGTCTCGGCTCCAGCCAGAATTATGTTGTTACAGTTCTGTCCACAAGCTCTTCCCCAAAGCAGGCACTTTGTAGACACAGCGGACAAATCGCTGACCTGTCTCTCAGTGCCTGAAATGTAGCCAAAGTAACACCTACACAGCAAATGAAGGTGTGTTAGGAATACAGGTAGACATACTTACACTAGCTTTAACCTCTCACTCACAGGGAACAGCAGGGACCTCAGAGTCAAGTGTACACTGTGCCAGGGATCTGGAAAATCAAGTCATTGTTTATCCATCCAGTAATTTTCAACATTACCCATAGCTGTTAAATTGAAGATAAGAGGGATTCACCTAGCCTTGTTAGGTGAACTGGAGTCTTATTCAGCTTTGTAAAAACGCCAAGTCTGACCTTAGCCTTGTGCAAATTCAGTATCTAAAAGCAAAGAGTGATTAAAAGAGAACAGCCTGTTCCCTCCCCTCCATCCCAATCCCCACCCGCTCCCCACCCCCATTTTATTTGTCACGCCTTATGAAACATGCAATGCTCCTGTGTCATCATTTTGCATCAGTCATTCTCAGGGAATTACAGGGAGCAGGCACAGATGATGTGGCTGGACAAAGTAATGTGGCTTTGTAGTTATCCCCTGGCACACACTTTCAGCCATAGCATTAGGAAATGAGAGCTCACCACATACAACTAAGCTGCTTTGGAAAAATACTCAGGAAACACGTGGAAGAGATATTAACAAATGCTATCCAGCTACCCTCGTAGTTGCCAGTTGCTGAGCAGCCAGCAGAAGCAAATGATTTTTAGGTGGCTGCTCAACATCTGTCCTCAGGTCAAGAGTGGATGCCCAGAGAGGGGAGGTATGGCACACCAGGTGGAAGAAAGGTTGTGCTTCTCCTGTAGACTGTTTCCTTTGCTTTCCTTTCAAGTGTATGAGAACTTTTAATGACAGTGCTCTAGAAGGGAGATGAATAGGTGGATGGAAGCAAAGAAGAAGTCAGAGACCTGTGAATACACAATTGTCCCTTTTTTCATGCTGATTTCTGTTCCACATATCCAGGATTTTTCTGTCGTTTTCCATATGTTCCTACACCATGTACTGTACAACTACCTGAAAGGAAGTTGTGGTGAGCTGGGGGTCGGCCTCTTCTTGCAGATAACTAGTGACAGGACAAGGGGGAATGGCTGCAAGTTGTGCCAGGGGAGGTTTAGGGTGGAGATGAGGAGAAATTTCTTCTCAGAAAGGGTGGTCGGGCATTGGAACAGGTTGCCCAAGGAGGTGGTGGAGTCAGTGTCCTTGGGGGTGTTTAAGGAGAGATTGGATCTGGTACTTAAGAACATGGTTTAGTGGGTAATAGGTGGTGGTGGGACAGTTGGACTAGATGATCCTTCAGGTCTTTTCCAATCTTAATGATTCTATGATTCTATGATTCTGTGATAGGAGATTTCAGGACTCAGCTAACCAGAAAATCTTCTTCTATATGGATAGAGCCCATTGCAGTAGACTCAAAAACTCTGGTTAATTTTCCACTGGATCCTGCTTTGATGCTAATATAGAAACAAGGTAATTTTTTAACATCAAATGAATCCCCCTTAATTAGTGTAAAACCCCTGAAGATAAACTTTTTCTGGATAGACAAGACTGTGTATGAGAAGCTCCTGTGAAAGGAACCATTTACAATCCCTTGAAGTCTCATATTGAAATAATATTCATATAACACTTAAATTCGATATTACCAAATGCCTTCCATATATTAAACACATGTGTTTAGATTTTTAACACACACAGTGGCCTTAAGTCCACTGTGTAGTAAACAAATTGCAGTTTTCCCTGTAAGCCCAACTATGCACAGGAATGTATAGGCTTGTTTTCTCTGCTATTTGATGTGCAAATATTATTTGTAAAAGTACTTACTTCTATGCGTAGCTTCACATTACACAGGGGACAGAGGAATGCAAGGGTCCTGGGGTGAGAAGGGGAACCAGAACATTTCGTTCTCAGTTACTGACTCAGCTTGAGGTCAGCAGCAATCCAAAGTTGTCTGCAGATGAACGGAGTTCAATGGTTCATGTGAAATAAATCATCACCCTCAGCAGTCAATTCCACAAATGCAGTCAGTCGTGCTGATAAAAAGTAACATGACAAAAAGAGAATCCAGAAGCCTGTTGCCAAGCAGACACATCCTGCAAGGTGCCTTGCAGGTTGCCCCTGTTCTGAGCAGCACTGTAGGACGGGGAGGAGGAGCTGTGTGTTCGTTGCTTTTCTTGGGTTTATTCTGTGAATTACGAGGTTTTCATTCCCCAGGCTGTCACTGTGGTACTTTTCAGGAATGGAAGACCATCAGAAAATTAAAGACTTATTTCAGAGGAATGGGAACTCATTTCCGTAGACGTCAGGAAGTCATTGGCATCACACAAAGTGAGTGAAAGACACCATCTGATTTGGTAGCATTTCAAGCTTGTTTGTCACAACTTTGAAAGAATGCAGGAGGTGAAAAACACACAACCACCATCAGCCAGGCCCAGTATGCTGATCACATGTGTCTTGACCAGCTTTGGGGGAAGCTCTCCAAAACATATTAAGTTCTGCTTCAACCAGATGGTAGTTTTCAAGACTGTAACATTTTTCTGCCATTGAACCACAGTCCAGAATTACTAACGACATTCATCCAATTTAATGGGCCAGCATTTGGTATGAACCATCAGTCACTAAGAAGGCAATAACCAACGAGCACCGTTCTTTAAGGGAATAGATTCCAAAGTCCAGGTGTTCCTACACTAGTTTTACATCTGCCCTGCTCTGATCTCCCCCCCCGCCCCGCCCTCCCTCCCCAGCCTACAGCAGGCCCAAAACAATGAAAAGAAATGAAATATATAGAATGTGGAGAATGAGGAGAGAGAAACCTTTAATTCTGGCCCACCCTGAAGGACATAACAGCACCACCATGCAATGCAGGGCAGCTATTGATGTGGACATATTTTCAAACATATTTATTGAGAAGCTGAGCAAATCTGATTTGAACTCAGCCATCACACACTCAATCCAGGTGACTCGAACGTGTTGCTGCACATGGCAGCATTCTTCAGAAAATTTTACTTTAGGCAGATGTGACTGGGATAAGCCTTAGTGTTAACAAAATAAACTGGGTCCAGTTATTAAGAAACCATACACAAATTCTGTGATTTCCAACCTGAACCACAAGTATAAGCTATCTTATCATCCCCACCAGTGGCCTTTTCCTCTGAAAGAGAAAAGACTGACTCACTCCATGAGAAGCTGAGAAAATTATATCAATAGGAGGAAAATTATGAACATTTTTTGAACATTTTTTGTACATATTTCCTGGTAGCTTCACATGTGCAGCTGGAAAAGCTATAGATAATAAACTTGCTAATCACTTTTCTGCTATAAAACTTATCTATGTTAGGTCATCATTCATATGGATGTGCTTCAAAGCAGTAACTGTCTATCTTACTGTCCCAAGCTTCTCCAAATTATCATTTTTATTGTTTTGTTCCGACATTCTTGTTTATAGGGGAAGGAAAAAAGTTATTGACAAACTGTTCAAGGTGTTATACAGACAGTGTAACGGGATCCTGGTTACACTGCATCTCTCCTTGGAGAACGAATCAGCTCAAAATGTCTTCTTGTGGCAGAAAGCTGCAGAGGAGCCTGTTTCACAAGCTATTAAACAGCGCTAGGGCTGATTTCTTCTGCTTTGGTATAACTGCTTTGCCTTTTCAGAAAGGGCATAACGTGACAGTGAACAGAGCTGCAAGAGGAGTGATTCAGAAAGGAGACTACCAATTATTGGGTGCTTTTAGCCCATGTTGGTTTAACAGACCAGTGGCCCCAAATCAAGAGAGAGGATGTACCTGATAGTGAACATGAGATACTTCATTTGGCACTACCCCAGTTGTGCGGCAAGCCTATCTATTTGGTTGTTTGATTGACTTATGTAGGTCAGAGCCAGTCAGTGCTGAGCAGTCAAATGGGAACCCAGCAACAGTTGTATGCCTTCACTCACCGATGTGCTGACAAGGCGACAGGTTGACAGGTTTGTACAATCAAGTATAAATGATTCAACACAAAGAAACCTGTAATTTCTTTGGCAATCCTTTTCTATGGCAGTAGTTAAGTCCCTGCAGCTACTTTAGTGACTGCTAATATCAACTATTATTAACAAAAGATGCCTCTCTTATACCCTGTGTTGATTAAAGACCTGTTTTAGATACTCGACAAAAGTTTCTGCCTGATGACTGAACTATGAGAAATACTCTATGTGCTAAGAGTTTAGAAACATTAGCTACACTCTTGGACAGAGCCCCTGTTGACACATGAATGAATTAAATATTTTTATACTTTCAAACATTTATAATGAGTATTTCAAGGCCAACAAAAAAAAGAAGAAGCCCAGAGCAGGGCCACAAAATTGATCAAAGGGATGGAGCATCTCTCCTGCGAGGACAGGCTGAGAGAGTTGGGTTGTCCAGCCTGGAGAAGAGAAGGCGCCAGGGAGACCTAACTGCGGCCTTCCAGTACCTAAAGGGGCCTACAGGAAAGCTGGAGAGGGGCTGTTTACAAGGGCATGGAGTGATGGGATGAGAGGTAATGGATTTAAACTAAAAGAGGGGAGATTTAGGTAAGATATAAGGAAGAATTCTTTACTGTGAGGGTGATGAGGCACTGGAACAGGCTGCCCAGAGAAGCTGTGGCTGCCCCCTGCCTGGCAGTGTTTAAGACCAGGTTGGATGGGACTTTGGGAAACCTGGTCTAATGAAGGGTGTCCCTGTCCATGGCGGGGGGAGGGGGGGTTGGAACTGGATGTTCTCTGAAGTCCCTTCCAACCCAAACCATTCTATCATTCTATGATGATTCCATGAATCTGATGTTTCCACAAATAAGACTAGCTCAGCAGTTCCTACTGCACAGAATGAATGGAAAAATGACCCTAGGAAGGCAAGGGGTGATGCTGACTCACGGAAAGACATCTAGTGACTGCTGGCTCCACTGTGGGCAGGAAGCATATAACAGGGGCAGCATCGAAAGACTCAGTCTTGAACACTGAGAGCTCCTATGAAGTGTTGAAGTCATGAAGAAGCCAAACAGAACCACACTAGTGTCAAATTCCTTGGGACAAAACCTGTGCCTGTATAATGTCTACTGAATTGCCCCGTGTAGTATGTGGCATGGCACAGTACAGACACTTTGGCAGCTGCTGCCAAAATCCGCTGCATTAGGACTGCACATGCAGTCCCAAAAGGAAGGGTCTTGAGAGGCCTTTCTCTTTTCAGGCAGGTGATGCAACCAATAAAAAATTTACCGCATGACCTGTTACCACACACAGAACTCCACTGATTTATTTCCCAGGAAAAACCACTTGTTTGTTTCTGGTATCAGAGAGGTTCAGAACCTTGTTGAGACAAGCCCCAGTGATTAACAACAATCTATTGCCTTACTCAGAGTCCACATCAGGTTTCTGGTTTGGGGAATGGGAACAGTTCATGAAATCTTATCTCTAGGGAGGCATTTACAGGAAATGTTCTCCAAGACTGGTGCTCAAAAAACCAAGATTTTTTTTTTAATTGAGAATAATTTTTCAAAAGAAATGAAATTCCTACAATATTTATTCTGATTTCTTAAGGAAAATATGAAAAAACACATTTAGTTTTAAATCAGAACATGGTGTTTTAAATCGAACTACAAGAAGTTAGCGAATTTTTCCAATTTGCTCTTTTTTACCACAGATTCTTCTTTAAAAAACGAACGAACAAAAAACTCCCACAAAACCTGCTACATTTTTATCCCAAGGAATTTTTACTAAATACCATTAAAAGAATTTTAATTAAAAGCTTTAGTTAATTCCATGCAGGTTTGTTTCAAAATCAAAAATAGCTATGGAATTTACTGTCACAATTCAGCAAATGAAATTTTAATAAAATCATAAATAATAGAAAAAAATGGGTTGGAGGGGACGTCCGGCATTAAGTTGCTCCTGTCAGATATGTTTGCTCCATGAAGTAGCTTGAGTCGGGCTCTTCCACCATGTGATATGACTTAAATAGTTAGTATAGAACATAGTACAAGGGCTGCAGGTAGAACAAAGTTCAGTGTATCATGGGCTACTATGTGCAACAGTTGTGCAGAGATGTTGCTGTTAAGGAGATGGGACTACTTACACAGTGAGGTCTACCACCTCTGAAAAGAATTTTCAGGAAATTCAGGATAGTTAGCCAAGTGCAGAGTGTCATTTGTTATTCCAACTCTGAAACCAAACAGGCACTCCAAATCTCCCACTTTTCACCTGTTTGTTTCTGTGGATGAGAAGTAAATGGGGACAACTTTTAAGAAAGCTCAAATCTTCAGTGAGGTTTCCTGCACTGCAAACTCTCCTAAACTCTTCCTTAGGAAAGCATGGTAATAAACACGAGAAACTAATGTCCTCACGGATGGCAACAGTTCATGAGCTTACCAAATCCCCATTCAACTTACTCTTAGAATGGTAATTAAAAAATCCTAACAGCTTTTATCCAGCTCATCCCTGAAGTAAGATCTGAATCAGATTCTGGAAGTATCTATCTCCCTTAACTATGGACAGATCTTCTGGTGAGTGGGCAGCCTTGATTTTTTGCCCAAATATGGTTAGGAGGAATCAAGGTCAATAGGTATGTCTTTTAGGAAACATATGCTCTGTATTTGCATCCAACTATTAAACAGAAACTGTCAGTTTACCATTGTTTTCAGCTGAAGGAGCCAAGCAGCCATAACTACAACAGCATAACAGGAAAAAACCAAGAACATTTAAATCTTTGTTCTTGTTGCGCATTTCCTGTTCATTTTTGGTGTGCTCATTTCCACACCATTACAAAAAAAATTCTCAAAGCTTCCAACAGCACTCTCATAACTGTTCAGAAAACAAGGTATATCCAAGGTTGGCAGATGTGAAGACAGACTCAACTCTTTGTTTTGTAAGTCTCTGCAAATAAAGCCTATGACTCCCCATACACTGATACTGGGCAATGGTCCCATGGTAAGCAGCAACATATCCAAATTCTGATTATTTCTCCTGTAATCTACTGCCAACTCCTCTTCATCTGGGTTCTTCAACTTCAAACCTTTAACATATTCACAGAATCACAGAATCACAAGGGTTGGAAGGGACCTCGAAAGATCATCTAGTCCAACCCCCCCCGCCAAGGCAGGGCCACCTAGAGCACATCACTCAGGAGCACGTCCAGTCGGGTTTTGAATGTCTCCAGAGAAGGAGACTCCACAACCTCTCTGGGCAGCCTGTTCCAGTGCTCTGTCACCCTCACAGTAAAAAAGTTTTTCCTCACATTAACCCGAAACCTCCTGTGCTCCAATTTGCACCCGTTGCCCCTTGTCCTATCACTTATTCCACATACTGTTTCTAAAATCTGATAGATGTAGGTATTCTTTACAGTCATCTTCACTTGATCACTCTCAATCCTTCATCTGACTTCTCTTCATTACATAATTCTTTCTGTTCATCTTCTTGGTACTCCTCATGTTCCCTCCTTTTCATCCCTTTTGTCATATCTCCTTCTTCCCAGCCATGCATCTCAACAAACTACTTGCTGAGCTTTTCCCAATACTTTTGTCCTGTGTTTTTAAATTCTCTGTCCTTAACTACTCCTTCTTGATGGACATATTGTTATTCACTCTTGAATGTGCATGTCTCCTAAGAAGTCTACAGCTATAGCTCTTCCCCTAGAAAACTGCTGACTGACCAAACAAGTTAAAGTTAGAAAGAGCAGTCATTCTTGGGGGTGAGGACAGGGTCAGCAGAGCACACAGAACCGAATCATAGACTCATTTAGGTTGGATAAGACCTTCAAGATCGTTGAGTCCCACCATTAACCAACCACTACCAAATCCGCCACTAAACCGTATCTCTAAGTGGCAAATTTAAACATCTTTTAAATACCTCCAGGGATGGTGACTCAACCACTTCCCTGGGAATCCTGTTCCAATGATTGACAACCCTTTCAGTGAAGAAATTTTTCCTAAAATCCAATCTAAACCTCCTCTGGCAAAACTTGTGGCCATTTCCTCTTGTCCTGTCACTTGTTACTTGGGAGAAGAGACCAACATTCACCTCGCTACAACCTCCTTTCACTTAATTGCAGAGAGTGATAAGGTCTCCTCTCAGCCTCCTTTTCTCTCAGCCTCCTCTTCTCCATACTAAACAACCCCAGTTTCCTCAACCGCGCCTTGTAAGACTTGTGCTCTAGATCCTTCACCAACTTTGTTGCCCTTCTCTGAACACGCTCCAGCACCTCAATGTCCTTCTTATAGTGAGGGGCCCAAAACTGGACACAGGACTCAAGGCACAGCCTCACCAGTGCCAAGTACAGGGGGACAGTCACTTCCCTACTCCTGCTGGCCACACTGTTCCTGATGCAAGCCAGGATGCTATTGGTCTTCTTGGACAGCTGGGCGCACTGCTGGTTCATGTTCAGCCAGCTGCTGACCAACATCCCTATGTCCTTTCCCCGCCAGGCAGTTTTCCAGCCACTCTGTAGCGTTGCCTGAGGTTGTTGTGACCCAAGTGCAGGGCCTGGCACTTGGCCTTGTTGAACCTCACACAGCTGGCCTCAGCCCATTGATCCAGTCTGTCCCAATCCCTCTGTAGAGCCTTCCTGTCCTCAAGCAGATCAAGACTCCAACACAACCTGATGTCATCTGCAAACTTACTAGGGGTTCACTTGATCCCCTGATACAGATCATCAATAAAGATACTAAACAGAACTGGCCCCAGTAGTGATCCCTGGGGAACACAGCTTGTGACTGGCCACCAACTGGATTTAACCCCATTCACCACAACACTTTGGGCCCACTCACCCAGACAGTGTTTTACTCAGCATAGAGCACACCCATCCAAGCCATAAGCAGCCAGTTTCTCCAGGAGAATGCTGTGGGAGGGAATGGTGCCAAAGGCTTTACTAAAGTCTAGGTAGACAACATTCACGGCCTTTCTCTCATCCACTAAGTGCCTCACCTTGTCATAGAAGGAGATCAGGTTAGTCAAGCAGGACCTGGCTTTCATAAACCTGTGTTGACTGGGCCTGATCACCTGGTTGTCCTGTACTTGCTGTGTGATGGCATGCAAGATGATTTGCCCTATAACCTTCCCCAGCACCAAGGTCAGACTGACTGTAGTTCCCCGGATCCTCCTTCCATCTCTTCTTGTAGATAGGCGTCACATTGGCTAACCTGCAGCTAACTCAGATTTCCTCAGTTAGCCAGGACTGACGATAAATGATGGAAAATGGCTTGCTGAGCTGTTTCAACAGCTCCCACAGTACCCTTGGGTGGATCCCATCTGGCACCATAGAATTGTGTGTGTCTAAGTGGTGTAGCAGGTCACTAATAATTTCCCCTTGGATTATGGGGGCTTCATTCTGCTCCCTTTCCCTGCCTTCCAGTTCAGAGTGCTGTATACCCAAAGAACAACGGATCTTACTAGTAAAGACACGCAAAGGTGACATTAAGTACTTCAGCCTTTTGCTCATCCCTTGTCACTATGTTTCCGTCCCCCCACATCCAACAAAGAATGGAGATTCTCCTTGGTCCTCCTTTTGTTTCTGATGTATTTGTAGAAACTTTTTTTATTTCCTTTAACAGCAGTAGCAAGATTAAGTTCTAGTTGGGCTTTGGCCCTTTTAATTTTCTCCCTGCGTAACCTCAGGACATCCTTGGAGTCCTCCTAAACTGCCTGCCCTTTCTTCCAAAAGCCATAAACTCTCAGTCCTCCTGAGTTCCAATCAAAGTTCTCTGTTCAGCCAGGCTGGTTTTATTCTCTGATGGCTTACCTTTTGGCACGTGGGGACCTGTGCCTTGAAGATTTTCTTCTTGAAGACTGTCCAGCTTTCCTGGATCCTTTGCCCTTCAGAACTGCCTCTCAAGGGACTCTATTAACCAGGTTCCTCAACAGGTCAAACCCTAGCCTCTGCAAGTCCAAGGTAACAGTTCTTACTTGTCCAAGAATTGAAAACTCTATCATTTCATGATCTCTATGCCCAAGATAGCTTCCAACCATTACATCACTCATAGATGACCAGAAGAAGCTAGTGTACAATTCTCTCTTTTCTTTGAATATGGAGTGTGTGCTATCAGGTTTTTGAGTTAATAATTTCATTACTGTCTGTAAAATACTTTATTAATAATAGTAATAATAATCCTTGTCATCATCTGTGTCCAGTTAATTGCAAATATCAGTCTTAAGTTTTTCACCTGAAGAAATGAGGGAGGTTTTCGCAGACTGAAGGCAGACAGTGGTGTACAATGCACCAAAACCCCAATGCTTTGCCACTCCTTCCTTCCTATTCCTGGAACAGTTATCCTGCAGAGCATCTCATCCTAACAGCTTGATGCAAGGAGAGCCAGCATCTCGTGTACCATTTTAATTGGCTGGAAAGTATATTCCAATTCTCAAGTCCTTAAATTCCATCTTTTCCAAACAAAGTAGTCTCAGCAGGGTCCCCTTGGTTATTTCTGCATTGTTTTATTTGAAAGGCTCATTCACTTGACAATGAATTATAACATGTGTTAGTAATTAGCTGCGTAACTCCCATCAAATGCTAAATAAATTCCTTGTGATCAAAATCATCTTAGGGAAATAAATACCAAATAGTTGATAAACAAAGGCTACTGTGGGAGTTTGTTGTGTGAAGAAAACCTAACGTAAGTATCGTGTTCCCAAGAGTTTACCCAAAGAATGGAAAAGCAACAGAGGCAGAAAGACAGCAATAACAGCAGGACTAGCATGCTCTTAAAATGAAACAGAAATAAAGAGAGGACTGAGAAGCTAGGCAGAAGGTGAGACAGGAGCAGGAGGTTAAATCTTTCAAAGATTTCTGGGCCTGGAGATTACCTGATCATTACTCAATCCTCTTTAAAGGCACTGAGAAACCTACTGAGAGTAGGCTAGATTTTCATTTAGTGCAAAAAATAGACCTCCTCTGAGCTGGTGTCCTTCAATAGAGTAGTACTGATTTACACCAGATGAGAACCTCTCCTATTCATTAAAGAATTGTGCTTGGTACCGGCGGGCTGTTTGCTGGCTTTACAACCAGACATTACGTTGCTTTCCGTGTTCTTGGAGCTGCAGCGGGGGACTTCAACTACTGGTCCTGGAGTCTGAGGACAAACATCTCACCCATGAGGACTCTCACCTCGGGGCCAAGTGATCACGACATCAATATGATGGATGAGCAAAATGGCCTTTATTAAACTGCATCACAGGTTTATATACTCCCTTTATGGGGTGTGGTCACTGTGGGGCTCTGTGCAAGCCATAGGGGTGTGTCTAAGCTCACCGTACAACGCGAGATCTTCCGAACAGGATTCCCTACAACATTAGAGAACATTGCTTGCCCTTTTAATCTAGATTTTAAAATAAATGATCCAAATCCATCTGTTCTTCAATTTTCTCTATATGCCTTGCAGGAAGGTGGAGTTTTTATTTGTTTTGGGTTGTTGTGGGCTTGGGTTTTTTGGGGGGGGAGGGGGAAGGGCTTTTGCAGAGTAGCAACAAACCATTTTTGTTTCTTCTATATTTTGATAAGAAAATCAAGTATGAAACTTAGAGGATTAAATTTTCTCAGCTTGAATCTAAATCCGCTGGACCATGATACAGCCTTAAATTATCCTTTTGGAGATTCATAAATCTTTGGTTAATTTGAGCAAAGATCCCCTCTAGGGGGATTCCGAATGGAATTGACAAAACAAGTGGAAAATGTCTTTTCCTGTCAGATTCACACAATTCCTGACTCAAAAGGAATGAAGACACAACTGAGATCTTAAGAAAAGCAGTTCTTCTGAGGCTTCTGAAGAACTGGAAGTTGGAATAATCATTGTAGTCTTCAAAAGGTGAGCGTTTAATTGGACCATCCATGCCCTGGTTTACAGAAACATGGTATGCAGTGCTAACTAAGAGCCATATTTATTTAAGACAGCTCAAGATGGCACCCAAATTTCTCTATGCTTGACTTCTGTTGTTATGTGGAAAATTATAAATAGAGCCCTCCTTGAAGCAGAAGAACTCATAATTCAAAAGTTCTTTCCTAATTTGAATGTGGTAAATAAGAATATGCATAAATGCAAACAACTGATGAGCAGCAGGTAATAAAAAGGCCTTTCAGTGAAGTATTTCTCCTCTTATTGAACAAAGGTTTCACATTGTCCATGTAACAATAAATGGCCAATATAAGGACATTTTCTCTTTGGAGAGTGCTGTTCAGAAGAGTTCCATTCCATCTCTAAAGCAAGGACTCTAACTCTGAATCAAATATAATAGTGCCAGAATTATTGCTTTGATGATGGGTCAATACTCCAATAAAGAGACATGACATAGCAGGTCAGTATCCTGAGTCACAGTCTCCCAAATCTGTGACTTCTGGGCATTAGGGAGGAGGAGCTCTGTAAGTTTTAGCAGAGAAAAAGAACATTTCTTTAAGATGCAGAGGTGAAGGACTTGATCCATGTCAGGGCCAAATAAACTCAGCAGCAGGAATGGGCTTCGTACTTTGATACATCTGTGATCTTCATCAGAATAATCAATATGAAAACATGCCCAAAATCTTGATATTTGGCAACATGCTTGGTTTTTGCTAATAAATGAGTCAGTGCATATACATGGCTTTTTCTGATTGTCCTCGGGATTCAAGAATATAATTCAAATTCCTTGAATTATATCTTCAGAACAAACAGGCCAAATACATTTTTGGCAATCTTCTTTCAAAGGACCACCATAGCCTGTCAGCATGCTATACCTCGTATTGGAATATGATATTGAAAGCTGCAAAGCACTTTCAAACAATATTGCACTTAAAACTAAATTCCCAGGGCAGGAAGGACATACTCAGAGTTAATATAGCCAAAGCATTCTTGACACTACTTCATTTTTCCCAGTTGCTGTGCACGCTGTCTGCATGGCAATAGTCTTACGCAGCAAACGGTGCCTGCACTGAATGAGATTCTCGAACAGCGCTCAGAGTTGTTGGAATGATCAGTTGGGAACCTTTTGCTGCTAGGTCACTAATTAAACACCAGCCTCATGATAGTAATGACTAATCTTTTCTACCTACTGTTTTAATATCATGTGCAAAATAGGGCAGTCATTTCAGCCCTGTTCCAGCAGCCAGCAGCCACAATACAGAAAGCACTTGCACATTTCCGACCAGGTAGTTTGATTGTTGCATTAATAGCCTCCAAAGAGAGAAGGATGGAAAAGACTTGATAAAGAAACTCCCTTGTCATGCAGAAGTGTAGCATTTGCTAATTGTGACTGTGAGATGCTGGTGGAGTAGCACAAAGTGACTTCAGGACTATCCATAAGCCTAAGTAGTTGTCCCAAGCACTGTAATGTCAGGGCAAGAAATTGCTTCTATTCTAGTTTCCTTATACTGAGGTCCAGGAAAATCAGGTTTTTTCTGTTATTGTTCTGTAAAGGGGGTTATGGCCTCAGCTCCCCCTCTCCCATCCCATTGCCCAGCAGCAACACGTGTGAAGTCCAGTTCTTCAGGGATGTCCCCCCTCTTCCTTCTAAAATCCCCCTTCAGCCCCATCCCTTCCTCTCTGGGGAAGCAAGAGCTTTGTCTCCATTTGGAGAAGCCCTGAGCTGGCTGCAGTTGCTCCTGCCCAGTTAGAGAGCTCCCCCACCCTGTGCTGTGAATCTGTCACACCACGCAAGCACAGCCAGCTCCTGTCAGCTGTTGGGCAGCACTGCCTGATGTCTGGCTGTAGGATGTCCTCTGTCAGTCCCTTTGCAAAGTTTTTGCTGTAAGAGTTCATAAACTAATTATTCTAGAATGATAGATGTTCGGTGCTGAAGGTAACATTAAATCTCATGTCTACGTACAACTGTAAAAGAAACTTCTGATCATGACTGTAAATTTATTTATAAATTCAATTTTAAATCCCTTCAGTACTTATTCTAGGGTGACTTTTTAAAATAAAGATTAAATTGCTAGAAATTTTGCTTTCAAAGACTTGACCTTGAAGCAAAAGTCAAACCCTTACATGTCTAGACTGCACAGCGGATACAGCTCCTCCCTCCACACCTTGCTAACTCCAGCGTTTTACAGAGGACTGCAGTTGAAGATAAAGGCATCTGGTGACAAGGAGCAGTCAGATAAATGTGTACACGTAGGATATTTTCTGTTTGGGGGATTTCAGATTTTTCATACGTGCATTTGATGAAAATATGGAAATGTCAAGCTTTCAAAGCAGCGTGGGCTTTCCAGGACTCTGGGCCTCTTGAGAGATAAGAGTACTCAAGACCTGGTTAGGAAATGCCCATTTAAAAAAAACCACAAGCTGCACCCTGCAAAAACTTACCTGCTTCAAAACTCCCACTTACATAAAAGAAGAGAAAGAACAGTGCTGTTAAATCACTTCTCACAGGCATTTCATAAAAGAAATCCACTTGACTATACAACAGCTGTAGAAATTAACTTTGCAGGCATGCATCAAGGCAGACTGAAAGCCATGCTCGCCATTCCTCACCGGTCACATGGATCCTGGCTGCTCCTGTGGTTGCACACCTGAGGCAGGAGCACTTGGCTGCAGTGTGTGGAACGCTCACCCATTACACGTGAGGGTGTCCTTCCCCAATGCCAGATTTCCCCCAGCTTTTCCTTCCTTCTGCAAATGTCCATCCTATCGTTATCAACTTCTTAAAATATTTTCATTTATTTATCAGTATATTGAACTACTGAGCTATATTGAACTACATACCCAATTCTAAACCCATCTCAGCACTACCATGAAGGCATTTTTTTGAAAGAAAAAGCAAGGAGGTCCCTGTGTGTCCACAACAGCCGCTTTAGTGCCCAGGGAGCATTGCAGCACAAATCCTTACAGGCTGCTTCATTAATTAATAATCTGCAAGTATTTAATTGGTACCAGTGGATATTCAGAACATCATAGAAATGTCAGTGTGAGGAAGGAGGCAGTTTGGGAAGAGCTGTTACAGGAATGTTTTTCCTGCATCTGCTCCTATAACGTGAAGCTTGCCACTTTATCAACAGGGCTCTCCCTTCCATGCAACATCCAGAGTGCTCCTGCAGGATACAGATGTCTCATGCTTACTTCAATTGAGGCTGTGGAGCAAGAAAAAACATAATCAAACCCACTCTTGGGCCTTTTCCAGAGGCCACAGAGGGGAACAGAAAAGCTCCCATTGACTTTGGACCCAACCCTGACTTAGCCCACATTCATGATGGGTAAGGGAAGATCTGTGTAAGGGCTGGAGGGTCTGCTCCAGGGAAGGATTTTGGTTGCAGCAAAATGTCTGTGCTAGCTAAAGACTGTGTCAGTGCTCTTAAGAAGTCTCTTTATTACCTGTTTTCCAGGACAGTTTCCAAACCACCAAGGAAGAAGGGTGAGCCCCATTGGACACAAAGATATCCCTTTTCACCCTTCCTCTTGTTAAATATGTGCATGATCTAAAAGGAGGCACATACCTCTCCATCTGAAAAAAAAAGAAGCGACTAGCACAAATTTGGGCTGCCACGAGCAGGATTGGAAAGTGCTGAGGTAAATTCACATTCTTTGAGTAAATATATAACATGTTCACTGTTTCAAAATCCTTCATTAAAGTACTGCTTTGCTTCCCCTATGAAAGAAACAACACCTCTGTACCGAGGCAAACTCCCGAACGACAGTGTGGGAATGTGAACCTCCCTGGTCAGACTGGTGGATGCCTCTAGAGCTGGAGCAGAGGGACAGGTCTTAGAGCCACAGACATGCAGGTGGTGGCTGAGATGCCACCAGGTCAGCCCAGCAGCTGCTGGGATGCTCTCTGGAGGACCAGACAGTCCTCCGACACTGGAATTTAAAGGTGAAAGCAGTGGAAGGGAAGATGCCTGCTGCATGAGATGTCTTCACAGCTCCTTGTCCCAGAAGTCCTGCTGCACACAGCAGGGACAGGGCTCCTTCCTAGCTCCCACGTCTCCAGGAAGACCCAAGAGGACTCAGAGCTTTGCCCTGCGGCTGTGGGAGTTTGTTGAATCCAAGACCTTTTAAACAACGCACTGTAGCTTCAGACACAATATGTGTTTTGGTTAAAGTGCTGTGCCAGAAGGTTTACAACTAGCTCTAACGTCTTTGGCAAGCCTTTCAAAACTCATCAGCCCCCCAGTTTCTTGAGCTGTTTTGCTAATCTGTCTCACAGCCTTCCCTTCAAACTGCTGCTGGGCCATAGCATTGCTGTCACTGATCCCCTCTTCCTCCACTGAACCAGTCTGAAATCTTCTCCGTAGTTTCCTTCTTTCTCTGTGGGCAGTATGAAACCAAATTTAGCCTGTGTGCTCACAGTATTCAGGTTGTTCCTCTCTTACTGTACTGCCTCCAGGTCTGCCACAGTGCTAAGCTGCTGTGACCACTGATTGCTATGATTAGCTTAAGTGTTTTTGTCCACAAATAGAATTTATCAGTAAACTCAATATAATAATGTATATATAAGAAAAAACATGGCAAAATCAGGAAATGTTAAGAAATATGACACCCTTTGAGCACACATTACCACCTTCTGGAAGTTATGCCTTTGGCAGTTATTATACATTCTTACAAGGGCTTGTCACCAGGCACTCAGAACATACCCTACCTGGTTTAGCTTATGAGCAAATATAATTTTCCTCAGCAGCAGTTATTGTTCATTAAAATGTCCTTACTAATACAGCTGCTTGGCATAACTCAGTAGGTATAAGGTAATGCCTCTGAAATTAATTGTGTAAATTCCTTAACCACTTCTAGAGAACACTCAAAGGAATGACTTTACATCTTTATATTAACCTTATATCTACCAGATACTTTCTGCCAAACAGACAAATGAGTCAGATTTCCTAACAGAAACTGCGCATGCAACCTTTAAATAAACACTCTAGAATGATACAGACTGATGCCTTATCCACTTAAGGCAGGAATTAGCTGGAATTTAGCTGAAAAGAGGGCTTGAGCAACCCTGCCCTCCAACTCAACCTTGAATCTGATGATCATCTCTCTTTAGAAGAACACAACCCCCTCCCTGCGTGAGCCTTCGAGCCCAGACATATGCGGACGAATGCCCTGACCTAGGAAGCCAGGCGCTTTGTGCTCACCTAAATTTTGGCATGACTCACACTGGGGGCAGGAAAATGCCAACACTCTGCATGAGACTCTAAAAGGTCCAGCTGAAAAATGAGGCCATGAACAGAGGAGGAGGTTAGGGCATGGCAACCTAACATCTGCAGAATGACTTAGCTGTATGTGCATGCAGGCCGTGCGCTGGCCTTGAGCAAACTGAGAGGATCAGCAGCCCCACTGCTCAAAGCTGGCTCTTGCCCTCACCCAAGGCCCCCTTTCCTGTGCAGGGCAGCCCCCGACCCCTGCCGCTCAGCTCTCGGGCACGCAGGGACTGGGGCTGCAGTTCCCATCTCAGGCTGCACACGATGCAAGGTGAAATGGGGATGGTTTCACATCATCTAGAAGCTGAACCATTCTGTGGCTGGGACTGTAAAGCCCTTGGCTGAGAAGCTGAGCAGGTAGTTGAGACCCAGAGTCAACAGGTCAGACTATGTGGAGATCTGTGTCGTAGTTCCTGATCCCAGAAATTGTTACATTAGATACTCATTAGATTACACACCACACCACCACCACCACCCCAAAAACAAAGAAAACACACAACTAAAAACCACATCACAAAACCTACTTTGGTTTTACCTTAAACTCCTATTAAGAAACCTGTGCAACCATTTGCTGACAGGAGATAATTATAGGCCCTAAGACCACCAGTTAAATGTATTTAATGGCACTATAAATATCTTTCAAGCAAGAAAACAACTGATAGGTGGGTAGCAGAGAGGCAAAATAAAAGTGTGCTTTAAGGACATTGGAGATTTTATATATATATTTTCTTTGCTTATTCACATAATGCTGTTCCTCACAGATCTTTCTTTAACTGCATTTTAAAGCAATTTGCCAAGGTTTTATCTCTGTTCACCTTTGTGTTGCACACTTCACAAGCCATCACCTCTCAACACCTGCTTAACAGCGTGGTGACAGGCTGGAGGTGTCAGGGCTTCAGCCTCCAGACCCGTGCTGAACTCCTGACTGCGAGGGAGGGGTTAATTTAAAAGCAGCAAATGGGCACATGAAAAAATACAGCCTACAAAAAATCTGTGCAAGTTGTCACTGAGTAAATTTTTTCAGGAATCTCTCGGCTTCCTCATGGCATGTGGTACACTGATAGCTCATTTTCAGTAATAGCAGCTGCAGGGACTGTCGCACATGACTGGGTCACACATGCGTAGCCTCCCCAGCCTGCCTAATTCCCCGTGTTTATCCCTTCTTCCAGTCTGGAAAACTACTTTTTCATTGACCCTCTTTTTTTTTTTTTCTTCTTTTTTTTTTTTAATTCAGAAAGCTCGGCAGGCTTTCATTCCTCTGAGGACTTACGTCAATCCTTTATCTGTGCTCTGGCTCAGCCCTGCTCTGAGAATACAGCTCTGTGTACTCAGCTCTCCTCCTGGGAATACAGACTAGCCCAGTCCATAAAGGTTTCATTCAACTGAAAGTCCTTTAAAATAACCAGCTCCCAAATATTGAGGCCGGCTTCTCTTTTCTAGAGATGCAAGAAGTTGCCAGAGACTTTAATTTCCCAAGGTTTCAGAGGTAACTGGATTCTGGTGTCTTCAATGGGGGAAGGTTTTTGATATAAGTTGTACTTACATTTTTAAGTTGACAGCATTACCTCTCTCAGCTGAAGTATCAGCTCGATAAGTGCATCCTCCAGCCTTGCTGGTCAATGCCACTGACTTTGAAGACTTACCTCTTAGTATACATAGGAATTTATAGACATCCCTCCTGAAGCTGGACTCCCAACTTTTTCAGCTGTTGGTCCTATGCAGTGAGAAAGATGCCACTCCTCCACAAACACAGCATTTCTGGGTTGTATTCTTTCTTCACTTCTGAATATATACTCCAGTAATTCTCTTCTGGCAGTACAAAGTTGATATGTTTAAGAGAAGCAGCTAAAGGGCAATTTTAAGGAGGAAATACACAATAACCTTTACTGATTGATAACCTTTGTGTGGTGGGGTGACCCTGGCTGAAGTCCAGGTGCGCACCAAAGCCGCTCTATCACTCCCCCTCCTTAACTAGACAGGGGAGAAAAGGTGTAACGAACGGCTCCTGGGTCAAGATAAGGGTAGGGAAAGGCTGTTCACTAATTACTGTCCCAGGCAAAACAGACGAGACATAGAGAGGAATTAATTTAATTTATTATCAGGCAAAAGACAGAGGAGAGCAGTGAGAAATAAAACCAAATCTTAAAACATCTCCCCTCACCCTTCCCTTCTTCCCAGGCTTAACTTCACTCCTGATTTCTACCTGCTCCCCCCCAGCGGCACAGGGGGACAGGATGGGGTTATGGTCAGTTGATCATACATTGTTTCGGCTGCTTCTTCCTCCTCAGAGGGAGGACTCTTGCCCTGCTCCAGCATGGGGTCCCTCTCATGGGCTACAGTCCTTCACGAACTGCTCCTGTGGGTCTCTCCCACGGGGTGCAGACCTTCAGGAGCAGACTGCTTCAGCATGGGTCCCCCGTGGGGACACAAGTCCTGCCAGCAAACCTGCTCTGGTGTGGGCTCCTCTTTCCATGGTGCCACAGGTCCTGCCAGGAGCTTGCTCCAGCGTGGGCTTCCCACGGGGTCACAGCCTCCTTCAGGTCTCTCCACCTGCTCCAGCATGGGGTCCTCCATGGGCTGCAGGTGGAATCTCTTCTCCCCACCACCTCCCCTCCATGGGCTGCAGGGGAACAACCGGCCTCACCATGGTCTTCACCATGGGCCGCAGGGCAGTTTCTGCTCCGGCGCCTGGAGCATCCCCTCCCCCTCCTTCTACACTGACCTGGGTGTCTGTGGAGTTTCTTACATCTTCTCACTCCTCTCTCTGGCTGCAAAAGCTCCCGTGCTTGTTTTTTCCCTTCTTAACGCTGTTACCCCAGAGGTGCTACCACTGTTGTTGATGGGCTCAGCCTTGGTCAGCGGTGGGTCCGTCTTGGAGCCGGCTGGCATTGGCTCTATCAGACACTGGGGAAACTTCTAGCAGCTTCTTGCAGAAGCCACCACTCTTGCGGCCCTCTCCACTACCAAAACCTTGCCATGCAAACCCCAAACACTGTGTTTTATTGCACTGAAGAAGAAACAAGTTTACACTTACCGTAAGTTTTATTCCATCATGTCTATCAATAGAACTGTCGAGTTCCATAGTGATGAATTTCCTAAGCTACACACTTCATGAAAAAAGGAACGAATCTGATCTCTGGCCATTATTTGCAATGCTCCTGTACTTGTAATTGAGCCAAAGTCTTGGACAATGTTATCTATCTAACATAGTCTTTCATTTCCTAAAAGCTTTACTGCTGGGCCCACCGTTTGTTACAGAGATGTTCAAGAAGCCCCTGGAGCAGAGCTCACGTGCCAACAGCTCTTGCAGTTCTTTGAGCCTCTATTGTGAGGAATTGTGCTGTTGTCTTTTGAGCATCTCTTGATACCAGGTTTTAAATTGTTCAGCTAACATTATTAATTGCTTTCCTAAGATCTGACTCACCGATACTGTACATCTGGTGCTGTCATTCACCACCCCAAATAGTGTAAAGATTATTAAATATTACTATGCTGATTGGTAACAAGCCAACAGATTCATTCTATTATTCCTCCTGTTAAGATGCAGTCCTCTCTATTATCAAAAGTAAAATTACTTTAGCTAACATAAGATTCACTTGCCTTAAAATTCATCTGCTGACATTACAGATGGAAAATACCCACTCATGGCCCATAACTCATGGTCCATGAGTTAAAGTGCTAGCTCACAGCTTGATGCAGGAAAGTTTAAATTGGAGGCAAGCTTTTAATGGAAGTGTATAGTGAAGGGGAATAATTTTCTACGCCAAAGCTGGTATAGAAAATGCTCTGCAGGTTTTGCAGAGCATTTTTGAACGTCACCCACCTCGGAGAATCAAAACAAGGGTATGCCTACACAAGAGTCACTAACCTTTCTACTCAAAGAGCAAACTGTAGAACTCCATGCTGTCTTATCTGCCCGTATCCCAAGAGCCACCTAAGCTAGGTAATATGACTGACAAGTAGCACAACCCTGGCTGACAAACTCCCCTGATGAACTAAGCAGCACTGTTGAAGACCAACGAGACCAGTGGTATGAAAGCTTCATTTTTTCACAGAACAGATCTTTTTATTTCAGTGCTGTCTGGCTTTTAATGCCTCATTTAAATTGTGTTGAGTAATTATAATATTCCTTTAATCCAGGCCCAGATGTTCCCTTGCTTGAGTCCTGTGACACCCACTCACATATCGCAACCTCTTTGTCCTGAGCCAGCTTCACTTCTTACCCTAATGCTCAGCAGTCGCTGTCAGCACCGTCATTCCCTGATATCAGCGTTGAGACCGCTTAGTGGGTCTAGAAGACTATGTAGCAGATGTCACCCCTTAACAAAGGAGAGAGATGTGTGGAAAGACTTCCTTATATTAGGGGAAAGGATGGACAACTGTATACACAAATAGTATGGAAGTACATTTCTTCCTTGCATAAAAAACAGACAAATGATTACAGTGACCTGAGAAACTGAATTAGATTAAGAAACATTTTCATCACCATTCCTTGCTCTGATCCTCCTGTGTTATGATCATCCTCGGGAGTCTGCCTTCTTAACAGAGAACTGTGCTGGTATAAGCACTTTATATAAGCACTTTACAGAGGCATCCACTTTTAGCTCACTCTCTGGGCTGCTGTAAAACAGCTTTCATGAAAGAGTCTTAATTGCAAGGAAAAATCAGGACAGCTTCTGCACTCCTTCTTCTTTTCTGTTAAAAAGGAAGAGGTTTTAATGACGGAAGGCAGACAGGTATGCCTAAGGGAAAATACGTCAGTTCGACTGTGTGCAGCCAGCCTTAGGGAGGTATGAAACCAGCTGCAGCCATGAGAAACCTGGGTAGGAGGGACACTGTTGTCTAGGCTTGCATGAAGCACTACAGGGATTTTTGCATGTCACTGTTAGCTTATTTCTCAGTGGTCTCTTTTCTTCTAGACAAATACTGGATAAGCCACTGCTTCTCTAGTGTCATATGAAATCGTTTCTGGAATCTGAAATTATTGTTACTTACCATAGTTGCCCGTCCCTTTGCTAATGACTACAGTTCTGCATGGACAGAAAAGCCTTTCCTGTACTTACACAATCTGCTAGGCACAGGGCAGTATTAAGCAGGATTCAAAGTCCAACTGATTCTAATTCCACACACTAGTAATTTCTGCAGCACCTGCCCCCTGAGGATCTTGCTGAGCCTCCCTGTATGCTCACACAAGGCATGTGAACCCACCGAACAGAATAGCAGGAGGGCACATTCTCTGAAGAACATCATAACCATCCTGATCATTGTTTTTCCCATCACACTGGCAACCCCCAGAGCTACAAGGAAATTATGAAAGAGCAGTTAGAGCTGAGGAGAGAGTTCTCCCACTAATAAGAGAAACAGACATGGTTCACATCATTTCAAGTGAGAAGTGATGTCTGTAAAAATAGATGCTTTACCAAAATGTGAATCAGATTTTGAAAATTTTGAGAAGTCCTTAGGGACAGAACTGTTTTGATTCCCAGCTGCTTTGACTGCAACTGCTAGCAGGGCTCATCAGAGTGTATATAACCTTCCTAAAAACACATCTACAACATAGTCTTCTACAACAACCTCAAACTTTACACTGTATGTCCTTTTGATTAGTCCTGGTTACTGCTGGCTTTACCTAAGTTACAATGGGGGCACCTCTATTTCTCCTACAGCTAGGCATGTCAGCTAGATCGATGGCAGCATGTTTACACAAGCCATGTCAGGATGTAGTCTAGGTATAACTTATCATGAGCATGGAAGTAGATAGAACTCAGAGGAAGGTCTTCAGGGCCAAAGTCTATATATACTGTGCGGGATGAACAAGCATGTACTCTCCCCAGCTATGTTCTGTCTCTATACTAGAGAGAGACATGGTTTGACCCCTCTCCCTTGGACCTCAGAGTCCCTCTGTGGGCAGAAAGGAGTCAGGGCGTACCACATCAAGCTACATCAGTTGGCAAATTACATCTGTGTTGCAAGTACAACTGTGAAATGCCTGGGTCTTTTCCTGGGAGCTGCCATATCTCTCCAGCTTCTCATGAAGTCATCTGAAGTCAGAAAACCTCTGCAGCTCTCAGTGTTCAGCCTTTGCCTTAGGGATGATCAATTTTTAGCCTCTGGGGAAGGTACAATCCAGCAGAACTGTGGCAGAGTCCCTTGAAACACAAGCACGTGTCTCATCAAAGGGGAAGAGATGTAAGTCCAGGTGCTGGTTTTCTTGTGAGTGTACTACATCATTTTATGGCAAATGTCAGCTATGACAAATGACAGGATTTTCACATACCTACTAAGGTAGGGGAGAGATTGGGTATGGCAGGATAGAGGTGTAGGATGATGACATATTTTATGATGGTCAGACTTCTGGGTATGTGATCAAGAAGGGTTGAGCCATGATACTCTCCAATATTTCCATCATCAGCATTCTGCCTGCTAGGACTAGTTCCTACTGCCTTGTTAAAGCCCACTGCATGTGTGTGGATCATACACACCTTCCTCTCTTCATTTCGTAGCACAATACTGATGTTAGCAGCAAATTTGTAATAAAAAATAAAACAGAAAGCCTTTAAAAATATGCCATGGAATAGCTCTCTTAGTGAGCCTGTAAAACAAAGGTGGGCAATAAAATATAATGCTGCAGCAGTTCTCTACTCATGCATTTAAAAGCCACCTCCTGAGCACACCCTGCGAGGAGAAACCCAGTCTCTGGGCTGCTTCTGATTCTCATTTTGAGGTTATTATTCCAAGTGCAATTCCCAGCAATGAAGTAACAGAGATATTGTTGTTTCTCTGTGGGAGACCTCACAAGTAATTGTTTTGGAATATATGAAACTGTTGTCTTGCAAATCAAACATACTTGTAGGGTTGTTTTTGTATTAAGATGAGTGCTAAATGACCCCAGTTGAAAGACCAGAAACGTCTCAAACCAGATTCAAAGATCTCCCATTTCCTTGGCCCCTCCTCTTCTCCCAGTTATACCAGTACAGAAGCGGTATTATTTCTTTAGAAGATGTACACCACTGCTATTAAAGCTTCAGCTTTTCATAGCTGTCTCTGCTGGATGAAGCATTTCCACAGAGAACTAGAAATTTCTCCTTGAGTTCTCAGTTTAACATTTCAACGACACAATGGTCTGGCAAAACTGAGTAGGTTGCCTGAATTTTTAAAACGTATTTTTTAAACCTACACTAGCCAGTTAATCTGTGGAAATTCCTAGCCACCAGAACCTGATTATCTGTCAATGTAATTGTTAATATACAGTTTTTGTGCTCACAAGACATCGCTGGGCTATGGGTCTTAGCTGTTCTGAGCTGGGACTCAAGTCCGTCTCCAGGCTCCTGTTGCCTCCAGAGACAAACACTTCATCCAGAGGACAATTCAGAGCAGGACCTCAGTCCTCTGGTTCACCCACTCTCCACAGATGATCAGAGACAACGAGATTATCCTCCCCTAGTTATTGTGAGCCTCTCCAAAAACTCTGTTGAGAATTGGTTTTGATGGTCAACCATGTGATGAATGTCATTCAATATTGACCTCCAAAGTCATATTGCTTTCTGAATAGGTTTCACTAATCTTTTTGGAAAGGTCTGAAATGACTTCTCATGTTGCAGCTACAGTTCTAAAGTTGTCTTCTAACAGAGTTCATTTCCCTAAACACACGTTGGTATATCTCTTTGCCATTATTTTCTGACTAAGAATGTAAATAAAATTAACAAAACTGTATTGCAGTGAAAGAAACACTTCCACTCCCCCAGCTCTCCATGGTGGCTGAGATGTATGATGTTCAGTCCTGCAGTGTCTGGTTCACAGAAGAGGAGGAACTGTCCATTCATCTTTTTTACAGGTCCTACTTAGATAGCATATAGCAATAAGAATCATCCATTTAAAAAAAAAAAAAAGAAAGGTAAAGTTAATTTTTTATCACATTCTCACACTGCCTTATCCATTTAATGTCAAATAACACTGAAAGGAATCTACATACATATCAGACTTGTGATTGCAGGCATCTTCCAGAGCATAGAACCCTTCAGGAGGTTTCCTCTTGCCTGGAGGAAAAGGACTTGGGGGTGCTGGTTGACAGCCGGCTGAATATGAACCAGCAGTGTGTCCAGGTGGCCAAGAAGGCCAACAGCATCCTGACTTGCATCAGGAATAGTGTGGCCACAGGAGCAGGGAAGCAATTGTCCCCCTGTGCTTGGCTCTGGTGAGGCCACACCTTGAGTATTGTGTCCAGTTTTGGGCCCCTCACTACAAGAAGGACATTGAGCTGCTGAAGCGTGTCCACCGAAGGGCAACGAAGATGGTGAAGGGTCTGGAGCACAGGTCTTATGAGGATCAGCTGAGGGACCTGGGGTTGTTTAGTCTGGAGAAGAGGAGGCTGATGGGAGACCTTTCACAACCTTCAAGGTTCTATGATTCATGATTCAGCCTGACAAGAATCTCATTTCTCTGTCAGAGGTGTGCTGGAGGGATGAAGAAAGAAAAGCATTTCTTACACAGTGATGCCACCCACAGATCCCTCTGCTTTGGTCTCACCGATTCAAATGCCTGCAATCAAATTTCTCTCAAACAGCAACAGTCTCAGAGAATAAGCCTTGCAAATAGAATCCCATGCTATACATATATACACGCGTATATATGTGCCTGTGCATGCGTACGTACATTTCTGTAGGCGATGCTGTACGGGATGCCATGCCTCTGGCTGCCTGCTGGCAGGCAGTGGCTGTCAGAGCCTGGATCCTCCTCTCAGGAGAGAGAAGGCCACCAGCTTTCAGTGCAGGGCTGACTTTCACCAAAGATTGTCCTTGAAAGAGGTTAGGAAGCATAAGGAGAGTTGACATGATCATAAGCAGGTCATTGAACTGTGTTATGATTGAGCAGGTATTACAGAAAGGTTTTTCCTCTATAGCTAAAATTCCAGACCCACAGGAACAACTGAATTTGCATGGATTCATTTTTTATGTGTAATGTTGGACTGTGGGAGAGTACTGAAAAGAAAACCAGTTCTGCTTCAGACCCACAAGATTTTTTACAGTTTCCTATTACAAATTTCTATTACTGAGACACATTGTTTTAAAGAAACTTGCTGGAACTGCCTGGGACTTTAGAAAATCAAGCATAAAACAAAAAAATCAAAATTATCACTAGGTTCACCAGTCAAGCTAAGTAACAAAAGAAGCTTTTGAAACCCTTCAAGTCAGATTTACAGAATTAAGGCAGTACTCAGACATATGAGTGGCAGTTCTGCCTTTTAATCCTAAAACCTGATTTTTGAAATTTTATTTTTTTTATACAATTAACCGTTCTCACAGAGGTTGTTTTGGGGGAATCCTAATTAAACGATCAGTAAGTTATTTGCACCTCCAACATGCAGCATTGAGTAATTAAGCTAAAATACTTGTTTATTAATTGGGTTATAAGGTGAGTGCATGTTTAGACTATTAATGATATTTGGCTTTATGTCATTATTTTCCTTGAGGAATAATCAAAGCCATTTGCAAATTAATGAGTGATTGAAGCCTTGCCATACTCCTGTAGTCATTATCCCCACGTCACTGTTGAAGACACTACGTTGTGCTCCATACACCAGCACAGAGGGATAATGGGACCTTACAACGGCAACAGAGAAACTTATCATCAGGCTAGAAATAGGATCAGGGTAACCAGACTCCTTGGCATGCGTGTTAGGTGCAGAGGCTGAACCTGAGTCTTCCCTTCCCACCTAACATGAGCAGAAATCAAATGAAAATGCCACGGAGCCTTAAAACTACGTCCCGTACTAACATACTGGTCTCTCAAATGTCAATGCTCACCTTCTTTTGGATCTCCAAAGCTGGTCTGGGTTTTTCTTCCCTCCCCAACTGGAAACAAATGGCAAAGCTCAGGTGCACACCAGGCACAGAGTCAGTCCACTAACTGAGCACAGTTTGGCTGCCTGGTGGCCCATGAGGAGTATTTGTAGAAACCTACCAGTTATATGGTCTGCTACTAGCACATTATTATTACCAGCTGGAGCATATAGCTGGTTTCCACAGTCACCCATTGTCCAGCCCCTAGCATAATGGTCATGGAGAGATGCAACCTGAAATCGATAACATTTAATAGGAGAAAGTGTAAAAGTAAGTAGAAGGGCTGGCAGAGAAATTCTGAGGCTAAGCTCCAACTTTTTCAGCTACAGGTACAAGTATAGAGACTTTAGATAAGTAGAGGTGGACGTGTAACATTATTTCATCTACAATCTCTAAACTTCTTAGCATAAGAAGTTAGATTGTTCCCTGTACTCAGCCCTGGTGAGGCTGCTGTGTCCAGTTTTGGGCCCCTCACTGCAAGAAAGACATCAAGGCCCTGGAGTGTGTCCAGAGAAGGGCAACGAAACTGGTGAAGGGGCTGGAGCACAAGTCTTGTGAGGAGCGGCTGAAGGAACTGGGCTTGTTTAGTCCAGAGAAGAGAAGGCTGAGGGGAGACCCTATTGATCTCTACAACTCCCTGAAAGAAGTTGGGCTTGACGATCTCAGAGGTCTTTTCCAACCTTAAAGAGTCTATGATTCTGTGATCATTCTGCACTTCCAATAAGAGGAATTGAGATCAACTTTATGTGGCAAGAAAATTTCATCTGGAAAAGAAGGGCGGTTTTATACTGTGAGAGAGGAGAGATGTGCATCTATACACATTTATTTTAAAGCAGTGAATATGCTGAAGGAAAACAACAGGAAAAACTAAAGCGTGTACATGGTTATCAGTATGCTATCTTCTCATTTACTTCCCACTGTATTAATTTATTCATCTCATGGCATAAGGGTACATCAAGAGAAACAAGGAAAAAAGTTTTTTACCAGAGTTCAGTGAGTGTTGTGGAAAAAGAAAAAGCCATCTTTATCCTTTTGACAGTCCTTCTTAATTGTGAACACAGACCAACAGTCATATAAGGCTGCTCACTCTAACTTCTCAAAAGTAATTAGTATGGACAATGTTCACAATGATCAATTTTAAAAAGGCCAGAGGAACTGAGATGCCAGTGTGAATCCCAGCTTCCTACCAGACAGCATCTGAACAGCGCAGCAGGCCAAACCAGGCCCATCACCAGGCAGGCTACAGCTGCCTGTCCTCTACATCACACTCCCTGCTGGCACTCTGCAGCTGGTGCTATGGGTGGACAACACAACCCCCCTTCAAGGTATCTGCCCGCACCACTGCTGCTGGCCCTGGTTTCTGTTCAGCTCCTTTCAAGCAGAGCTCAGTGGCTGCTTGAAGTTTAAATACTTACTTTGAGTTGGGCTCTAATCTGGCAGGGGACTGAAAGAGGTTCCCAATGCCTCATAAGACCTTTGGAGTCCCTACAAGTCTCTCGCCAGTACCACACTTTGGGCAAGTTCACTACAGGCTAATGAAGGGCCTGACCTGCAGTTCTTTCTCACTCTTCCAAAGACATCAGGTTTTTTGTCATCATGGCAGGTGAGGGACACCAACTCAAGCATAAAAGAAGTTCAGATACCAAAGTACTCACAGAAATTTTTAAACTCTACATATTCATGACAGAGCTAGATCTTCTGTACAAATCACAACAGTCCTGCAGCTCCTGCTGGTGGACTTTAGGATAGCCAGCATCCAGATAAAGTCTGAATAATGATGGGGAAACAGTTGTGTGATAAGAACACTCTCTTTGTTGACTATTTTATGGGACGGGGTATCCAGTCACTCTCTTTGCCCTTTCTGTCTCCAGTGCAATGAAAAGGAACTTCAGGACAGCAGAGAGTAATGTCAAAATACCTGAAAGGACGTTGCAGCCAGGTGGGTGTTGGTCTCTTCTCCCAAGTAACAAGAGATAGGACAACAGGGAATGGCCTCAACTTGCATCAGGGCAGGTTTAGGTTGGATATTAGGAAAAACTTCTTCACTTAAGGAATAGTGAGGTGTTGGAACAGACTGCCCAGAGAGGTGGTTGAATCGCCGTCCCTGGAGACATTAAAAAAAAAATGTAGATGTGGCACTCCAGGATAGGGTTTAGTAGGCATGATCTCTGAGGTCCTTTCCAACCTTAGGGATTCTATGATTCTATGAAATAATTTGATTCCTCCATTTTTTTATGCCTGGGAAAAATTTTTAAAGCCCTACTGCATAAGGATAATGCTATTTTCTACCAAAAGTGCATTGCTGCTGACAATGGAAAAGCATTGAGTATTCAACCCCTGCTTTTATCCAATTCCCTTCTGTAATCTCCCAGATAAGAGCAAGCAAAGTATTTTACTTCTAGACCCTTAATATCCCCCTCTGGGAAATTAAAAGATGCAAAAATCCACCATGGGATACTGTGGAGTTTAAGGGAGAAATAACGAACGCTTGTTAGTGAGAAAGGAAGAAAACTCCAAGGAACCTGAGGATAGAAGCAATGACTGAATGGCTCTGGAGAGTGAGGTATTAGCCAGCACCAGTGAATAGACCATTATGCATATGGCCTGAAGGGACTCCACCCAGAGGAGATAGCAGAGACAATTTCTGCAAGACAGGAGGGAGGCATAAAGTTTCTGATCCCTTTCTTTCAGACTCAGGAGGAAAGAGGAACAATGTGCCCTAAGGACAGCTTCACACTGAAGGAGAGCAGTAGCCCATCTGGCCTGCAGGAGCGCTGGGAAGGTCAGATTTTTCAACGGAATTTTATTTCAAGGAAAGAATTTACTTTGAAAAGCCACATGAATTTGGCATCCCTTCATTTTTATTGTTGAAAGTTATTTGTAGCGGAAATAAAGAACAATGAAAGAGAGGATATAGACAGTTTTTGAAGGAATTTATTATTATTTATAGCTAAGGAATGAACGCTACCAAGTTTTACACTTCCCATTTGCAGATGTCATTCAGTGCCCTGCATTAAATGTCCACGTTGCCCACGGCAGCCCACCTGCGGCCCTGGGCCGCTGGGAAGTGCAGTGTGGTATTTTCCAAGAGGTTAGGGGGCTCACACGGACCTGGGCAGCAAATGCTCCCCACAGAGACGAACACTGTCAGCCTACCCTACAATGCCTGGCACTGATACTAATGAGACTGGAGGAGTAGAAAAAACAGAGGGAGTGTGTATAAGGGAGGCTGAGGGAGAGTCTGGGCAAAAGATGCTGGGACATGAGAGGCAAAAGGAAGAGATAGAATAGAATAGAATAGAATAGAATAGAATAGAATAGAATAGAATAGAATAGAATCATTAAGGTTGGAAGTGACCTCAAGGATCATCTAGTCCAACCATCCCCCCACCACCTATTACCCACTAGTGAAGAATATCAGCTGGGAAACATCACCTCCTATGGTACCATACTTCTTATTTTTCACATTACTGGTTGTTCGTAGTAGTAGTGGTGTTGCTCTAAAGCACAAACTCTCCAGAGCCATTTCAGGTGGGTCTCAAACCAGGAGTTATTAGTGTTAAACAACACTCTGATGTACATGGTCTGAGTAGAGCACTGTTAAAGTCTGCTGAGACAGGTCAAAAGGAGAAGTTACTCCGTATGTGCCTGTCTGTAATGAAATGAAGCTGAGAATTCAAAGAGTATGTTATTGCATAACATACAGCTATTAGTGAAATATGAGTATATATTTCTAAAACTTTAGATGCCAACTTTTTAACACAACCTGAACACAGCCTGTTATCGACCTTATTATAGCAATATGGATATAATGAGTACTGGATATAGAGATTAATGATTTCCAGGGATCAGCACATGGGTGAATGGTTCATTTCCCCCTGTACCACTTGTCATTGCTTTATAAGCAGGAGTTATGACTGAATTATAGGAAATCAGAGAAAGTCCCAATCAATAGTGTTTACACTTCTGTTTCCAAAGAGCTCATTTCCCAGCATTGAGGAAAATCAAGAACAAGCTCATTGATAATGATGAAATACTTCCAGCCAATTTGCAACAAAGCAGGAAGAATATTAAATGATTTTAACCAGAGAGAAATATTTTTGGATCAGCAGATCAAGATAATTCATACCAAGGAGCAAAAAAAGTGATGGGTGAGGTGTTACCTGTTGATAAATTTTGAGTTATGGGTGAAAATTTCAGAAGTTGTCAGTGTTGTATTAGTATTAAAACAAAAAGTAAGATAACCTGTTTAACTGTCACTGACATCAGTTTCAGGCAGAGTTATGTTAAAGATGGAGCAGGAGTTTACGACTAACAACGAGATTGGAGTCCAAGGGGAAAACAAGTTTTGCCAGACAAACCTGACCTCACATTCCACTGAGATTTCACATTTGTTCGATAAATTACCAGCACTGGTGTACAAAACTCTGGCAGAAGCAAGCAAAGTAGCAGTACAAACTTGTACTGAAGAAAATGCACCTAGAGCCCTCCAACCCCACAGGCAACAGCATCTCTGTCAGAGAGGGAATGACTCAGATGTGGTTTTAAATGCCCTGTAGTAGAATGGGGTTGCAAATTCAGTTGGGCACTAAGGATCAGAGTGGCAGGGTCTTGCCACCCTTCATGGTGTGGATGTGATATGCTTTCATGTCGTTGCAGGATTAAGAGTATCACGGAGAATGGAAATGGACTTTGCTGCCAACGTTCAGATGGACACAAGAAGCTCTGGCAACAGCAGAAGGGGAAAAAAGGAGGAGGGAAATATGTTGAAAATTGCAAATTAACAATTATTTATAGGAATGGATTGGTTGATAAGAAGTGAACTGTGTGGAAGTTTTAGACTGGCAAATTTATTTCAACTTCATAAATCCTCCCCTTATGACTAAAAATCTTGGCTAATAAGCAAAAATCCTAGAGGTATATGCACATCTGGGAAATGAGCTTTTCAGTGCACAGGTGGCCCAAACCCCAGAGGGTAATGGCCCCACGTGGGACTGGGACAGGGGAGCAGGAGGACACGTGGGACCTTACGGTGCTCCCTGCAGACGGGAATCTGAAAAACTCAAGCCAAAAGAGATCTGCATCTGCCAGCTGAAGCAGAAAGAGACTTACCATAGATAAAAATTGAAGCACTCCCACTTGAGCAGGGAGGAGATGCCTGACCTGACTGCAGACACAGAGGGAACTTAAAACACTTGTGAAGCTGAGTTCTTCACTAGATTCAGACATGCTGGTAAACGCAGTGATGAAGATATTCCACATATCTTGGTGAAGAATTTACGCAGATTTTGAGATCTATTATTTAAAAAATAACTAATGCCATTTTGCCTTTACAGCCAACTGTGCCAGGACATGATTTCTCCAAGCATTGATTTGTGAAATAAATACATATAAATATATATATCCACTGATTATGAGACAAAAAAATTCATTTTCCATTTACAGTACAAATCTGACACTGTAATCAATAAAGGCCTGTTAAATATTAGCAAAGAGAGAACAAATGGGGAAACAGCACACCAGAAAAATCCCGCTTAGATTTTAATTAACTGCCAAAGACCTTCTCTTTTTAACCTGTGGCCTCCAGGAATTCAGCATTTTGTTTGGCATTGACATTTCTCTCCTTTATTTAAACACTTACTCTTTCAATGCTTTCAGCAGTTTGATGGGAAACATTAGTGAAAAAACAGATTTCTGAAAAGATCTTGCCATGTTTCAAAGATCCCAATTCAATACAGCTATGTAGAAAATGTGATTCAAGAAGGCCACATACATGCTTACATTTTTATTTGTAATTACAAGCCCAGCAGGAGAAGAAAAAAAAGAGGAGTTGTTTTCCAAACAGAATTTTAGTGGAGAAGTGGGGAAAACTGACTGAAACCAGTAAGAAACAGCATATCTGACCAGTATTGTCCTCTCATTACCTCAGGTTCCCTCGTTTGCCTCTGTTCTTCCAGCTGCTATTCCTATATTTAACACATGCCCAGACTACCAAGCATGGTGTAGCAGTGAATGCCTCCAGACTAACTTTGAGCCAGCTTCCGCAGGCAGCGTGCTGAGCAGGTTGTGCTGCGCTCCATGCTCCCATGCTGGAGAGGTCAGCCTCGCCAGCAATGGGTCACAATACCAGCAGCAAGGCGATTGCTCACAGGACTTCCTGACGTGAGGCTGAAGCTGTCCACAGCGATGCGACACGTCTAGAAGTCCCCAGGACACAGGTCCTGACCCTGCGTGACACTGGCAAAGTAGACAAACTGTGTTATAGTCCTTTTGAAATTGAAGATCTTTTGAAGAATTAAACCAGTGATACAAGATGCCTCTCTTCTCACACAGATCCTCTGCTTCAGAGGAGAGAGAGCAATTTTTCAAGACAGAATAGTGTCCATTCAACGTACCTCTGTGATATAACTGACGGGTAACACAACCGGGAGATTAAGCCCCAGAGGATGGCGCAGCCGCATACCATTGCTCATTAACTACCAACAGCAATGCAGGAAGCAAACCAAAGCCTTCCTGGCAGGGTTTTTAATCTGGAGAATTTGACATCTAACAGCTAGGAAATGCACTCTCAGAAAAAGGAATTGGGCTAGTCAGGGTGGTCACCTGAGAGCAGGGTACTAAAAAAGAAAACCAACTCATGTTTCGTAAACTCTTGTAGTGCCACTGAATGTAGCAGAGCTCTACTGGTCCACGTAAACTCAGGCTCTGTCTGCCAGGGCCAGATCTGCCGCGTCTCCATGCCTAACCAGTGAGCCACGCTGCCCACACGCTAATTCCTCGTGCTGTCCCACAGGTTTTCCCAATCTATCCACCCCTGCACAGTCCTTTGTCAGCGTGGTTTTGCAGCACAAACATTCAAATGAAATATTGTTCACTGCTGATAAAGGAGCACACTGTCATTTCTACCCAGAACACGTGCCATGGTACTGCTCCGTCCAAGCAGGGAAGTAAGGTATGTTTCAAAGAAAACATGGGCAGCAAATTATGGGCATTGAAAGCCTCCTTAAAGAGTCATCTGGACTGGCTGTGTGAGCCTTTGTGCTTATCCAATGCTGAGTACACACTGCAAAGCTCATTTGACTAGGAAAAAAAAAGGCTGGATCTGACAAATCCACATGACTAAGAAAAACAGCCTGAGGAGGCTGTCCCTGCCACAGCACAAGAAAGCACATTGTGAAACCACCATGGTGTGGGTGGGAGAAGCAAATTCCAGAATTACGGATGGTATGTGGCAGCATATTGATCACTCCCCAACAGGACTGCCTCAGCTCTGCACAGGCAGTTTGCTTGAAGGAGGCAGAAAGCAGAGAAGCAAGTTCTCCTGCAATGCAGGAGTTATTCTTCTTATTGCCAAGAAGATAACTTGCCAATGTTATCGCCTAATAAATGCAGCCAATTTATCGCCTGCATGAAATTGATCATCGCGATTACAGTTGTTTCATTTCTTCAAAAAGTCTTCATACTCCTGGGCGTTGAAACTATGGGAACAGTGAAAAGGACTTTCCACATCAGCTGTTAAACCACAATATATTTACTTTAGCTGATTATGTATAAGTGAGAGCTCTGTTTTTATAATACTGTAGATTCTTTCATTTTTCTAAAGTCCTATGCAAACCTTTAGCTATGTAACACTAAACTTTGGAAGACTTGACCTTGTTTTTTATAACAAAAACATACGGTAGAGTGCCATCTCTAAGATGAAAGGCCCATAGTTCAAACCTTACACTGTATTCAGCTGTAAAAACAGTCTTCCCTCTCCTCTGGAGAGCTATTGAGCAGGTTTAGCAGTAGAGTGCCTCAAAAGGATTTGCCTTCATGGCCCACAGTGCCCACAGCCCCATATTAGCTCATACTGGGGGAGAAACCTGAAGTGTATGCTGTTAAAAGGCCATCACAGACGGGTAAGCAGAGATAGGAGCAGATTCAAGTGCAGACATAAACTTGTTGCTCTTCGTAACTGAAATTTTTGCCCACATTGCAGGCTTTGCTTGGCCCAAATCTCTCCGAGTCAGGCACCCACCATTCAGAACCAGAGTTCAAACACTAAAGGTATGGCAGCAACCTCTGTCTCCAAGAAGGCAAACTGCATCTGAAAATCATTGTCATGCCTTCTGAGAGACCTGTGGTGAGACCTGGACCTGCCTGTCTTTGAGGTACCCAGGCTGCCTAAACAGACTCAGGTCTGCAATGTATCTTCAATATACTTGATGCTCTCAACCAGAGTCTGAGATACATGTGAAGTTGTGCACAGATAGTGACTGGATCCTATCCTTGGTCACACACCCAGAAGTTATCATACACTTGTTCTGCTTGTCTTGCCATGTCTTGTCTTGCTTGCCTGCTGGGTGGTCTTCACAGTCCCCTGAAGTAAAGTAACAGCATTTCCTATCACTCTTCACACACGTTTGCAGATAGTGTAAGCAGAATTTTCTTGTTAATGGACATTAGAAATAGGCTTTATTGGAGCGAGTGGTCTAAGTGAAACACGTGCCATGATGAGTGACTAGAAACTTCAGGACCACTGGTGAAAAAGCATCCCCAGCTCAAACTAGATATTGTCAACGCAGACTAAAATGCAGGCTGTGTCAACCTTTCCCCCAAACTCAGTATAAAGCTGGCAGAAATACTAAGCAGGTGAAAGTACTATTCTTCTGCTTCTATGTGAATCAAGCAAATATTAAGCAAAGTTCAACCATTTTATTTTGGAAAAGATGATTTTGCAAAACAACTATTCCACAGCAATGGGGATGATGTTTCATATCAATATATCAGCTATATAGGTACACTGACACATTCTGTAGGGATGAAAAGTTAAGCTTTGTGGTTGTCCATTTGTCCATTCGGCAATTGGACCAACAGACATAAGTATCAGATGCCATTTAACATGGGCACCTCAGAATTCAGGTGCCAAAATTAGGACATATTCACTCCTGTTTTCAGACTTCAGGCACCAGGCTGTGGCAATGTGGTTTCAGACCTGTGGATATTACGAGCTCTTCACACCTCAGAAAGTAAACTGACCTCTTTATGTTGACTGAACTATGAACTGGCACAAAAATACAAGTAAGGCGGTGAGAAGAGGTAGTATGTGTTTTAAACCAGGTGATACATGTAGGCAGAAAAGATCAGAAAAACTTTCAGGCACACAAACTTTTTGAATGGGAAGGAAACCCTATTTGCCCGACGCTGAGCACCTGCAGACTGAATCACATCCCAGTGCAGAGTGTTGTTTTACAGCGTGGCTCAAGGAACTTAAAAAGTTGTTCGTCAGTTTTACGTGACAGCTACTGATGCTTTATTGAGAAACAGAATCATAGCCTATTAACCTCCTTTCTTTGCTTTAATCACGGAATCATGCTTTCTGTATTGGAACATTTCAGTGAAGAGTGGGAGAGCCGAAACACAAACACCAAATGGTAGGACGTTTGCTCAAGCAGCACTTTACAAAAGTAGAAAGTGATGGTGATTTGACCCAGAGGAAAAAAATATAGAGAAATATAAGTGTGCTACATTGCTAGAGCAGTGAGGAAATAAATCAAGGCAATCAAGAACTATGTCTGCTCAAAATGCAGTTGTAGCCAGACACTAAAGCACTCATGTAGAGCAGGGCAAACTTTTGCTACAGTCATGAGTATAGCACCTCACAGACAAGTGTTAGCACATACCGAGATCACTTTAAGTACTTCTGATGATGAGTACTGAAAATTTCTATGTTCCAACTTAATTATTAGGTGCTAGATATCTTACTTTTTTTTTTACTGTAGGAAAAAAGATCCTCTCTTAATTAATTCTAGTGCCTGCTAAATTGTTCCAGTACTAATTTAACACATTCCTGTCTAGACTGAGCTGTTCAATATAGCTCACTGCAATACAGATGATCATATTATCTTGTGAAACTGCACCATGTACACTGTTTATTACATCAAAATCTTTTCATTCAGGCAGTAAAATGGGTTATGGATGGCACATGTCCCAGAACCTTATGGGCTCTGAGGAGATAGAAAACTGCCAGGCAGTTGTTTTGTACCCAGCATGGCAGCACCCTGGCTGGTCTGGGAAGGGAGAAGTCCTGTTCACAGATCAAAATACACAGAGGAGAAACCAGCCCTGTGCTGTCAAAAATCTTCCTTATGGATTTCACTGGAGAGCTGCGAGCTGTAAAATGTGCAGTCTAGCCATTCTTCCTTCATATGTAATAAACACAAATGCTTTCTTGCAGAAATCAATGACTCAAGGAAAGGTTTGCTCTCCCAGTGACTTGGGAAGGCAGAGAAGAATGCTGTTGGGGAGTTCTTGGCACGAATTTACAGTGTGAAGACAACAGGCTGCAATGGAAGTTGGGAAATATTTAGAAAATCTGAAAACAGATTGTGTTATATTGTTCCAGTCTCAAATGATGTGTGGATGGTGTTCACATCCCTGCGGGAGGGAAAGAGGTGTGTGGCTGAGGAGAGAGGTAGTGGAATTCACACGCTCCGGTCCCACTGGCCTTTGCTATGTTTTGGTATGGGGGGAGGACAGAGGGCAAGGCAAGGACGCTGCTTGTACGCCTAAAAAATAAAGAGTTTTTTTTTAACTAACAGCAATATATTGTCTTGTATTAATAGCTTATGGGCAAAGGGCAGGGGTTAGAGTTGAGGTGGAAGTACTTTTTACCCCTGAGCTAGGCAGCACAGGAAAGCACACATTTAGAGATAGCCAAATTTTTTTACTATATTAAATTTTGCTAAAATCAAAACTCATCCATTTTGCAAAACATAATCTGTCACTGTTTTGACAGGAAGGAGGGAAGAGGGTGGGGTAGGGAAAAAGTAAAGAAAAGAGGAAGACAAAACACATGAGAACAGACATATGTAACGCTTCCCAAATGGTTCAGATGTTGATGAAAATGCATGTTTTGACACAACTCAGTGGGGTGAACATGTTTGAAAGAGTTTGTTTCTGTATCCAACCAAAGGATGTTTCAAGACCTCAACAGATGCCTCGAAATGGGATAACCACTCTCCAAGAAGATGCAACTAGATTTGCTCCAGTGTATATCAGGCAGGGCCTGAATGTGAATAAGCTGACAGACAAAACCCTAAGCCATTGTGCTACTCATTGAGAGCTCATGGACAACATAATGACCTGCAGTTTTGTCCCAGGCAATTGCCTCTAGCACCCTCTGGGCGCAATGGATCGTTTATCACTGTTACTGATGCAGCTCGGTGCCTTTCAAGATTAGTTTTGCTCATCTGTCTGCCTGCCCTTGTGACTGATAGTGGTGCAGCAAGAGCAGGGGCTGAGGCTGTAATCATCAAGTACATTCTTCACAAGACCAAATGAAGCAAAAGAGCATGTCAATTATCCCTGTGATTTGTTTCCAGTTTACAAGCCACACAAGAAGCCAATGTGAATGGTAACCTAGCTGAGATCAATCTCTACTTTAATTTTAAAAAAATAAAAAATCTACATAGAATGATTTGGGTTGGAAGGGTCCTCAAAGCTCATATGGTTCCAACCCCCCTGCCATGGGCAGGGACACCCTCCACTAGACCAGGTTGTCCAAAGCCCCATCCAGCCTGGCCTTGAACACTGCCAGGGAGGGGGCAGCCACAGCTTCTCTGGGCAACCTGTTCCAGTGCCTCACCACCCTCACAGGGAAGAATTTCTTCCTTATATCTAATCTAATCTCCCCTCTTTTAGTTTAAATCCCTTGTCCTGTCACTACACTCCCTGAAAAACAGTCCCTCTTTATCTTTCCTGTAGGCCCCCTCCAGGTACTGGAAGGCCGCAATGAGGTCTCCCTGAAGTCTTCTCTTCTCCAGACTGAACAACCCCAACTCCCTTAGCCTGTCCTCACAGGAAAGGTGCTCCAGCCCTCTGATTCTCTTCATGGCCCACCTCTGGACTCGCTCCAACAGCTCCATGTCTTTCCTGTGCTGGGGACCCCAGAGCTGGATGCAGTACTCCAGGTGGGGTCTCACAAGAGCAGAGCAGAGGGGGAGAATCACCTCCCTCGACCTGCTGGTCACACTTCTTTTGATGCAGCCCAGGACACGGCTGGCTTTCTGGGCTGTTAGCACACACTGCTGGCTCATCTTCAGCTTTTCATCAACCAGCACCCCCACGTTCTTTTCCTCAGGGCTGCTCTCAATCCGTTCTCTGCCCAGCCTGTATTTGTGCAGCATCATACATATGCATTTGTCTCAAAACTCTTCTATGCAGAACAGTTTTACTTACCATTGCTTAAGATGCTCTGGAAACCTTAGAAAATTCACAATATTGATTAAAACAAAGGTTAGGGTTTTTTTTCCTGAATATGTTGGAAATGCTCTCAAAAGTAAATTTAAATTGGTTAAATATTTGTAAAAATTTAGCTGAAATGCTATGAAAACATGTTTTCAATTCCACTTAGAGAATAAATATGCATAGACTAAGAAGAATTATAGTACTACTGAAAGTTTTGGGTTCGGTTAGGATCACCTGTCCGTTGAGCTAAAGCAGCTAGTCCATAGCAACCCCTAGTAAACCACCACAGATTATCACAATATTAAAAAAGGCCATTTTCAACAAGATTATTTGCCTTCAAACTACAATCAATGTTACCTTGGTTAAATCAGGTTACGCCGATTACATCAGGTGTAAAGCAGATAAAGGTCTTAGAAAAACCAAAGCTCAGTTGGCTCTATGTCTAAACAAAAATCCTCTATTTTGAGATTGTTGCGGTTCAGCCACCCAGGGCAGATCAGCCCAGAAGGCAATGGATTGAAAGTGGTTGTGGAAAGGAGCCACATTTTCATCCTCATTGCCCGCAGCTGTCTGCAGCAGTCCCAGACACGGTGGGAGGATGACTGGAAGTGCCACACAGAGGATTATAGAGCAGATTGACTTTACATGGCTCTCAGCATCAGTAGAGGTCACTGCTTAAAGGGAAAGACTCCTTGGGAATATCTAGGCATCTAAAATTTAAAGTCAGAGGGAGTCAGATGTGTGCACTATCCTTTCAGCATCTCATGCCATACAGCATTGCTCCATGAGCCTTTCTCTCTCATAGCCGGAGCGGGAGCAGGCATGTGCATAACTAATGCACGTGCAAGTACTCATCGTGTCCTGCTCTATCACAGGGGACCAGTGCCAGATTTCAGCAACTGCTACTTCCAGCAGCACATTTCACTCCAGTCACGTGATCTGTGGGAACTGTTAGGGGTGTGTTTGCATAAGCCAGTCTGAAAGACAAGGCCAGCCAGTGCTTGTCTGCTGAGAAACTGGAGACCCTATGAGCTCATAGGCACCAGAACTCATTTGCTCTCAAAATCAGCACTGTCAGATGCAGATCAGGTCAGGTCAATAACTTTCAGTTCAGTGCCAGCCTACACCATGGTCAGGCTAGAATGGACTGTCTTGCTAAATTTGATAAATTGGTTTATCCTGTCTACTCTGGTGTGCAATTTCCATGTTAATCCCTTGCCTACCATAGTTAAATGATACCTGAAATACTAATTTGACTGAATTCTGTATCCTCCATCCCTTAACCAGCATAATGAATTGTTATTAAATATGGAAAGAGTCGGACTTATCATAGTTCAGGAGATGGGAACGTTTCCAGGGTATGCATCTATTTAGTGCACACTAATTGGGTCACTAATGACAGACTAATGTAGATAATGTACTGGCTGGTATCTTTAAATGCATGATAAACCTACAGTCACATTAGGTACATCTGCTATTTTGCCCAGCAAGAGCTATGCAAATGCTAGAGTGAAAATTCTGAGCATATTGAAAAAAAAAAACAAAAAAACCCCAACCCCCTTCTGCTGTGTTCACATTTCCTCATGCACTCTTCCTGTAAACATTCACCCACCTACTTAATTAGGTTAAAATATCTGCAGAGATGGAGTTTATGCTTACACATGCAAGGATTTTACCTCTCTAAGTAGTCACACCAGCTATCTAGTTGTAATGATAATCTTATACCTGAGTGCAGAGGAACAGTATCTCTTCTCTGATCCAAACTTTCAGCCCTGAACTACAGAGCTTACTCTTTGCATTCTCAGCTCTGAAAACAGAGGGTCAACAAAAGTCAGGAACAAGTTTGTGAAATCATTTTGATAGATGACAGTACGTTTGTTCACAGCCCATTGCCTCACCAAGCAGTAGGAGGTGTTTCTGTGGGTATGAATCAGTGTCTGCAGCTGGAACTAGATGCCTCATAGCAGGTTAATACAAAATCTAACACAAAGGGATCACCAAGGACTGAAGATCACACTAGTACTTTCAACAATAAAAAGTGTCCACGGGCAAGGGGCACAGATATCATTAAGAGTGCTCTTGCCACATATCCCACAAAAACATTTCTCCAGACTAACTCTGAATGTACATGACTTTCCGAGGAATCCGTTGGCAATCAGGAATACCAGATGTTTATTTGGGGTTGTGATTATCGGGCTCAGCTCCAGCATTCTCTGATGTGAATGGGAACACACAGTGAGTGTCAGCTGCCTTGAACTCTTCCATGCAAACGGACACATGAATGCTGGTGGTACTCTCCAAGATGCATTTGAAAGCAAGAAGTGATGTAAGCCTACATCATCATGAGAAATTAGATGGCTAGATGTACATCAGGTTCTGTTTCAAGTAGGTTAGTAAGCTGTTAAGGAACAAATAGTACATTTACTGTCAACTGCTGTACTTCCTGAAAAGATCAGCAAAGCAAAATGATCCAACTTATTGCCTGTGCTTCCTTAGGAATCTTGCTTTCTAATGACCTGCATGATTTGGCACAGTTGTCTTGGCAAAATTCAATGTTTTCAAATATTTACAACAGATGTACAGTCACAACATTTTCCATCATACTCACATTTGTATACAGATCTCTAATTTTCTCTTAAGGATGGACTGTAGCTGTTTTCTTTGTTTATGGTTTAAAACTTGAAAAACAGTCAGGTGCAACATTTGCCTGGAGGGACTCCATATCTGAATAAATACATAGCTTTGAATGAAGCATGAGGCATTATCACATGTTTTACTTGTATATGCCTGCTCAGTTCGTCCACCTTCAGCGTGGAATATCCATTGGCTCAGTTATCTTCAGCCCAACTTAGCAAACAATTCAGCAGGTAGAAACCTGCACCCTTTACAGTGAAGGCTGAGACATCCACCTTGGTTGGATGATTCCTGGAGTATCCAGCTTGAGAATGTACTCATCTGTTCAGGTTTTGAGCTGAGATAATCAGATTAAACACAGTACATACTGTATTGGCTCTACACCAGAGCAGTTCTTCCAGATGAAGTATGATAGCTAGAGCACTCATCAGCCAAAAAATGGTCCATCTGCAATGATGTATCATCAGTTCTAGTCTGCCAGTACCCACCCATATGAAATGCATGTGTCAACCATCCTTTGGATTTACTGAAAGTAGATTTACCACAGTTGTTTATAAAGAATCCGCTAAATGAAAAGCCCATTCATTAAAGTACAGCCTTAATTCATTTCAGGCTCTTTCATGCCCTGTCATGTTACGGATATTCATATTTCACAATCCAAGCAAGAGAAATAGAACAATCCATCCTTTGGTTTGCCAAAACATTCACATGAGCTGATGACAAATATCCATCATGGAAGAAATAAGAGCTTCCACATGGTGCCTAAAAAAGAAATGTTTAAATGGAATCACGATAATAAACAATTTAAGTTATTTTGTACAAATATTTGCACTCATCAGGAAATAAAACACCCATTTTGTTTTTCAGCTACTCATTAGAAACAACAAAAAAAAGAACTTATGGGAATTCAAAACCACCGCCAACTCTCTTCTTTCCCCTGATGTTTGTAAATTGTCTGCAGCAAGTGTCCCACGTACACTGAGCAAAACTGCTGATGACTGCCAAAAATGAGACAAACGGCACTACAGAGAAGGGCCTAGACCGAAGAGGAGGAGATTGACCCTTCCATCATGCACCGTCTGAAAGAGGGCTGCTGCTGATTTCTGGAGAGGCAGAACAGGACAAAAGAGCAGCTTTCCCTGATTCCTGGGGCGAAGGGCTTGCAGCACGGCTCGGATCTCTACCTTTCACTCAGAATGAACAGCCAGAGTGTGCTGAGCTTGTCACTCCTTGTTGCTCCTAGAGCCGTGCTGCAGATTTGCATCACCCCATCTCAAGTGACTTAAAAATGTAATACAATAGTTAACAGAATACTGATGAAAAACAAAGGTGGTTTTAGAGTCTTTTTAAGAAGTGTCTCCTCTCAATATCTTCTTTTCCCTGTGTTATTTTCCAGATTGAATGTTCCCTGGTGCTAACAGCTTTTGGGTTTGACTTTTTAAACCCTGCACAGGATGTTTTAAGCTCTCCTATCTAAGTGTATGAGACCCCTTCCGGGGTTCAGCCATGAGGACATCGCCTCTCTACACACAGCAGGGCAATGATCCATCTGTTGAGAAGGAACCTCTGTATTACAAAACTGCACACAATAAAACTTTGATTTCATACGCGCTCCTCTGCTGAGCTCCCACCATTTTCTTCAAAAATCTTTTTTCTTCCCTTTAAGTTGGCCCACAGTTTGCTCATTTGTATTTAAAAGCCGTTGGCAGCAAAGGAAACTGGAGCAGAAGTACAATAAACAAACATAAGAACAGGAGAAGTGTCTTGGTACATTTTTTGGTCCTTATCTTGAAGAAGTTTTACAACATATTTTTGAGGTCAGACGAAGGGTACTTATTAATCAGATTGGACAGTGCTACTTAAGCAAAACAACTAATCTTATATTCATTTTTACTTTGACTCATAATAATTAACATGGAAACTTTGAAATCGACTCCTCTTGCCCTGACTCACTCTTTAAATTGACTAAAAAACAGGGCAAGGGCCAGTTCTACCACAAAGGAACACAAAAGTCAGATAAGTCATTCCAGAGGCAGCAAAATTACCCTCATGCCCAAAAACCTCCCCACCACAACTGTTCCTGTTGAAGTGCTCGTAGAAGATGATGCAGAGGATGCCCGTCTGATGTCCTCTGGCAAAACGTCCATCTCACAACTTGGCACTTGTTACTCGCCGATCCACTAAAAGTTACATTATGGGAAGGGGGCCCCACAGTATGGGAAAAGAGACCGTGCAGCATAAGCGTGAGGTAAAGAGCTGGCAGCAGGCTCGAGCCCAGTGGGAGAGGTGGTCTGGGTTCCTCAGCTTAGTTCACCAGGGATAAAAAGGGAAATGACTTCAGCCACTTCGTTGTGTCAGGATTGCGTTAATGACCTCAGGTGGGAAGCATCAGGCCACAGGGAGCCTGGATCTGTCGAGGGATGCAAGAGGAAGGCAGGAAGTGAGTACGCATTACACAGACTGAATGAAGGATTTATTGCAACAGCATCAATCTTTATCTCCTAGTTCCCTTGCTCTCCCTCCACTCTTTTCTCCTCACTATTTGGTCACCTAGAAACAGAGGCGAAGCAAGGCTTGCAGCGCTCCAGAAACCTACACTGCTGCTGCCAGCAATGAGGTAGGAAGAAAAATGCAGTTATGTAACTTTATGAACATTCTGCTTACACAGGAAATTTAATCAGCAAAGACATCATGTACTTTAGGACTTCCTAAATAGCAGTACTATCTATAAAAGGAATGAACGCTATTACATTAATTCCCCTTCTGAAGGTAGAAGTACATTTCATCTCCTCTGCCTCCTTGGCATACCTATAAACCTGGAGTATTTACGGGTAATGAGCTCCAGGGCTACTGGACAGTGAATATTTTATTTGGGTAGCTCTTAAGCTCTTCTGAGCACCATATGTTGTGTGACTCGAGGTGAGCTTTAAAACCTCCAGGTTTTTTCATACCAGTGACTTCCAAGTCACCAGTTGTTCTGTAGTTGTGGTAACACAGCACCTGCCCTGTTAGCTGTCGCTTGGAAATTTCATTTGGCATCTGTGATACCCTAAAATCTCTCCTCTTTCAGAGTTACACAGCAGAAAATCACATTACAGGTCTAAAATAACGGAGTCTTGTGTTCCAAACTGCAGCATCCCCAAACATTGCCCAGCCCCCAAACTCCACGTGGTGCAGAGGAAAGAGGAAGCAAAGTTGTGGCCAACTGCTCCTTGGAAAGATATAGATCTAGTCAGGGTTTAAGTTCGTGCTTCTTTCTCAGTCTGTTATGCACCCAGGGGAGTCACTAGGAGGA
>VWZZ01002325.1:152291-163005 GCA_013399095.1 Psophia crepitans | reverse complement strand
TGCAATAAGCCAACTTATCCTGTATTAGATTATTCTTTGAGGATTTTATGCAGCCAGCTTACTGCAGAGTTCCATGGGCAGCTCCATGTCTCTGCCATGCAGGAACTAAAGAGCTTCTTAGCATGTCTTACAGGACTCTGCAAGTCCCAGGTCCTTTATTAAGAAAATTAAGGTATTAAGAGGAAGACAGTTTATATAATCTTTTTAATATTCCTTAAACTGACACATCTTACTTCCTGCCTGGTCAGGGAAATAATAAACTATAAAGAAATAATCTCTTTATTAAATCCTTTGAATCTCCTTTTTAACAGTTAGACTCTACTAACCATACTGTAACATTTGAATGTGAACTTCTGCTACATACATACTCATATTATATATGTATATATAACATACATACTATATATATAATAAATATGTAGGAGTATGCAACTCAAGTTTATTTCACGTACATTAAATTAGTTTCAGCTTTGTGAGAAAAAACATATCCTGTTCTTTCATTCCTGTTCCTGAGGATCCCTCATTGGCTTTACACCCCCACCATCCTAACTTTCAGGATATTAGTTTCAAAGTCAATCCCACCTGCCTATCGTGTGGTTTCATCTCACCTGGCCCACTATATTGTGAAAGATACTTACGTAAAAGGCAGATCAGATTTGTTTAGTCCCTCACATTATTAATTGACAAGTTACAAATTGTCAGTGATTACGGCTACTGCTGTGACTGGCACCCCAGCTGGCATTTATTTCCAGGAGCTCCAGAGCAAGGCATGAGAGAGGACACTGCTTCAGTTAGAAAGCAGGCTTTGCAGGGGGACTGCAGAGCTCTCCCACCTGTCTGATCCAGAGAGGACAAATAAGAGATGCTCTGATCCCAGTGGGTGACAGCCGAAATGGGGAATACAATGATGTCACAGGGGACTAGGAGTTCAGCCAGCGACCAAACGGAGAAGCAGATGAACTCATGGGCAAAACCCATTCAGTCTTCATGAAAAAGTCTGTGTAATTAAAAACAAACCGAAAGCAACAGGAAGGACTGTGAAGACATTTGGGCAGAATCATTCAGCAGGACTGCATTTGGTGGAGTCAGCAAGTCTTTAATAACAACATTGGCGTTCTTCAGACCGTACATCAAGTGAGTGACAGAGTTCAATGTAGCCTTTTCTAGATGTTTTCAGTCCTTTTATCCACTTGAGCAATGAGCTATTAGTTGTTCATATGTTGTCATGTCAACAATTCAATATGGATCTTATTACACTTGCCGGGCAAGTTCCCAACAAAACAGATTTTCATTGGAAACTATAAACTGGTCAAAACCAAGAAGTTTTGGCCAAATTGTAGTGAAAGGCAGGAATTTGTCCAGAATTCATCCTGCCACTTTTCCTTTGAGGCATTTAAAGGTATCAAAGATTCCAACATTGCAGCTTTTGGGGCATTTTACCATAATCAGCACTAACTCACCCACCAGGTCTGAAGCTTTCAGGCTCCTTGCCATTTTGGAGCCTAAGGGAGAGCCTCAGCTACCAGTTCCCAATGAATTTTTCTTTCTCTGTCCATTTTCCCTGTATAGTCCCATACAAAGGTAGCCCAGATAATTAGCTCAACTTATTTTACATTACATTTCACTTTTTCCGATCTACATTTCAGTTTTAAGAATAACCTGTGTTGCTAAAAATAACAAATGTTATAACACATAAAAAGCAAGAAGTTTTCTACTTGGGAGCACGTTACCTCCCAAGACATTGCAGGACAAAAATTGAACACACTTCTCACTTTGCCTTATGCTGGTGGAATCTTTAGTGCAGATATCTGATGAGACAATTTCTCTAGATGAAAATTAAGATGTGATCGGCAATCTGCTGGGCAAAATCAAACTGCACAACCATGGTATGCACTCTTAAGGCAAATGAGCTCTTTTTGTTAGACGTGCTGTTGAAAGAACCAGACTCAGAATTACAAGTGTTTGAAGACATCTCCTCAGGGTTAAAAAGAACAAGTTAAATTGAATTTGACTTGTGCCACTGAAAGCACACTATTTAGTGCCCTACCAGCAGAGAGCCAGTAAATGAAAGCCATACTGTGCTTGGGCACACAGATGAAACAGAGCAAACATAGAGCACATCAATGACGTCCGTGTAATTGATCATTAATCTGAAAAGAGAGGAGTAATGTTCATCATTCATCCACTTCAACGTATGCCATTAAAATAAATCAACACTTTCATGAGCTTAACATCTTCAGAGAAGAAAACATTGTGTTTTTAAACAGAGAAATCCCACAGATTCCAATCCCACACATGCTAATGACTGACAGAGAACAAACACAAGTCTTTGAGGCCCTGAGAGTTAGAATAAATAAATGTCACAAGGGAAGAAACAGGGAGAGCTTCAGCATTCTTTATTTCTTTTAGACTGCACCAGGGAAAAAAAGAAGTTAAGATTTTGATCATAATAAAAAATTGGCAACTTTACCCAACTATGCACTCTGCGATGATGATGATAATGATTATTCCTATTATTATTATTATTTAATTCCTGTTCTCAGGTGTTAATGTAAAACTGAAAGAGAACAAGAGGAAATAAAAGTCACCATCCTGGAATCAAGATAGGATTTTAACTGTTACTGCACTTTACTACACTTACAGTTATAACACAATAAAAATCATTTGCTTAATAGCAGCATCACTGTATAAAACAAGTAACCTAAGTAACCACAAGCCCCTTGGTAAGTCTTCTAAGGATTGTAGAAGATTCTCTTCACATTAGTTTTTAAGATTGAAGCTGAGAGACACAAACTAAAGTTCTTAAGCCAGCTTCTACTGATTTGTCAGGGGGCATCAAATAAACAATGAACATTTCAAGCGAATTTCCTATATCAGTGTGGGAAAAAAAAACAGAATTTTTTTCAAAACCTGGCCAGTTCTGACTTCTCTTTGTGTCTCCACACCCCGCCTCAAGAAAAAAAAAAAAAAAAAAAAAAAAAAAAAAAAAAAAAAGAGGGAAATTAAAGTTTTAAACCCCCAGCATTTTAACTCAATTTCACTATTAAAGAAAAAAAAAAAAAAGAAAAGGGAAAAAACAGGGAAAAAAGCAATTTTTGTTAGACAGAAATGTTTCCTTTCCAAAAACTGCAAAATGAAATTTCTTTTGATCATTTCCATTCGGAAGAGGTAGAAGCTATTTTCAAGATAGCATTAATACTTCAGTTCTTAAAATGGAGGAGACCTTTTGTTGTACTGCTGCCAGTTTATTGATCTTAACTTCTTCTAAAGCCCTCATTGCATACCTCCAAGCTCTGCACAATCTTTCAATCTGTTTACCCTTATGGCACCCCTGAGAGGCAGCAAAGCACTGTTATCACTGTTATCCCCATCTGCCAGGTGAGCAGATGCAGGGAAGCCAGTCCCGCACCCGCTCGTGCCTTTTGCCTCGCCCCTGCACTGGCAACAGGGACAGGCTGGAGGCTGCTGCTCAGCAGCCACCTAACCTCACATGTGCTTCAGGTATTGCTGCCATTCACTCAAGCTTTCACCAAACCACTGGGACCATGGGTCTCCGGGGATGCTCCTAAGGCACAATTCTTGCCCTAGCAGTTCCTGGTGATTACACCAGAGCTAAACCCTGAATAACCAAAAGTCCAAAGGCAGGGCAATATCTCCCCAACAAAGGGGCAGGGAGACATTATCCGTGGCTGCCATACCTCTCCAGGATGAGGAAGACCTTGAGTCTTTGCTCCCAAAGCAAACAACTGAATTCCTCTCTGAGGCGTCTTGGACATTTTTGGTGCAGCTTAGCAGCTACTCATGCCTATGGTTCGATACCACACCTGCTTCTCACTGCACACAGCACAGGAAACCTCTGCACTTTCAACTCGGTGCTTGGCGTGGCCATGAAGAAGTCAGGTTTTGCAGTGCTGAGAAAACCTGAGTGCAAATACCTCTGAGGGTCCAGCCCTAAGTGGTTTGCCAACAGTAATAAGAAAAAGGTGGTTGAAGGTGTAGCAGGGACATAAATTCAGGAGTTCCTGAATTTTCTCATAAATTCTGCCGTTCCAGCCCCTGGACTATCCTTACTGCTGGGCTGTATAGATTTTTGAAAGGAGATGAGAAGGATTCCTGTCCTGACCAACCAGGACTGTTTTTATCCAGGAATATATTCAAAATCTGTTCTTTCGACCATCTGGCAACAAGATGAGCACACATGGGGTGGGAATGTTAATCCATGACATTAGCTTCCTTCACCTCCTCCAACTGATATAACCTCAAAGTATACAGTATGAGAGTCTGATTTATGCAGAAAGATCAAAATGATTAAATGTGTTTAGCTTGGCCAAACAGCTTCTAAAATGAGAGGTGGCTGTAAGTATTAAATAATTTGGAAGGCATAAAAATTGAGGAAGGAAATTAACTGCTTAAGTTAATCCAAGGGAGTGGAAATTGACCCATATGGTGATTAAGTACCATCGATTCTTATACTAGACTAATACAGGGATTAAAAATTGCAAAAAAAAAAAAAATCACTTATGGCTACTATTAAGGCATGTATTGCTAGAGTAAGATAATGCTTTCTGAGTTTCGGTGTTAGGCTCACAAAGGGCATAAATAAAGGGCAAGTGTATGGCAGACAGAAAGAATCATAGAATCATAGAATCACTAAGGTTGGAAAGGACTTCCGAGATCATCAAGTCCAACCGTCAACCTAACACCACCATGCCTGCTAGACCATGTCCTGGAGTGCCACGTCTATTTTTGAATGTCTCCAGGGACGGCGATTCAACCACCTCACTGGGCAGTCCATTCCAATGCCTCACTAAAGAGAGGTATTACACTTCTGGACCAATATACTCAATTATTAGAAGTCCAAGCTGCTGCCTTCATCTTTTCCACTTAAAGACAAAATGGACTGTGTCTATCCCCATTGTCACTTCAGCACATTTCACAGAGCTATGTCACAGCTCAGTTTGAGCAAACCCAAAGGTTTTTGCATTCATACTGAAGCAAACGTCTTCATGAGCAAGCAGTAAGTGCTTATATCTATCCCACTGCACTATTAAAGGTTTTCTTTTCCCCTTCTGTGTGTCCTTTTCTAATTTCCTGTTGTATTTCACAGAATCACAGGATGGCTGAGGTTGGGGATGGGTCCTCTGGTGGTCATTGTGTCCAAAACCCCTGCTCAGGCAGGGTCATCTAGAGCCAGTTGCCCAAGACTATTTCTGGATTGCTTTTGAAAAAATATATTTATATTGTCTAAGGCTTTTAATGAGCAGTAAAGTCTAAAATAAAGTAAAACCAGCATACTCATCACAACAACCCCAGGCAATGCTGCAGGCTTGGGGGAGTGCAACTGGAAAGCTGCCTGAAGGAAAAGGACCTGAGGGTTGACAGCTGGTTGAATATGAGCCAGCAGTGTGCCCAGGTGGCCAAGAAGGTCAACGCATCCTGGCCTGCATCAGGAATAGTGTCACCATCAGGACTAGGGAAGTGATTGTCCCCCTGTACTCGGCTCTGGTGAGGCTGCACCTTGAGTACTGTGGTCAGTACAAAGTTGGTGAACGGTCTGGAGCACAAGTTTTACGAGGAGTGGCTGAGGGAACTGGGCTTGTTTAGTCTGGAGAAGAGGAGGCTGAGGGGAGACCTTATCACTTTCTACAACTACCTGAAAGGAGGTTGTGGTGAGGTGGATGTTGGTCTCTTCTGCCAAGCAACAAGTGATAGGACAATAGGAAATGGCCTCGAATTGCTCCAGGGGAGATTTAGATTGGATATTAGGAAAAACTTCTTCCCCAAAAGAGTGGTCAGGCATTCGAACAGACTCCTCAGAGACGTGATGGAGTCACCGTCCCTGGAGGTGTTCAAAAAACTTGTAGACGTGACACTTTGGGACATGGTTTAGTAAACATGGTGGTGTTGGGTTGACGGTTGGACTTGGTGATCCTACAGGTCTTTTCCATCCTTAAAGATTCTATGACTGTATTATATCCTGGGAGGTAAAACAATGACTGACTAGACGTAGTAATTATTTAAGTTACAGCGGTCCTTGTGTTCAGCTGTGGTGTACTAAATACATAGCAACCAACTATCCAGTTCAAGAAAACTTGAATATTGATTGTTAATGACTGTCACCTAAGCTAGATTCCCTTTATAGTCAGTCTAGAAACATACAATTGATGAAAAAAAGACCTGCACTTCTGAAAGTCACCTGAGATCTTAGGTAATCTTGATGGACTGGACCTGAACCTCTCTGTCCCAGGATGCTACAGTGTAAATAGACAAAGCTAATGAAGATTTTCAAAAAAGAAAGCCAAGAGCAGGAAGAGATGCCTCTCCCATCTTTCAGGAGGACAATGGCACAGAGAAGAGGCGAGCTTCTAGTAACTTGCTCCTAGCCCACTGCTTTGTACATGACCACAAGTGCCTGCGTCACCCAGCTGGAACTCTTAGAGACCCTCTCCAAAACCTTCTTTCTTTCAAAGCTGTTAAAAATTATACTTCTTACCTCTAAAATATTACTATAAATAAGCATTCAAGGCACAGATACATCCTCTTTATGAATAGTTCTGTGAACACATACCGATGGAGCTTTTGCAAAGATTGATCTGAAAAACTATGTATCCCTGCTATTTGGGCATGCGTTACTAGTGCGTCTGAAAGCTTTTGTATTGAATCTCATGCCACAACAGGCCACAGGTTTCAATCAGTTTTCTGCATGACACACACTGCTTTGTTTGTGAACGACTGACTGATCAGAGAAGCGTACCCCCTGAGCGTTAGAAGCACATTAGCAGTACGCTTTACGTGTTGGCATAGGCAATGGCTATAAAGAGCATACTAACGGAACAGAATTAACAGAGACCTCACAAGCAATTAACTGCTCATTTAAATGTCTACTAATTGTTTAATTGACCCATTCTAAGCATAGCCTAAATAAAAAGCACATTGAGTTTTTCAGATGTGGATGAGACTGTACTGAACATGTAGACACTTTTATTCTTTGTAGTTTTTTCTTCTTCAATGGGGTTGACTTTCTCAAACCAGTTTTAGTAAGTTAGATGCTCAATTGTCACTGAAATTAGGAGCCAGCTACCTGGTATCTTTTAGAAACACCACTCTTCTCAAAATGTTTCATAAAAGAAAAAAAAAACCACACTAAAAATCACGAACTGTGTTATGAAAATTGGAGAGTAGCTATCATAAAGGTTGATGCTGACAGAAAGTGATCACTTGAAGGTACTGATTTATAGACCTGTTAAAGATTAATTAGGTGTTAGTGACAAGCTCCTTTGTGCTCCCAGACAGTTATTTTGAAGTGGAAGTTCATGCTTCATGGATAAAATGGATACAGTGTTAGAAATTATGGGACAAAATGAAAATACTATGGATGCCCTGTTCACATTCCTGCAACTTATGTACAAATCCTCCTTCCCTTTTCTCTAGCCAACTGTACACTCTTCCTAGCACAGGCAGACACTCCACAACATATATCTGTCACACCCAAAAGGCCAGTCCTTCAGTTTTCTTAACAGTCCCACGTAACAGATGTCAACATCTGAGGCTCCCGATCCATGTTCTGCATGCCACAAGGGGTATGGAAAACTCCTCCAGGTGAATGTGTTGGGCAGGTGACAGCAGTAGTTTTTGACAATGGCTGCATGGAGTTTTCCACAGGAGCTGCTGGATACATCCCAACACAACCATGCCTGTAATTCCAGTGCAAAAGGCAGGAACTTGGCAGAATGGGGTAGAGAGCACTGGATTAAGATGGAAGAAAGGCTAGATCGTGTTTATCCCTGAGGTGAAAGGAGAAGAGCAATTAAGAAGGAAGAGTAGGATCAGAGTCCTCATTTTGGCAGATAGGTAAGGATGGGGAGGAAATAAAAGCCAGGGAGTGTACTGTTGCTTAAGGGTGTGTAGAAGGAAGCAAGGAGCTTAAGGTTGGGAAGAGCAGATGGGTGGGAATGGAGTCCTGATTTGGGAAGCAAGCAGGGACGTGCAAACTGCCCCGAAAGCTAGCAACTGCTGCTGCTTTGAGAAGCAGTTCCCAAACAACTAAGCCTTGAAATGCCATTTCCTTCAAGTTCAGTCTGGGTCAAACAGAGTAGAAAGTGAATTTCAGAACAAAGGGATTATGGCCTACAACTCCCTTTTCTTTTATAGGAAGAGGAATCAAGAGGAGGGGACAGCTTTGGGAATGTGGCTCCACTCCCAACCCATTTAGTGTCAGAACCAACACCCTAAAGTGCACTCCCAGGAGCCAGAGCAGCTCCAAGAACAGGGAATCTATCCCATGCTCCCTCTCAGCTATGTGACTTACTGACATCGTGCTTTTACATTGTGACTGGACTGACAAAACATTACTGTGGGGTAGCTTCCAGGTCTACCAATGCAGAGCTATCATTTTCAGTAAAAAGGAAATTAAAAAAACCAAGATATAGAGAGTGAAAATGATGCCAGGGAACCGCAATCATCAAAAATATATATATACCTTTTCCCATCGACCACTAATGGACAATATGAGGATTTGGTGTCACTGATGAAAAGCTGGTCCCCTATCCCACAAACACTTAGATGTATTGTGGCCCAGTTAAGCAGACAGTTCCTAGCCCTGACTTCATTAGAAATCAATGCTTAAATTCATCCATAAGCATCTGCAGGATCAGAGACCGTGTCCCCATGGTTAGCTTTTTCCAATACAGTTCTTAATACTGCCAGATAATCATATTTAAGACTGTATTGCAGTATTTCCAATCTATTTAGCTGGTAACTCCGGCATCTCAGGATATATAATTGTCACAAACTATTGCTGAGGATTTGCTTTTCTGATCCCTAATTGTCCTGATTGTCTACTTCCTTTTTTTGGTCAAGTTGTGATTCATAAACTGAAGCGACTTTGATTTTCTTTATGTTCACATCAATCGTGCTTGCTTTGCTGAATTCCATATGTGTATTATTTGTGATATGCATAATGTTTGGAAACACATGAGCAATACACTCACTAAGGATAGAAATTACCAGCTCCAAAAGCAAGAAAATGGTGTTCATTCCATTATCTAGCTTCATCAACAGAAATCTCATTGATGAACTCTATTCTAATACACAGACAGATAAGCAATCTTATTAACTCATAATGAGAACTGATTTCTCCTCATCTAAATCTCCATTACTTCTGTCATCTCATTTTTATGTAATTTCCTTCTTACAGATGCTTTTATGTTAAATTTCCCCAAGAAGACAAGAGATATTGTTTGTTTGATATCCACTGCAAAGCCTTTTATGTGGAATGAAATTAAGTGTAGAAAACCTAGAGGAAGGTTTTGTATCCTTGTGCACTTCAACTATGTGAAAATTACACTCCTTCTTCTCAAAAGCAATCCCAGTTTCAGTGGTAAGGATTAGCAAACTAAGAGGTAGGCTCTAAAAATCTTTTTATTTGAAATTCTGTTATTGCTGGCCAAATAAATTTCCAAAAATTTCCTACAGATTATCAGCTGAACCATATGCCACAGAACTGATACGACAGTAGCATCCTGGAGTTCCCTCCTACCCACAGGCACAGATTTCCTCTTCTAACACACCTATGAACCTCACCACATCTGTCTTACCAAGGTACAGGTCCCGGAATCTATTTCCAATCAGAAAACTCTTAAAGATGGAGAGGTGAAACCAAACCTGGATGAAGTGCAACTTGCATTTGACAAGCACACATCAGACTAGAGTAACCTGCACACTTTTCTCTGACTATCTAGAAATACTCATCATAATTAAGAGTGGCAATAAGCAGTGCAAAGTCTAGTTGGAGGCCACTCACCAGGGGTGCACCCCAGGGTTCAATACTGGGGCTAACACTGTTTAATATCTTCATTAATGACCTGGATGATGGGACTGAACAGAGTCCTAGCAAGTTTGCTGGTGACACCAAACTGAGAAGAGTGTCTGACATGTCAGAGAGTGATGCTGCCATTCAGAGGTGTATTGAGTTTGTGTGGGAAGGTTTTGGTAGCGGGGGGGGCTACAGGGGTGTCTTCTGTGAGAAGCTACTAGAAGCTTCCCCCATGTCCCACAGAGCCAATGCCAGCCAGCTCCAAGGCAGACCTGCCACTAGCCAAGGCTGAGCTCATCAGTGATGGTGGTAGTGCCTCTGTGATAACAGAGGGAACAAAAGGGGGGAAAAAAAACCTGGGCCAGAGAAACTGCAGCCAGAGAGAGGAGTGAGAATGTGTGAGAGAACCAACTCTGCAGACACCAAGGTCAGTGAAGAAGGAGGAGGAGGAGGAGGTGCTCCAGGCACCACTATGCCTGTAGTCTGTGGAGAAGACCATGGTGAGGCAGGCTGTCACCCTGCAGCCCATGGAGGAGGGATGATGGTGAGCAGACGTTCCACCTGCAGCCTGTGGAGGACCCCACATTGGAGCAGGCAAATGCCCAAAGGAGTCAGTGAAGCCCATGGGAAGCCAGCACTGGAGCAGGCTTCAGGCAGGACCTGTGGCCCCATGAAGAGAGGAGACCACACTGGAGCAGGTTTGCTGGCAGGACTTGTGACTTCATGGGGGACCCATGCTGGAGCAGTCTGCTCCTGAAGGTCTGCACCCCATGGAAGAAACCCATGCTGGAGCAGTTCGTGAAGAACTGCAGGCAATGGGAAGGACTCATGTTGCAGTTGCAGAACTTCATGGAGGACTGTTTCCCATGGAACGGACCCCACGCTGGAGCAGGGGAAGAG
>VWZZ01002325.1:136589-151992 GCA_013399095.1 Psophia crepitans | reverse complement strand
GACCAACAGAGAGGTGCAAATCCCTGCCACTGGGGAGGAGCAACCCCAGGCACCAGCACAGGCTGGGGACTGGCAGCTGGAAAGTAGCTTGGCAGAAAAGAAAGGGAAGGGAGAGGGGCCATGCTGTGTTGATCATGAGCCAGCAGTGTGCCCTTGCAGCAAACCTGCGTTAGGAAGTGTTGCCAGCAGATGGAGGGAGGTGATCCTTCCCCTCTGCTCAGCCCTGGTGAGACTCAGCTGGAGTGCTGGGTCCAGCACTGGACTCCCCAGCACCAGACATGGACATACTGGAGCAAGTCCAGTGGAGGGTCGCAATGATAATCAAGGGACTGGAGCATTCTTCATATGAGGAAAGACTGGGAGAGCTGGGACTGTTCGGCCTAGAGAAGAAAAGGCTCAGAGGGATCTTGTCAGTGTGTATTCCCTGATGAGGGAAGTAAAGAAGGAGTGGGGCTCCTTTCAGCGCTGCCCAGTGACAGGACAAAAGACATTGGGCACAAACTGACACACAGGAAATTACATTTTAACATAAAAAACTTTTTTGATTTTTCATGGGTGTATTTGAATGCTGAAAGATGTTTCCGAGAGAGGTTGCNAGACTGGGAGAGCTGGGACTGTTCGGCCTAGAGAAGAAAAGGCTCAGAGGGATCTTGTCAGTGTGTATTCCCTGATGAGGGAAGTAAAGAAGGAGTGGGGCTCCTTTCAGCGCTGCCCAGTGACAGGACAAAAGACAATGGGAACAAACTGACACACAGGAAATTACATTTTAACATAAAAAACTTTTTTGATTTTTCATGGGTGTATTTGAATGCTGAAAGATGTTTCCGAGAGAGGTTGCGGAGTCTCCCTCCTTGGAGATATTCAAAACCTAACAGGACATGTACCTGAGCACCCTGCTCTGAGCAGCAGGTTGGACTAGACAATCTTCAGAGGTGCCTTCTGTCGTGGTTTTACTCCAGCCGTTGGCTGGGCACCACACAGACGCTCGCTCCGTCCCCCTCATCAGAAAAGGGGGAGAGAATCAGAAGAGTGAAAGTGAGAAAAACTCGCGGGTTCAGACACAAGAGTTTAATCAGTGAAGCAAAAGCCGCGTGCACAAGCAAAGCAAAACAAGGGATTCATTCCCCACTGCCCACGGCAGGCAGGGGTTCAGCCATCCCCAGGACAGCAGGGCTCCATCACGCGTAATGGTTACTTGGGAAGACAAACACCATCACTCCGAACGCCGCCGCCCCCCCTTCCTCTTCCCCCCAAGCCCCTTATAAACCAAGCATGACGCCATATGGTATGGAATGTCCCTTTGGTCAGCTGGGGTCAGCTGCCCTGTCTGTCCCCTCCCAACTCCCCGCACACCCCCAGCCATCCCGCCGGCGGGGCGGTGTGAGAAACAGCAAAGGCCTTGGCTCTGTGTGAGCATCGCTCAGCAGCAGCAAAAACATCTCTGCACTATCAGCGCTGCTTCCAGCACAAATCCAAAACACAGCCCCGTACTGGCTGCTGTGAAGAAAATTAACTCCCTCTCAGCTGAAACCAGGACACTTCCTACCCCAGAAACTCTGAGATTCTGTGGAAGTTCCTTGGATCTAATTTAGCAAAGCATTTGATACAGTACTAGATGGGAGATGAGTGCTTCAGCTGGAGAATTACTGCATTGATAAGGACTGCATTGGCACATCGACATCACGGAAGAGATGTGTTAATTCAGAGGAAAGTTATTCATACAGACCATGGTCTTTGAACAAATCTTTCCTTACTATTTTTATCACTGATCTTGATACCAAAAATTAAGAATAGTGTAATGAAATTCACAGCTGACAAAGCTGGGAGGCACTGCTGACAAATCAGGGGATCACTGCTAATGGGGAGATGGACCAGAGTATCATCGCAGAGAGACTGAATGATCTGGAGGACTGGAGAAACAGAAACTGGGTAAGTAATAGAACAAATACATACAAATTAATAAAATAATCACAGTCTTTCCATCACAGTGGGGAAGAAACGTTTGGAAACAACTGACAAAATAAAAGACCTAGATGTTTTATTTAATCTCAGGATAACCATAAAACCTATGCCAAAACCAAGCAGGCCTGAACAGCACAAATAAAGATATTTCCCCCAAAAAAGGTGGGGATGTACTAATATTATTGCCACTGCATAAGACACTACAATGCTGCATACAATTCCAGCAACCTACATTCAATAAAATCCAATGTGCATCAGAAAGGATTTCGGGACAGGGCAGGGGGACAGTAAATTAATCAGGTGAATGGAAAAAACATTCTTCATTAAAGGACACAAGGAGAACTTAGTTTATTTTAGCCTAGGAAAATAAAGGCTAGGGGAGAAAAATAAATTGATGAATTGCGTTGGCAATTCACAAAAGGCTTTGAAAAAACTGAATCTGCAAAACAGAAGATATCTAACCAGTAGACCAGTCCGCAGAAATGGGGGAGAAGAAATGTAGCTATGCTTAAGATGAAGGCTGAACAGCCTGTGAAAACACTTACAACTTGGTGGTCTGTGTCAGGTCTCTACTTCACGTGCTGCCCTGGACTACAGCACAGGGGTCTGAGATGTTCTGAATTTTATTGGAGACAAGACTAAGTACATAAAAGACAAAAGTCATCAAGTTGCAGGTTGTTTGATCCTACATTGGGAGAGGCTGTGCTAGTTAAGAGAAAGCAGTGAAGTAATTGTTATCTTAAGGCAACTCTTGACTATATATATATCTGTGTACGTGGAGAGGGAGTGATTTGAGAAGCTGTTAGGCTCAGGTGACCACCCCGAACTGAAATAAACTAACACTGATCTCTTTAGCAGCTGTTCTTTTCTTACTCAGACAGTCACAGACTGTGTGATGGTCAGATCTGCTGAATAAAATCAAGAGATATTTCTTCATCTGTAGATCTAAATTTTTTAAAATAAAGATGCTCAACTTAGAGTAGTTAATAATACTCAGAAGGGCTAAAGCAGTACAGCCCCAGTGATTTGAATGGCTTTGCTACTGCTCCACACCCCTCCAGAATCACCTTCCATGTATCTCAGGTTCTGCACCTGAAGGGAATGTAAGCATTTGAAATAATGGTCATTAGCTGTCCTTAAATTAAAGAATAACTCTAATCACTGCACAATGATGAAGAACAAGACAGCATGTATGACTCAGATAAGTTCACCTATGTGTTTAGAGACTCAAAAGAGAAGGGGTTTTGTGCTAACAGGTTAGAAAAACAGTATGAAGAACATCCTGAGGTCAAATGATCTAACAATTGTGTCATGACATGTATTTTAGAAAGAAAAAAAGATTAACTGCTATGGTGAGCTAAGTGATCATTTAGACAATATTGCAGACAAAGGAACTAGTTCCCTGCTGAGTTTTTAATGACTTGAGAACAAACCATTCTCCACTTAGAGCCCAGAAGCATTTGACCCCAACAACTCGCTCTCGCTGTGATCACCAGATTGTACCCATATTGCCCTTGAAACAGCCTGAAACAAGCTCTGCACCGGTGTGGGAAAGCACCATAATGTACCTGCAATAACCACATGGACCTGAAGCATGGGTCTGTGCTGAAGTGAAACGCTGACAGTCCCATTTTACCACCTACCAGCTGGGTTTGCAGAGTGGTTTTAGCACATTCAAACAAGATTCTCTGAGGAGGAAACTCATGTAAAAGCTCTCCTCCATCCACATATGCACCAAACTCACCACTGTCCATGATGGAGACAATAAGCAGCTAAATCAGTGACTTCAGACAGCCTGAAACCACGTGCGAGATGGGGATATCAGAAGATCAGACTGAATATCTAGTCCAGAGTAAAATACTCAAACCATTAACAATTTTGATGTAGTAGATGGTGAACCATCTGCCCCAGTCTACCGATCTGCTCATTTTGCACAGAATGACTTGCTTATGTAAACATGACCACAGAGACAAAAACATTGTTTCTCCAGGTGAAGGTTATGTCTTAATAGCTCCATCAGGTCTGTGATTGCCATTAGTTTGGGATATTTTCCCAATGGTAAATAGAAGCTCACTTGTATCTCAGTGAGGTGGTAATCAATGTTTCTTCCTCCTAGCAGACATATACCTGATCAGATTCAATAATGTGGATTATTGACTGGATATCAATTTCACTAACAGACATCAATACTAACAGAGGATAATAACAAGGCTTCTTACTCCAGCAATTGAAATGGATGTTCAGAAGTATTTCTTTGTATTTTATGATTCTATTCCACAGTAGATATTATTCAGAAAATATAACACCTCAAGTCACAGAGCAGAAGAGAAGAAAGATTCCCACCACTGAATGATCAAGACTGTTGTGGGAATGAAAAGATCCTGTAACAAGACTTACAGGCACCAGAGATTAGGTTGAGTTCCCCACCCCAGTTTCCACAGGCAGATGTTCGGAAATGTAAATTACATTTTGGCCTTGGGAATAGCCCTCAGTGTCCCTATTACAAAACCCTAATGCATGCCTCCATTTCATCTGTCTAGCACCACTATAATTTTATGGCTAAACATGTCTGGGTTTTTTCCCTCAACAATCAGTCTAGAATTACTCTCGCAATACTGCGAAGTCAGGTCATTTCCGATTCTTGTTTCATCTTGTCCATTTTAGTTGCAGCACTGAATCATGTTAACTTCAGACCATGCAATTGCTTATCCACATGGAAGGTAATTAGCCTCACAAGCCATATAATGTGGGATCCAAAAGGGGTTGCCTAATTGCCAAGGTACCGTTGCACCAAGGTAAGGACACCACTCCTTTCTGGTGCTTCCCTGTGTCTCTGTCCTCAATGAATTCTCCCTGCATCCCAGTGTGCTGAAAATTAGTTTTCATTGCAAGCATTCATTGTGCCTGTGCTCTCCTCCCTCTCTTGCACACAACATGACAATCTTACCACCACCACCCTCTCTTTCCCCCAAGCACTTCCCTCAGACTGCCTTAGCCCAGGCTCTCCTGGTTGTGGGTCTGGAACACAGCTTGAAACAAGGTCTGCACCGATGTGGGAAAGCACCATGATCACATGGATCTGAAGCAGGGGTCTGTGCAGCACCAGGTGTCTGAACGCATAGCCCCTAATAGAACCTACAGGAGATCCAGGGGATGCTCAAGGTTTAGTGATCACCAAAAAACCTTTCCCACAATACTTCCTGGCTGTAGCACTCAGTATTGTCCTAGGAAGCATCATCCATGGGAGCTCCAGGTGAGGATAAGGTAGGGCACTGCGAGAGCAGACTCCTTCAGCTGCCTTCCCATAGCTGCTGTGTGCCAGGCTGCACCAGTGCCTGACCCATTTACAGTTGCCATGGAGAGACTGAAGCATACAGAAGTATCACATCCTCCAATTGCAATGAGATCTCACAGAAATAAATATTTATTTGTGAATTTAAGGGGGAAATACAATAAAATAATTATGAAAATCTATGGCCACTGACTGCTGGCAAATATTAGTTATTTGACAAAGCTAATCTATCCTCCTTCATTATCAGCAGGCTACAGCTCTAGCCTAACCACCCCCCTTCATAAGAAAAGAGAGGAAACTGGGCACAGTAGTGGCACCTTCCGTCTAAGACTTTCACTTTTAACACTCAAATACTTTTCACCTTAATGGTCTTGCAACACAAAAATGGATTAAAATGGCATTAAGCCAAGAATCACATTTTTGTGTGCAGTGCAGTTTCTCGCAAATTCTGTAAATAGGCTGGTCTCTTGCCCAACAATGAGATGTCTGCCCTCCGTAATTGTGCTGCAGCTACAGCAGCTACTGATGAGAACAGACAATGATACGACCGATTCTCTTAAGATTGCAAAGAAGAGCTCAAACACCCACTCCTTCCAAGTGCTACTTACTACTTGGCAAGGTTTCTTCAAGAAAGAAACACTAGTATATTAAGGTTCATTGAGCCGATAGGAAATGACCATAAAACCTTTTCATTTAGGCTTCAGACCAAAGTAAACATGTTATGCATTTTAATGCTTTTTTCATCAGTTTATTCTCTTTTTCCACCAAATTGTGAATTTATGGATCCCAACCAAGGTATACAAACATTAAAGTATTGCAATCAACTCTGCAGTCATGAGACAGCCCAATTTTGTAAGCTTGGAGGCTGAAGGTAATTTTAGTCAAGCCTCTGATTAAGGATATTTGCAACACATAATAGCAATAATTTATTTAAACTACGGCTCAGTGAACAATGCTATCAATACCTGTGTGTCAGTGGATGGCTCTCAATTAGCCATTTATGTCATGCAACTAAGCACAACCATTTATTATTATTATCATTTGTTTTAAGAACTTGGGGGCCAGCATTCCCAAACATCACCCACAATTGCGGTAGTCTTAAACTAAACATCCAGTCCTACTTTTTTCCACTGAACCTTCTGAATCTGTTGCATTGGTGACAGCAGGGAGAGAGGAACAGTCTAAAAGAACAAAGTACAAAAATCAAGTCATTTAAAGTGTATTATTCTTCTAGTTATTCTACACCTAAAGTGTACTATTCTTGCAACAAAGATGGTGAAGGGTCTAGAGGGGAAGACGTATGAGGAGAGGCTCAAGTCCCTTGGTTTGTTCAGCCTGGGGAAGAGGAGACTGAGGGGAGACCTCCTGGTGGCCTACAGCTTCCTCAGGAGGGGAAGCGANGTGGTCACAGCACCGAGCTTGGCTGAGGTCAAGAAGCGCCTGGACAGTGCTCTCAGTCATCTGCTGTGACTGGGCTGGTGCTGTGTGGAGTCAGGAGTTGGACTTATGGGTCCCTTCCAACTTGGGATATTCTATGATTCTATGATTCTAACTGTAAGGTCCCATGGCCAACTGAATCAGGGCTTGCACTCCTGAAGCTGGAGAAGGACACTGTGCTAAAGCACATTTTATTAATGCAGACCCAGATGGTTTTTTTTTCCCTGCCGCCCCCTCCTCCCCCGGGTAAAGATTGAAAGTGGACAGCTGAAAACAGAGGTAGACAATCTTTCATCCATCCTAGAGACAGAGGGAGGTGGCTTGTCCTGCGGTGATGCAGTGCCATCTACTGATTACTTCCTTCAAGGAAAATGAAAAAAATCACTAAATTACATCTCCAGGTTGAAAAAAAAATGGAACACACACACATAAAACAAAAAAAACAACCCAATGACCCCAAACCACCATAACAGGGTGTGGGTATGAACAGGTCGGGAAGGTTCAGGTCGTAAGCCACCGCCACCCTCCTCTGCGGGGACGGGGACCCAGGGTGCCGCCTCGGCGCTGGGCCTGGGGCAGAGCAGCGGGCCTCCCCTCGGCTCGCCAGCTGCAGGCAAGCCAGCACTTAATGACGCCCCGGTTTTAAGGGTCCCCAAGGCCCTGTGACAAGCAGCGCAGCCTCAGCAGATGTAGCTGAAGTTCACTTCACCAGCACTTTGCTTCCCAGGGTTTAATTAGCTCCTACTGGGCTAAATGGCAGCCCTCAGGAGGCAGCGGCATGTCAAGGCTGTTGGAGCTGGTGCCTGAGCCAGCCTGGCGAAAAGCCACAGCTTGGTGTCGGGGCCACCCCGCAGCAGCTCTGAGGACCCCCTCCCTCCACCCCTTCTGCTTCGCAGCCTCTGCTCCTTGCTCTGGGGCTGAAAATACTAATTTTTTCTGTGAGTGGAGCCTGAGCTCTTACAGAGATTTCTAGACTCCTGGTTCTTTGCTGTTCAATGTGTTCATGTTCTCAGTCGGGTTTTGTTGTTGGTTGGTTGGTTGTTTTGGTTTTTTCCTGACCAGTCATGAGAACAGGTTTACTTGATTTGTTTTGGGGGATTTTGTTGTGGTTGTTTTTAAATAAAACCAGTGACTGAGACATTAATGCGTGATTCCAAAGTCCTGTAGAAAAATAGCAATTATTGCCAGCTGTCCTGATTTTTACCATGAGCTTTGCAACACTCGTTCTTATGTGTGTCAACTACATATAGCTAATCCAAAAGATTTATTCCACAAGTATAAAAAACTACAAAAATGGGAAGGAAGCTTTCTATTTTTATTAATTAATTAATTAATTTATTTATTTATTTATTTACTTATGAAAAGTAAAACCAAAATTTCTCAACACAGAAGACTTCACAAACGTACAGTGATCTCTGGATGCTGTCAGTTACTCAAAAGCTGATTTATCCCCATCCTTGTGAACTGAGGTTCAGGTGTTGTTGTCTTCCAGAAGCCACACGTTACCACAAGCTAAATGCCCAGCTGGGTGCTGGAGAATCCCACATATTTCTGTTTCTGCTTCCATGCAGCCTGAAGAAACCCATCACTTTGTATTGCTCCATAGTTGCACGTACAGGTGGGGACTGGGGTGCAGTCGCATGATCTCACGTTTCGCACATGTCCACCATGTGTGTCTGCTGCGTTAGGAGGTGCTGACTGCCTTCTCCTCACCAGCAAATCTAAGTTTCATTAAATTTATGTTTCATCTTCTCTATTAGTAACTGAGAGGAAGATGAGTGAGAGGAAGACTAGCCAACCGGCCTGGGATTTAGAACTGTCGAAGATAGCTCCTTGTCTGCTACAGACCATGGTGACTCTGCGTTTCCCTGGGCACGTGAGTCACAGGGGTGCTGCCTGGCCCCCACATGCAAATGCACTCTCTGGCCGTGTCCAGTCTTTACTCTGAGGTATGACCCAGAAGTACATCATTCCCTTCCACTTCCACTGTCTCTCTTCTTCCCCTGTTCTCCATTTTCCCCCAAAGAAAGGCCAAGGCGCTTAGGAAGGGCCAGAGCACAGGAATAGAGGGCATAAGGCTCTGCCTTTGAGATGAGGGAAGTTAAGAATATTGTCTTATTTTGCAGATGGGGAAATTAAGGACCAGAATTAAAAGCCAGTCATCCAAGGAGTAAAAGCCAGTCAACCAAGGGAATAAAATAACCAAATAGCAATCAGGACCTCAAGGCCCTAAGCCAGTTTGAAGGCTGGCAGACGACTGTGCGTCCTATGGCAAATGAGTGGTTCCACTGGCAAATCCAGAGTAGTTACTTGATATGTATAATATATAGATAACCAGATATACTAAACATATCTAATATATATAAAATAGTAGCTTAACATAAAATATGTACCTTTAGCCAGGGTGTTCTAACGTACTTGGAGTTCAAGAAATAGCAAACTAGACCTTGCCCATGGCTTTCCAGCTGTAAATAACAGCAGATGTTGAGGAGAACTGGTTCTGCCAGTCACTGCATCCCATGACAAAGATGTGCTCAGCGTGCAAGCAGCATGTGAAGGGAGGCACTGCTGCTCCTCAGAAATCAGAGGATGCAACAGGGTTGGAAACAATCTGGGTCAGCACAGGACTGTTTGTTTTATTTTTGCTCAGTTGTGCTGAATGCACTGTTCCAGACAGCACCGTCTCTATCGTGGTTTGTCTAACAGCACTATAAGCCCAAAAACGAGTAACAGAAACTTCCTGACAACAGAACACAAACTGAAAATTCATCTTTAAAGGAACAAATAATATCCATGTCAACAGTTTCATGATTCACACCAAAAAGGAATATTTTTATGTTTAGGGATAAAAATTAATTGGAGACCACTAAAATACTGAACATCAAGGAATATATCACCTTTGAAAGCATTAAGAATATTCAAGAACATTAGTAGTACCATTAATTACAATTTTCAGAGCCATGTTTCTTGTTGAAAGTCAAAGCACTGAACTCCTGCATTGCTAAGACTTGCTAATACAGCACCAGGGTAAATGGAGGAAGAAGGACTCCTTACAAATGGAAAGCCTATGTCTGAGGAAAATGTTCCAGCAAGATCAATGCATTTTTACTGTCTGTGTGAGGACTTTGAGATTAACCTAATAGTAGGGAAGGGGGGGGACTCCCACAGGGACAGGATTCTTCTCTCTCATCCCTGTAAAGATAGTGCTGGTGAAGAAGGAACATTTTGTGAGAGGACTACCATTAACTGTTCTCCCATATTCTTTCAGTGATAAATAGCAATATATCCTAGCAGAAGTCAAATTTCTGGTGTAGAACCAAATAGGAACTTCTGCACGTTTGTGTTTGAGATGGTTTTATCTCACCGACGCAATGTTTACCTTTTCTCATTGCTAACATGTTCCTTCAACTGCAAATACTTTACTGAAAACTATAGTTTGCATACTGGGCCATTAATAACGTCATGGTCATACAGAGTCTGAGAAGGTCTATTGAAACATTTGGAAAATGTTTCAAGGCCAGGTTGGATGGGGCCCTGGCCAACCTGATCTAGTGGGTGGCATCCCTGCCTATGGCGGGGGGTTGGAACCAGATGATCTTTTAAGGTCCCTTCCAACCCAAACCATTCTGTGATTCTATGAAAAGGCTTCTCGAATGGTAGAGGAGCAGATCCTAAGGGCTGTAATATTTCAAAGCAGATGTTTGTTCAGCACTAATATGTAATTCTCAAATTCCATGAGGCACAGGAAGCAGTTCTTTGCCCTGTTCTGTCCTGGAAAGCTCTCATTTGGATACCATGGCCAGGATTGAGTGTTACCTTCTTAAAGCATGTGAAGAAATCCAGTGGAAGAAGTGAACAAGTGAGATACAGAAAGTATGACATACGAGGAAGACTTAGGTGGGGTGAAATAATCTAGCAATACATAAAATTGTAGTGGAAAGAGGAGAGGCATAATAAGATCTTCCTGTCTACTGTGGATGGGAGGAAGATGTAATGACCTTCATCTGCAATTAGGAGAATTCAAGTTGGATACTAGCAAAAGGCATTTTAACAGTACAGGTAGCGATACTGGGTAGGGTACCTGAGAGGCTGTGGACTCTTTACCATCAGAGATTTTTAAGGGGAAATTTAATAAACATACAGGTAAAATTATTCTGGCCTGATGCAGAACCAAAGCTTAGACAAGTCCATGAGGTTCTTCAAGCCCAATTGCTCTATGAGCCTCTGATGTTAAAACTCTAGCCTAGAAAAAATGAGCTTCCTTCCAACTTCAAAAACAGAATCAAATTACTAGTACAGCCCAATTTCACACACGAGTGTAAATCAAAGGTACTGAGCTAAAGGCAGTGGAATTATGCTGTAAAGCCCCAAAAGATGGCATTCAAGATCATTAAGCTGATGGATTTTAACGTAACACCTGGCAATTTCAAAATATTTTTTGCTCCCATACTAGTTTCTTTGTTCTGTTTTATTCTGGGTTTTGTAGCAGTAACAGTGTTGTCACCTCAGTACCTTGGCACCTGATGAATGTAGCAAGGTGGAAAGAAATATTAGGCAGGAGAAAAATAAACTGATTTGATGCTCCTGCACCATGTTTGAAATCTACTGATGGAAGGTTTGGAGATCAGTACATTCTTTATATAACTGCTTAATAAACCGATTTCTCTGACTTCTGTAGTTAACAGTTCCACACAGTTTTCTTTTTTTAACTGGCTAATTTTGTACATGGTAAGTGTATTAATTAAAAATGAAACCAAAGGGGCCTATCTAAATCTTTGATCTTCTCTGTGCCCCAGTTTCCCCTGTCTGTAACACAGAGATCATATTTTTCTCGCCCCAGATGTCTGCTGGATGATTAGTTCATTATCATTTGTAGAGTGCTTTGCATACCCCTAAATTACTAAATTAGATCGTAGCAGATATTTCAACAACCACTTTAGAAAATAATTCCCATTTATTGGACTTATATTGAATTCAGAAAATGGCTGGGAGATCTGTTTTTTCTTCTGATACGCACTGTCACCAAGCGTGACTGCCCTCACTGAAACCAGATAGCAAGTCTCCCAGCAGCATCACTGAGAATGGGATCAGCTCACAAGTTGGGACACATCAAGCACCGTTCAACAGGTACCTTTACTTCTCCATTTGCATCCTGTCCCGGGGGAACTCCCTTACCTACCACCTCTCAAAAAGCTGGGCTGCCCCTTTGTACATCTGTAGGCAGCTTTCAATGGATTTAAATGTCCCTTCTATTTAGCACGAAGGGCAAGGTACTCAGCAGAACATTGGGTCTAAGGCAATTTGCTTACTGACAAGGACCAGCCTAATACCATCAACTGCTGGGGAGAAATCAGTTCTTTTTAGATGTAAAGGGGATGCACAGTCTGCCTAGCTGCATGAATGCCAAGACATGTAACATGTAATAGTATTGTATTTAACTCTCTGTGTGTAGACACTCATCCTAGAAGTTCCAAAGGTACTTTCCTTCAGAAGTCCACTTCTGAAGATAAATGTTGAATGTGAGTAAACTAATCAGGAAGAAGGCATTCTTGCCAGGAGCTAGTAAAGGAAAGCTTATCAGGCTCCTGGCATCAAGACAAGGCCAAGATGAAATCAGACACACCTGAAGCTATGGATATCAAAAGCCCAGACTCAAGGTATGAACGAATCACCTTAAAACATTTGATCACACGTGAGTAGCCTGCGTACTAGGAAACAGGTATTTGGAAGTGTGAGGCAATGGCCACTAATTCACCAAGGGTATTTGGGACGTGGTTTCATCACTTTTAACTGTCAATGTCTTTAACCCAGGACAGTTTGACTTACCATGAGTGAAGCTCTTCGTATGTCTACAGCTGAGAGAGTACCAAGGGCAACTTTCACTGAACACTACAGTAATGCTCTTGCTTGAATAGTGCAATAACTTCGCTATTTCTCACACTATTTGGCAATTGTGTCTTACATTTCTACTCTAGCAAAGTTCCTTATTTTCCACTGTTTCTAAGTATAATATCATTCTGAAATAAGCAAGCATTAACTTCAGGTTATTAACTTTGAACGCCAGATTATGGTTTCCATTGTTTATTGCCACAACAGACTATTAAAGGGACATTTCTGCCCAGCTAAATTTAAGATTTTGTCTTCAGGCATAATAATACCTCTGAGAGTTGCTCAAATCTACTAAGATACTTGAGCATACACTTAAATTCAAGTATGCAAGTTGTATTCTGAGGTCAGTCAGAATTTTGTTTAAAAATAAATCTGTGGCTAAGTCAGTACACAGACACTTTTTTTCCCCCAATATAATATAGCTGCTATGGCAACAATCAGTAGCATAACACTTGTGGTGAAAGGCAGTGTGTTTTGATTATTAAATGAAGATTCAAACTTTCAGAATTAAATTGTTTTACTTGCAGCTAATGTCCCTCCTGTTGGCTTAACAGACCTCAACGAGTCTTTATTAGTGCTGATAAGCACCATCAAGACAATGATTGTACAGCATGCTCCAAAAGATCACTTAGTATTGCAGAATAAACAAAAGATTGACTCCATGTACAACATCACAAAGATGACACTATAGAACAGATATTTAATCTACAAGGAAACTGTCTTTGCCTTGGTAAGGAAATCTTTTTATTCACCTCCATAGAAACTAACACCTCATAGACTCTATTATGCAAATGTTAATCCCCTTCAAAGCAGGTGTAAGAAGAGATATCCAATCCATGATCATAAGTTTATACTTTACTCCATGTGCAAAATATGCATTTGATTTCTATCAGAACCTTATAGAGCAAAGAACAAATATAGTATCACTTTGTCCACTGAAAGTAGAGAAATATCCCCAACTAGCCAGAAGGGAAAAATAGATATGTGGGAAAGCATAAATACAAAATATCAATGAAGACAGAATAGGAAGGGAGAAGTTACTGTCTGGCCTGAAGGTCACAGGCAAGTTTGTACAAATTTCTGAAACTTTTCTGTGTTAAAAAAACCTTCCGACCTCCTAAATTGCCTCCAGGCTGGTCCTGAACTGCCTTTTGGGATTTTAGGAGGAAAATTTAGTTCCCCAACAGTGTCCCTGTGATTCAGCTGAAACATAGTTGGGCTTTTGCAGCTTCCAACTATCCCCTCTGCCCTTTCAGTGACCATGCCTGGTAGAAAAATGTCAGATGTCTTTCCCTGACGTCACTCTAGGATTATTTCTATCCAGCATCTTGCTATCACCTGCCACAGAGGCATAGGGGATCTACATGTAATCTGAATACAGGCTGCTACAAAAGGCATCAACAGAAACAGTGATGTCCCGACAGCGTCCTGGGATCCAGCATGCTCTGATGCTCTGCTTCAAAAGCAAAGCACAGACAACAACCCTGAAATTCAATTCAAATACATCTCTCATCTCAAAAGGCATACATGAAGTTTCCGAGAGTATAGCTGAAAAAAAAGGGTAGATACTTTCCACAGCATATTCCTAAAGGAATCTGTTATTTGTTCTGACAGTTGTCATATAAAAGAGCAGTCACTTGTTAATAAAAGAAAATAACTAAGTAATAAGACTGAACAATGTTCATAACTGTTACATCACAGTGAACCCGAAAAGACACTTAAACTCTCCTTAACTAAGCTGGCTCTGAAACGGAAACACACGGGTGGAAAATTCCTTTGGCTCTGCTACCTATTTTTGGACTTATAAAAAAAAACCAAAAAAAACCAAAAAAACCCCAACTCATAAAATCAATTGTATCACCTAAATTTTTCCTGTTTTCAGCTGTTTAAATATTTCTCGCTTTTCCCCACATATTTTGTTCGTACTGCTGTGCTTCTTCATGGACAATAACTGAGTTTGCCATACTTCCGCCAAACCGTGGTTTGTAGAGCTTAATGTCTATGGTCCAATTCTTAACATTAGAGCCAGGTCTTGGAAACTATGAATTAGTTTTTAACTATGAACTGTTACTTAAAAGACACTAGTTTAAGACTCAGCCTAGCCAGGGGAAGCTGAAAAAAACCCAACATAACAGAATTATAACCTGCTACTAGAGGGACCTTAACATTTCAACAGGTGCACATTCACATCAGTTTCAGGCAAATTTCCAAAGTGTATCACAACTATATCTGGTCTGAAACCAGTCTAAGACCTTAGGGACAAGAGTCCCTCATAGGAGCAATTTTCCTGCTGGCTTTTCAGTGATTTGTCCTTTCGTTGTTTGGTATTTCAAGCTTACAGAGGCAAAGGTAAAGCTGACAGGACTAACATCATGGTGAAAAGGTGAGAACAAAGGTTTTAAACATCAGAAGCAAAATCTGGTTTGAGATACTGGTGAGCTTCAGGTAACTACTTTTAAATTCTTATTTATGTTTTGAAAACGTTTTTAAACTCTTTCACTGTTTGTAACACTGGACCCCTGTGATAGAGATCAGTGGGATATGGGGGGGAAACCAGCATTTCCTCCTTGTACAGAGAAACACTAGAGAGCTACTTGCCAGGAAACCATCTTTGACAGGCACATAGGAAAGCCTCAGGAAATCATTCACCACAAGCCCTGCGTCTCCTGCTCAAAGCTAGGGATGCCCTCCAGCTGTACACCTTTCACACTTTTGAATTACAGACTCATAGAATATCCCAAGTTGGAAGGGACCCATAAGGATCATTGAGTCCAGCTCCTGGCTCCACACAGGACCAGCCCAGTCACAGCAGATGACTGAGAG
>VWZZ01002325.1:46638-126408 GCA_013399095.1 Psophia crepitans | reverse complement strand
GGCCCAAAGTTCCAAGCCCAAAGCAAGGGAAGTTTAAAAAAAAAAAAAAAAAAAAAAAAGCTTTGCTGATGGGTTGGAAAATTCCAGGTCGTGTAGCCCAGAGAGCTCCACGAGAGCCATGAGCCTGATGCCTTGGATCAGCCTGCCTCATCCTCCAGGATATCCCGCTGCGCATTGGGACCAAGAGCAGAAAATCCAGAAAGAAAGCAGCCGCAACAGGCACCTTCATCATCCGCAGGAAGAAGTTCTTGGACTACTTTGTAAGATGAGAGACAGTTACCCACTCATGCTGCTACACTAGTAATCAGTCGCAACCAAGAAAATATGGGAAAGTTCATGGCATTTGGTGCGCAGGAGAATTCGGTGTCCTCACAGACAGCTCCTGGTACAAGCAGTTGACCTCTCTCACATCACCTCCCCCACAGCCGTGACCACCAGCAGCTCTCCGGTGGGCTAGGACCTGAGGTGGGCGTGTGAAATGCAAGATTTACCCACTGCTACAGGCAGGAAAAGAAATCTCCCCACCAGGTAACACCCACCCAGCAACCCATGTGTACACATACATCTGTGCATCTCCACTCATCGGAAAAGGGCAAGAAATAGCAGAATAAGCAAGGCACTTGAACTGCACCTTAACTGGAGAAGGAAGAAGTCTGTCACAGATGGAAAATGCAGAGAGAGACAATATTTTGTATTGTCACATGGGCTCTCTCTCCTATCCAAAAGTAAGCATCACCATTAGCTCCAGCAGATCTCCCATACCTCCCTGAGGTGCTGGCACAGGGATGATCAAACGAGGCATCCCAGGAGTTCACCTCCGAGAAACACTCAGAGCTATGCTGGGCACGGAGCTGCCATCTCCATACCTGTCATCTGGGGGTCCTGCAGAGCTCTGTCCGCTCCACACCTGCTACTCCACCTCTCCATAAAATATCTCGAATATCTTGGGCCAGAAATACATAGATGACACACAGACTTTTGTCTCCTGTACATGAAATATATACAGAAATCTGCCATCACATCTAACACCAAGCCAAAATCAATACCTGAAAGAAAATTTAAGCTCGTTAAAACTGAACCTAGACCAGATCCAGGTGGGGGAAGGAATCCATCCAATTCTACTAATTGTCTAATATCCCATCTGCTGTTGCTGCCTGCCTCCCAAACTAATGAGATGTTTCACAGCTTTTGGGTTCTTCTGCTCTTCCAAACAGGATTTGTAAAAAAAACCAACCAAACAACAAAAAAAACCCAACAAACCCCAAAAATAACGAAACATGCACTGATATAACTGTNGGCGGGGACACAAAAAGAAATCCAAAGGTGTTCTGCTGCCACCACATGGTCATGAACAGAGTTTTAAAATGTTTGTGTTTCTTCAGAATACATCCATGCACGATACCTATCATTCTTATGTATATCCTTAACTGATCTCCAGCTGGGTACTTGTACCAAATCCATCAGATGACCAAGGTCCCAGCCTGCCTGGTCAGTCTGCCTTGCAACTGGGTCAGATCCAGAGATTTCAAGGTTCATCACACACTCAGGCCTCAGCTCTGGGGTACAGGTGACTTTCAAAAAGCCTCCTGAAAGAGAAAACCAGCTTTTCAGCCAACTCAGGACACATGTATCAAATGTTCCTGGTGATCAACTCTGGAGTGACATCTGGGAGGGAAGTGGGATCCACCACCATCCCACAAAGACCTCTAGAACAGACCCTGGCACAACACATGCAAGGTGAGGACATCACCACCACTGTTCAATGCAGTGACTCCTCTCATGAGAAAGCACTTAAAGAGAGAAAATACTGCCTTTCTGCAGCTGTAATTTAAAACACCCTGTTGGCATTTTTATTTTTAGTAAGGAAAGTGCAAATCCCAGCATTAGCTAGGCCAAACTCTGGGAAGAAAAAATAAATTTTCTCTGGAAAAGGTATTCTTGAAAGGTACACTGTGCAAAAAGAATCTATCTTTATTAGTAATATCTAATAAAGGTATGGATTAGTATTCTCAGCCTAGAGATTCCTCTAGACTGTCTACATCAGTTTTATAAGGTATTAGAGCCCTGCATATCATAGCTCCACACCCCTAAAAATGTTATATACGGTTCAGAAATAAAATTGCATTTTCTATTAACCTCAAAAATCTCTCTGTATTTTGTTTTTGCCTTGCAGAGGAGCAGCAGAGCAACTTCCTACTCCATTCTTTCACTTCTCATCGGTAATAATTTTTCAACATGTTATTTTTGTCTTTTAGAGGTGCCTTCCCCTCCCCCTGAAAAAAAACCCCATGACTAGTTAGCTCCTCTCAGAATACAGGCATTTACGAAACTCTGTGCAGCTTTGTTTACTATGAAGTTCAGCTCAAAACTTGAAAAAAAATCATGAAGGCCTGCTGTAAAAATTCAGTAGCAATGTAGCCATCTCAGGGGAGGAGAAATTTGTATCACACTTTATTTATCTTTTTGTGAACAAGTTCGTGAGATCCCTGATTTATTATTATTTTTTTAAAAAGCTATGTAAATAAATGAGGGAACGTTGCCAGTGGTTTACGTTTTGGTGACAAACATTTCCAACAGTCAGTTGTCTTAGGAGTCACTTCCAGTTTTTATTGATGAAGAATGACACTGTGATGCAGCCAAATCTTTGTGCAGGGATGTGAAACACACCATCACTAAGGCCCAGAAGTGACAAAAGCTGTAATTTCAAAGTAGTTGGAGAACAAGTCTTCAGATGACTCAGCTGCATACCATAAAACAGGTTATAATTAAAATGTTTACTGTCTCCGTGCATCACGAGAACTTCAGGACCCCATGGTTTAACACTACTTAACAGATTAATGCCTCAGGCTTTTAGTGTGCTGTAGCATTTGCCCTTGTCTGACATCAGTGGAGTGCAATACAGACTGGCACATGGAACGTACTGTTTATAGTGCAAATGGGCTGATTCCCGTGGCGATATCAGCCTCACAGAGTGCTTGCCACTTAGTCTCTCAAGGTAAATTCACCAACCACAGGTACAGTCATGTATCATCCTTTCTCCAATCTGCCTTAGAGGGAGATATTTTTGAGACAGGATTATTCAAAATGCTTTAGGATATGTAAGATAAGCAAGTCATCTGGCTTGGGATGGGTTGGATTTTGGAGGCTGCACTGATTTTCTCATTTAACGTGGAAGGCTGCATTCAACATTAGCATTTGGGATGGCTATTTTCAGCTGTCACTGACATTACTTGACCAAAGTTCAGGAAAAAGATGGCCACAATCACAGTCTGTGTTTCAGAAAGCCATTTATGGTAACACAAATTACTACCATTTATTTTATTCTAAAACACTTCTGTTGACACATGTCAGTGCTTTATTGTGATGGTTTTGACCTCAGTGAAGAACTCATAGGAATCCTTTGCTCCCTCCCTTCCTATGCCTGAGGCTTTCATTCCACCAAATGGCAAGTTCAGATCCCTGACAAGCCAGCAGTTGGTCCACACCAACCCAGACTGTAGTCTTTGTGCCACCCGATGAACGCGTCCCACGTTGCTGGACCACACAGTGGCTGCCAAGCCGTATTTCACACCATTGGCTCTTTGGATCACTTCTTCTTCTGTATCAAATGCTACCACACATGTCACGGGACCGAAGATCTCTTCTTGCATGCAACAAGACTCATCCTTGACTTCTGCAATAATTGTGGGCAACATGAAATAGCCTTTCTGGTTGCCAGGTGGAAGAGCCAAGGAATCCACTCCCTCTCCGCAGAGTACTCTGGCTCCTTCAGCCTGGGCTTTCTTCACATAGCTCCTTACCTGGGGAAGCAGCAAGAAAACATCACTGCTAAAGGACACCAAATCCTGAGGCTCCATCTCTCCAGTCTGGGCACGTCAACAGAAGCCCCTGAATATCTCCAACTGGATCACGCCACCCAGCTGGATCTTCCCTCCCAACAACATCTTGTTATTCCCCAGCTTTTGTTGTTGTGTTTCTGTAAAAGTAAGGCTGGGTATTTCTTTTCGTAAAACAATTGTTCTCTCTCTCCAAACACTTACTAGCCTAGCAGGCAACACCGCTGGCCCTTCTCGCTGAGTATTCTCAAAAAGCAATGTGTTTCCCTGGTGGAAACTCAAGTGGTCCCAGATCCAGCCTCCCTCTCTCCTTCCAGGAGTATGGGCAGTTTGCCATGTATTCCAGGTCACAGTTCACTCATTTACTCCAAGGGATCAGTAATATTTTCCTACCTCACAGGCAGGCTTGTTAAATGTTTACATGCCACTAGGATGATGAAGCCATGAATGCTATAGAAAATCTCATCAATAAATAATTAAAGCTGTTTCCATGGCTGCAGCTATCATATGCTACCTTGAACACGTAGGACACGCTGTTGACCTATTTCTGCTGCCCTGAAATCATTGCCTAGTTTCTCTCCCTACAGAAACACCACAGAGGTACCACCAAGATTCTCGCTCTTTTTCTTCTTTTAACCGCCCTGGTAGGTTAGACTCGGAAGTCCTCTCTGGGGCCACACATGGAGGACCTCGGGAAGTGGGGATTTCTACCATTCTACTTCAGATCAGGCCTGGAGAGCCTGCTGAGGCGTCAGGAAGCATAACAAGCTCTGGCCTTCTCTCTCACTCTGCATTTTTTGATCTGCTTCTTGCTTATGCTGATGGTGTCAGACAGTTCTGGGATGTGAGCATCTGCTCACCTGCAGTTGGTGTGAGACACCATAAAAATTCATTTCATGTAAGGCACGACAGCAGGATGTGTTTAACTGTGCACGGCCCCAGCCGCCTTCCACACACATGCAATTCCAGATTCCTGCAAGCAGGCCTAAGTAACTGTCTGCTTGTATTCCCCAGAATTTGACAGAATGATATAAAAATAAGGCTTTTGCCTTGTCAGCTACCTTATTAGGCAAATAAGTGATCTTCACAAATTCAGTATTAAAATCCATTAAAATGTTGCTGAACTCTAAGACCGGTTAGTATAAATTCAGGATTTAGAATTAACCATTTTGAGTTATTTCACTTCAAACAGGAAGAAATAGTGTTTGTCATTTTAAATTATTTTCCCCGTGATGTTTTTTCCAGATTAATCACGTGATCCCAGGCCACAGGCAACAGAAACCTTATCAAAAAGATACCTAATAATGGCTTTGAATCATCATCCCTCAGAGCTAATCTTGGGAGAGGACATGGTCCTTTCCATACACCTCTGAAATCACCTTTCAGAGCCCTCTAATAGATGAGATGAGATCATGTAAGCTCCATGTAACATCACCTTTTCCAGATGCTCTTTACTTATTAGTGCTCCCACATCGACTGTAGGATCCGAGGGCTTCCCGACCTTCCACTTCTTAGCCTCTGCCACAAATTTCTTCAAAAACTCACTGTATATGCCCCTCTGAACAAAGATCCTGGAGGTGCAGAGGCAGATCTCACCCTACCGAAAACAAACAAGCAACCACCATGAAAAAAGATATTAGTTTATATTACATTGTACTATTAACATGTCACATCTCAGAATGAGATGTGTGTCCCTGCATCCTGAGGAGTGCAAACTACATTCACCAACACAGCAAAGTGGGATTTTTCCCAGATTAAAAAGAAAAACAGAAGAAAACCTCAAATTAACAATAAGAGGATTATACAATTGCTTACTAACACAAGTAAATTTGATTTTTCGTTGACTACATGTTGTCTTCTCCAACATTTTCCATAGGAAATGTGATTTCCAAATCTGAATGATCTCCTTCTTCCTCTCCTGAAAATCCCTTTCTGATACCAAGCTATTTTTCTGAGCATACACAGTTTCCTGGATTCAGTGATCTCTCCCAAGGGTGACGATGAGGAAAGAGGAACACTGGTAGAACTTTGGGAAGAATCTCCTAATTTAATTCAAACAAATCAGCAAGTTTCCCAATTACTTGCAGAGTGGGACTTAAAGCAGCTGCTTCCTGGAGGGATGAGCAATCTCTCTGCTTTGAGAGGGATGATGACACCTTGCTATCTTCTGATAGAGAGCACTAGGACCAGCCCTTTATTATTTTGGTTCCCTGCTTGTGGAATAATGCAACCTTTTTCATATTTTTCTCCTTAAGTTTTGCTCACAACACAGAATCTTGAAACAGACCTCGACAATTTCGGATTTGAATCCTAAAGTGCCTAAAAGTGCGCACACACGCTCTCTTAGACGCGTGCGCACGTCCCGCTGCAAACAGGGATTATACGCTATGGAGGTGGGATGCACCTGGTTGGCAAAGCTGGATCTCAGGGTCGTGGGGATGCATTGGCTCAGGTCAGCATCGTCAAAGATGATCGCGGGGTTTTTGCCTCCCAGTTCCAGCGAAAGCCGTTTGCAGTGAGGAGCACTTTTCTCCGCGATCCGCTGGGCTGTCAGTGTGCTTCCCGTGAAGGAGATCAGAGGCACGTCGGGATGGCAGACCAGGGCTTCTCCCGCCCTGGCACCCGTTCCAAACACGACGTTCACCACCCCGTGGGGTACCCCTGATGGGAAGAAAAGCACACAGTGATTGTGCCCCTTCCCTTGCTCTGCAAGTTACACTTCACTGTGCTTTGTCCCTAAAGTTAGAAAATTACCAGTAGTTTCAAGGTGACAAAGATTGACCCTTCACTTACATAGTAGCCGAAACGCTTAATGTTTAATAACTCTGGGGGTCGTGTGTTAAAAGATAATACCAATTCCACTGATCAGTCAAGCCTGCCTGACATCCACCACTCAGTTTTCAGTTATTCAGGGAAGAAGCAGTTGTCCTCCCAGTTTTTCCTAGCAGTGCACAAAATACAGCCACGACACAGCCACCGAGAGCTGCTTCTCACTCTCTTATGCTCTCGAGGTTCCTCTGCTGGCACCACAGACTTAGGACATCCTGAAGTGGAGTGCAGGAGGGCGAAAGGAGCCACATGAAGACTTTTCATGAGACAATAGTGGAAAAAACTGGGCAATAGCTGGGATAGGGAGGTGGGATAGTATGAGCACAGGGAGAGCTTTTCGTTCTCCAGTGCAGTATTCACCTACAGCAAAGTCTTTCCTAATTTTTGAACACTTTCTGATTTCTGCAACAAAAAAAAAGAAGGAGCACAGACAAGTATTTCCACCCCATTTCCCTCTTCTTAGCACGCTACAGGACTTACCTGCTTTCTCCAAGAGCTTGCACATCATCCAAGCTGTGACAGACGTCATCTCACTTGGCTTGGCAACCACCGTATTTCCACATGCAATGGCAGGAGCTATTTTCCAGGTCAACAAATACAGTGGCAAATTCCAAGGACTGATTAGACCAGCTACAAGCAAAAAAATACAGAGGCAGGAGCTCAGTCTGCTGGGAGACAAAACTCATTTCTCTAATCTCAAGCAGTTACACACCGATTCAGATTTATGAAAAGAATTTGGCTATGGCTTTTATTTCCAGAAAACTGTACAACAGATTTGCAGGTAGAAACATTTCTCACAGGCAGATAACTTCAAGAGATTTGTGCAAATGATTCTAAAGGTGAGCAATCAAACTGTCTGAATAAGTTTTGCTGCTTCTTCAGGGCCGAATCTCGTATTCACAGGAAGCTTTTCAGTGTTTTATAGGAACATTAATGCAAGGTTAGCCATAACAATCAGTTACATCGGCTGGCTGTGGTAATACTCTGTTAGTAAACAGCAAGTTAAGGTAATGTGTTAGGTTGGATCACTCTTGCTTTTTGTTGCTTGAGAGCCTTTTTTCCCTAGTTTTAATATTAAAAAGAGTATACATAACATATAGTGCTTATTTTCCTGACACATTTCAGCCTAACTTATGAGTGCCAAAATTTATCAGTGTGCAAACTGCTGTTTCCACAAATTGCTGAGTGACCAGAGTTTATTTTTAGTAATTGTCTTTGGGAAAACTTTCACCTTACATATTTACAGGAAATAGTGAAAAAAAAGTCTGCAATTGTTAGGCGTGACTGCTCACAAAAGCCACAGGACTTCTCGCTGTTTGATGGAGCAGACACAGTGAGTGACTTTTCCTTATGAGAGTAATTTTACCAGAATTACTGATGTTATCCACTGCTCACAAAAACTTTTGAACGGGTCCTCTAGGTTAGCCAGTTTTATCTTTTTAAATGATTCAAGTGCGAACGTGGCACATGGATATACATTTAGATAAAACACCTAATAACGGCATCGTTATGACCCCATAACTCCTCAAGCCAGCACGGCCGCTTTTTGTGAAGCATTAGCAGCATCTAGTGGCTGGGCTCAGCAATCCCCACCTGAGAGCTGGTCAGCCACCCCTGTGCGCTCCAGTCACAGGCTGAAGTGTCACCTTGCAAACCACTACCGCTTCCCCAAAGGCGAGGCGCATCCAGCGCTCCATGCAGGAGCAGCAGCTCTGTCCTTCCGAACGCCTCGCTGACCCACAGCAGTAATGCTTACTTACCCACACAGACACACGTGTACCAAACAGAAGAGAAACGTTCAGGGCCAGGGCTACCGAGTTAAACCAGATGCTTTTTAAGGCACATAAGCATTCTTTTACCACGAAGTAGCACAACTGATTTTACATAAAGTTGCTCATGCTTTAGCAGACTAGTTGTGTTTAGCGCATGATCCAGAGACAACACACGTTAGCTTTGGAAAAATCCTCTCTCTCTGGTGAACCACCCAGGTAGACACCCTACGAAGCCTGTCAGTGTTTCAGGAACGCCATACCAACTCCCACAGGCGCCCTCGAGGTGTAGTGCACACAGCCCATGGATGCCATCTCGGTGCACTCTGTCGTGTGATGAAGGATGGAAGAAGCAAAGAATCGGAAGTTGTACACGGCCCGAGGGATGTCCACTGTTCTGGCAAATGTGATAGTTTTCCCTGAAACAAGACCAAGCAGGCTGCTGTGTTACCACAGGCAGAAAATAGTTCATCTAAACACTGCTGTGACCAGTGCTTCAAACTCTGCTCTGAACACTGTGGTTTGCATGGGTTTTTGGGACATTTATTTTGTCCCGTGCCTAAGTAATCCCTGGCACAGTGCAATCGAAGTCAGTGACAACAGCTCCCCTCTAGTATTGCATCACAAATACATAATAACTGAAGTCAATACTTAGCCACTCCGAAAAGCAAGCCTTACAATGTCCGAGGAATCCAAAATTAGAAACTTCTAGAAAAGACATGCACAGCAACTCCAATTTGCACTAACAGTCCACACCATACTAAAAATTTGGACCACATCCTCCATTTCAATATTCAGCAAGACACACTACATTTGAGATCAACAGTTCCAATTTTTACCCTGATCCTTTGACTCTGCTTGTGCGAATGCTTCCAGGTCATGTTCAATCAGGTCTGCCAATTTGTTTAGGATCTGAGACCTTTCCAATGGACTTTTTGAGGACCAGACTGGGAAGGCAGCTTTGGCAGCTTTGACAGCAGCTTCCACCTAAAACAGCAAAAGAGAGATGGTGAATACTAACAGAAGGCCTTAGAAAGTTATACCAAACAATCAATAGATGAACTCTCCTTTGAGGTGCTAATAACCCAGATCACATTGTTGGGAAGACTGCATCTCTTCAGAGCTGTGACTATTGATAGCTTCTCCATTTTCATCTTCTCAAGACACTGTCCCATAACTCAAGACAGTTTTCTTTCCTTGATGGTCTATTTCACTGTAATTCTTGCTTTTCTCTACATTCCAGCAACTTGTGGGCAACCCTCCAGGCCTGGAGGAAATGCTGGACTGGTCAGCCGGCACCAAACCCATGCCGAATCTTGTTTCTCAAGGGTGAAAGTGCAACAATCTCCCAGAGCAAACGCAGCCTCAGTCGAAACGTCCACAGTCCTCGCAACACAGCACTTCAGCCCCACCAGGTAATGCTGGAAGTAAGGGGTTGGGGAAGGAACAGACTGTATGCCCTGCTAGACTTTGATTTCCTCTTCCCTTTCTCTCAGCTGGTTCAAGCAAGGACTAAAAGTATATTTACAGAATAAACACCCAGAGAAAATTTTTAATCCTACCTGATCACAGCTACAAACTCATTAATGTCCTCACATTAAAAAAAAATAAAATTAGCTTCTTTCTAAAACTCTTGGGGTTTAGTCAGTTCTCTCATCAGACACCTAACAGACTACAGATACAAAGGATCATTATATGCTTTTCATATAGATGAATTAATATGATACCAGCCTTGCCAGTATTTTGCCTGAGATGTACACTAACTACTGCACAGTCCTTCAGCCTGGCCTTCCTGCACAGTGGCAGAATTCCAGCAGTTTTCTGAAGCAGACTAGGCTTCAGAGGATTAAAATTCTCCAAAAGGCACTCTCTTCCATCAGTCATTTCCTTTGGTCTCTTAAATGAAAGTTACCTGTATCTATTGATTTATAAGCAGTTCCTTCTCAATGTTGTTTATCAGTCTAAAGATGTTTACCAACATCCTTTCATATTTTAATTTAGTGCCCTGTTTCCAATTTTTGTTTCCTATGTATCACTTCTTGTTTCCAGTGTCAAATGTATGCATCAGGGTGGGCTTTTAGCCAAAGCTGTCTTAGTTGGTTTCCCATCATTTGTGCTCATAAATTTCTTCAGCTTTTGGAAATCTGCTCAAGTCAGTAACTAGGAAGATGCTGATATAAGATTAATCAGGTAATTCTGACCTCTCCTAATGTTGCCACCTTGCTGGTTCCCATACAGTCCCTGAAGACTGCTTTCCATCAGTTTCACAAAACTAAGTTTCAAATTTGTTCCTTCAGATTGTGATGGGTGATGTAAAAACCATCACAAGACAATCTATAGGCACTCTAATTAGGTTTTACTAATGAGGGCACAGAAGTTCAAAGAGGTGGAAATAATTTTTTTTTCTCCCTCCATGCATATCAAAACGTATGGGTCTCCCCAAAAGCAAGGGCCAGCGTCTGAGGGCCAGAATGATACCCTCACAGAGACCAGGGTGGGAAAAAAACAACTCGCACAAGGTCACACGGGTCACTGGCCAAGCTCAGACTCTTTCAGCTGCAGTTCGACAACCTACAGCCCAGGCGGCGGCGGCAGCGGCGGCAGGCCGTGAGCCGCCGAGCAGCTGGAGCAGGGCCAAAGCAAGCCTGGGAAAGGGGAACTGCAGCTTCTTGAGCGAGTCAGGTGTAGGTGGCACGCTACCCTGACAAGGTTTGCCCTCTGTGAAACCATACCACCCTCACTAATTGACTTGTTCTTCCACCCTCCTGTCATTAGGTGCCATTGTGGTGCTGCTTCTCCTCTGCCCTTTCCTCTGTGGCCTTTTCCACCAGGTGCTGTGCAGTTAGGGCTGCCTGGAAGATGTTGCATTTTCACAGACGCCAGAAAAGACAATCAGTGAAGGAAGGAATGAAGTGACAGTACATTAATCCAAGAAAAGCAGGAGGAAAAAAATATTTGTACAGAAGTAACAGAGCGTACAAAGGTTAAACAGTTACTTAGTTTGACTAGCAAAAAGCAGCAAAGAAAGTCGAGCCACGTAGAAAACATGCATAAGAATTCATGTCTGAAACACTTCCTTCTGCTTTCCCCTTCTGCACCAGACAGAGAAAGAACACACAATCCAGAGCTAGCGTAAAGGGTTTTGATACCAAAATACCCCAAGCTGCCCTCAGGACTTGATGTTTGCTTTCCCAGGGGATGATGCCCAGGATCAAGGTTCTTAAGAGAGAGGTGTTTTTTGAGGAGATATTTGCCAGGACTCATCATCTCTCACCAGCCTGTCTTTCAGAGATATGGGGCACCTGTTCAGCCTGCTTGGGTGCTGCTATTTGGAATTTAAGACATCAAGCTAGGGGAAAAATTAACCCCTGAAAAAACACTTGATGTTTTTGGCAGAAACTGGCTGACATGGCCCCTTCGGCTGACCTGGTGTTAAATACCAGGGTCAGCAAGAGATTCACTGTCTGTCTCGGTTCTGCCTTCTAACCCTCCCATTAAAATTAACCAAGGAGGGAAAAAAAGCCGCCAAAAAAAAAACCCCAACAAACCCCATGACATTGAGCCTTGCCAGAAACCAGCACCCTGAGTTCTTTGTGGAACCTGGGCCTAGATGCTTAGTTTGAAAGCCCCAGACACCCTCTAAGTAGCATGCGATTGCACTTTCTCCTGCAGCATACTCCATCAGTCACCAGCAGATGCCAGGGCTGCAGAGCCCAACCTTCCTGTACGGCTGTCTAAAGGCAGGAGTAAAGCACTCGCTGACTTTACAGGTGTTTTAACTGGGTTCCCACTCCTGTGCACAACCACTAAGTCAGGAAGCTGAAAGAGAAAAGCCATTGCTCTTAACAGATATTTGAACTACAGCTCCAGAATGGCCAGTAGCCTATTTTTGTTAGGCTGCTCCGGCATTCTCATATCTCTCTGGTTTTAATGATTTTGCAAATGAATGAACAGGAAGATTTGCACCTGCACATCAAAGAGAAGTCTTTTCAGGCATAATTAGGGTTGGAATGAACTTACAGATGTATTCTAGCAAACCCAACGTGTTACTCTTTAACCCTTGGTCATCAGCATCTAGCAAATATTTACCCAGTTGAAATTACAGTGCAAAGGTTTCTGCTGAGAGAAGCAAAGAGAAAAGATGACAACAGGACTGAAATGCAAGCGAAGGGAACAGCTACACACAGTAGCAGCTTTTATAAAAAAAAAATTTTTTGAAATACTATACCCTACTTGTCAATATTTTCCAAGCCCCTTGCATTACCCAAGCTTTTTCCAGACATTTCTCTCTCCAGTAAATCTGAAATACGGCGTCGGACACACACTTGTAGGTCCCTTATAAAGTAGCATCAATGAAACGAATGTCACATCACCCATCCACACCTGAACACATGCAAGGTACCAGCTGATATTCATCCCACTAGAGAGCACAAGGCTGGGAAACATTACCGTGATGCAGAGGACAGATGAGGAAACATACACTCACTGCAGCCACTTCATCACCTCCATCTAATATCCAACTGCTAATATGAAAACCAGAGAGGTCTGGAGGCTTTTCACCATACTTCAGGGAAGAGCCAGCATGCCAAAAATCCTTTTAAATGACAACTGCAAATCATCAAGACGCTCAGGAAGAACACATTTAGTTGTATACAGTGCCTCTAAGTTTATTCATGGAAGAGATCGATAAATTCTTTCCTCTCTTCCAGATTGTTTATGCTTACTGCCAGTCTGAGCATTATTCTTAACTTACGTGCAAGACCTCTCCCACGTCAGCTGAAGGAGCTCCACTGTAGTAACTGAAGCTTTGTGGGTTTATACCAGCCTAGCATCCAGCCTGTAACTTTCTAACAGCAAAATGTAAACGATAACAGTATTCGCTGCCGCAGCAATAGATTACACAGTGTTGCAATACAATCCAATCAAGAACTTAGTCATTTAAGCATTAAAGTCCTCAGCGTTTTCCTCTTCTCTCACCTTCAGCCTCTCCCACTCAAAACATTAATGTCATGTGTATTTAACATTTTCACTTTGCACATTTGGATAGTACTCACCTCTTCTTTGCCACTGTCTGGCACCCTGCAGTAGACATCTCCAGTGGATGGATTATAGGAATCTATGTAGGAGGAACAAGGAACAAATTTGCCAGCTATAAAGTTTTCCAGCACTAAGAGAGCCTTTGAGTGAGCCATCGGAAGCTACTTGCTTCATCTGTGATTTTTTTTTTTTTTTTTACGAGGTTATGAGTTCAGATTAGGAGTTCTGGATGTATTTACACAGCGAGTCTGAACTCCTCCCCCTCTGTCTGCCTCCCCTGCACCGCTCGCTCATGGGTGGGAGCAAACCCTGGCAGTAACAGCAGAAAAGAAGAAAGGGGGGAGGGAATTACTATTTCTGTGACACTTGCTTCTTTCCTATGAGCTGAAGCAGGGAGGCAGGATCAGCTTAGTTGTTAGGACACAGCTCCTCTCTGTCTATAGGAAATAAGAGGAGAAAAAGAATGGTTTGCCAGGGAAATTTCCCCCTGCATCAGTTTTTCAAGTGGCAGTCTGAAGACATTTTACAACAACTACACAAGATAATTCAAGACCCAAACACCTAGCCAGAGACCTGTTTCTCACCATCAGCAGGCAGAGAAAAGTCACTTGGACTAGCACGTCCACAGCTCACTGCTTTGTCATCATCAATGCTTCTCTTTGTAACCCCAAAAGCACTGCTTCAGCCAAAACAAAAGATTTTAAACATAAGAAAGTGTTTTTTTCCACCAATATCCCCAGATATCAAACAATACAAGCAGCTAAGTGGCTCTTCAGTTCAAAACAGCTGAGAAGCATGATTCTACCTGGTACGCTCTGTGGTATGTTGTTGGAAATCCAGATTTTTAGAAAAAGCAGCAAGACATTGGCTTTCATGCTTTCCCTTCCATAGATACACCAGTGGAAGCCACCTTACAATAGAGAAGACTCATACATATAATTAGGTTTAACTTCCTAAGGACCTGAACTACCCAGCAAGAGCTGTGTAAAAGACATTTTGCCCCAAGAGAGAATGCTTGGATTGTCAAATTGCTCCAGGATTGCATGCCACCTGCTTGCGCTCAAGAGATACTCGAAACACTACATCCATTTGGAGAGCAGTATCTTGTCACCAGGAGATTGTGAATATCTCTATCAGCAGTTTAGAAAGTTTTTGCACCCTAGATCACTGCCAAGCCATCAAATTTCTTGTGGATCAACATGCAAACATATTTTGATCGAATAATGGTGGTATGTTCTTGTTGCACAAGAAGTCATTTATGTGTTGACCAACTGATGCCTCTGGGCAGAGTTCAAATCGACACTGAATGGTAGCGCAGTCGTGTTGAAACTGGATTAGGTAATAACTCTGGCTCTCCCAAGCTACAAACTGGGAAAGGACACAGTAGCTTTTCTGTACTTGCAGAATACTGAGTCTAAAAACGTAACGCAACCATGTGTGCGAACAGTTATCAGAGGTTCACCCCGCGTCACATTTCCTTGTCCACAAACAGCAAGGAATTTACTGAAGTCTTGAAACTGAAGACACATTTTTCTGCCTGTAGCACTTCAGCTGTCCCCTGACATGAAAACAACCTAAACATTTTCAAAGTTTGAAGGCAAGTTCAAGTGGAACAGGTTAAATGCAGAAGTTTGGCAGTGCGAATCTCTGGAATCCAACAAGTGCACTGAAAACTTCATGGCTGGCATGTTAAAACTGGCAAGTACTTAAATAAGGGCAGGGAGTGACAGGACAAGGGATAATGGGTTTAAACTAAAAGAGGGGAAATTCAGATTAGATGTTAGGAAGAAATTCTTCCCTGTGAGGGCAGTGAGGCACTGGAACAGGTTGCCCAGAGAAGCTGTGGCTGCCCCCTCCCTGGCAGTGTTCAAGGCCAGGCTGGATGGGGCCCTGGCCAACCTGGTCTAGTGCAGGGTGTCCCTGCCTATGGCAGGGGGTTGGAAACAGATGATCTTTGAGGGCCCTTCCAACACAAACCATTCTGATTCTATGAAATTCAATTTCTGGACTATAAAAATACGTAACAAAGGGTGATAATTCATAAGCTTCAGTTTCGGCAATAACAGTTTTCAGATATGTCAGATTCACAAGATTTTACAAAAGTCATTTTCACCTAAATCATTGCTGGTACTCCTACAAATGTACACGCAGTCAACAGTGCAATTTATCTATGCTGTCAAGTGCAGGTATCTGCTGAACTGGGGCTAGAGCATTTAAGTGCAAAAAAGTTACATACTAAAGAAAGCTTGTGGGAAGAGTAGGTATGGACTGTATGTGACTTCAAACTAAATAACGATCATAGGCTTTTTGTGTTCTTCTCTACACAGGGCACAGCTTTGCTTCGGTTACTCCAGTGACGGATGCTCCGGAGGGAGTACTTCACTTCCTTTCCCACACTACTCACTCTGGGCAAAATGGAGTTGTCTCCACCCTGCCCTCATGTACAGGTCCCTGAAATACTTCAGGTCCTCTCACACTTCCTACTGTAAAAAATAAAACAAAATAATCTTCCAAGTTGCAGTCTGTCCTGAGCTTATGCTGGAGGTGGCAGCAAGACCCTGTTCTCAGTTGGGAGGTTTCGCCTGCCCTATTACTGAAGGGTGGAAAGGAGTTAGAGGCTTGGGTAAGCACAGCAGCTGGGCTTTAGCATACATCCCAAGAGGAAACCGCCAGCTTTTCTTCAAAAGAGCACTAAGTCTGGATGAAAGAGATGTGTTTGCGCAGTAGCTGCACCGAGTAACCTGTGAGAAAAACTGAAATTATTTCCACAGAAAGACAAGTCGCATGCCAGTTTCGCATTTTAACTCATAAGTTTACTCTGAAACTTCTGAGGTATGGAAAGTAAAGAATGATTTAACACAATTTAGAAGTGTTTAAATAACAAAAGATGAAGGAGACAAAAATTATGCTCAGACAAATTTATTATTCTTACAGTTTAAAAAATAAAATTAGCTAATGTTGGCACAGCTTCCACTACACGGCAAAAGAAAACTTTTTTTAAATAAATTTTGGGACAGGGAAAGCAATCCCAGGATAATACTACATGCTATTCTCTTGAAACCAAAGTAAATAGTTCTTTTTTTCCCTGAATATGCATTCAGCTCAAACCTAAAAATATATTAGGCCAATAAAGTTACTTTACTGAATTAATGTGCAGCAAAAAAAAGCAAATCAGAGAAAATATGTAAACAACTTATGTCTGGAAGGAGTTTGTTTCATCATCTTTTTCTCTAATTCAACTTTCTAAGATTTTTCCATCAAGCTTTCTAAGGGCTAAATTCCACATGGAGAAACACATGAGATTCTGGAGATCGAGAAGTGCAACATTAGCAGTTCCTTGTCAGTTGGCATCTTGTTCTGCAGTGGGAGAGACCAATGAACGGCTTCCCAAACGTCTCACACGATTTAACTTTTGCCTTCGTCGTCTTCTCCCCAGTTAATTGCACTTGTTCCTTCAACTGAAGCAACTGGATTCTTAAACAGAGGTTTGGGTATCTGATTGCATTTTGGTTGGACGGTGGAAGTTCTGGCACCACCGTCATTCTTTAATCTAAAAATACATGCAAATGGAAAAAAAGAAACAAACACTACAGTGAAAAATGAAGTACTAAATGTAAAATTATCACTGCTTTTTTCAACGTGACACAGCTAGCTGTGGAAAAAATAAATCCTTTTGCTCTGAAATTCTCTGGAACAAGATCACAAGTACTAAAATAGTAATTCCCAAATAACAATCAAAAGGTTATTTAATCCCCAATTCTACACATGCTGGGCATCACAGATCTAAATAGGACCCAATTCACTTCAAGTTAAATGTAATGAAAAATGGGTGCAAGTTTAAAGCCCTAATTCTGGATCCTATTTAAGACCAGACAGCCTGTTAAGAGCATTACAGCTCCATAAGGCTCAGAGCCCATGACAGACCTGGCACAGCATTCCTACACGCACAGGGTAAAGCCAGAAATTCTCACCCTCTGGTTCCAAGTTTTGACATGAAATGACTCAGCTTTGTCTCAGTTCCAGAGTATCAGAACTTGGTTAATGTGACTAAATTGCTCTCCCTCAGGCCAAGAATTAGAACTTAAATCACAGCAAAGTTTTTTAAAGTGACGGATGGAGGGACATTCATAAGTTTTGCTCCTAACAGAAGGCAAAACATTTATATTCAGCCCTGCAGCCTTTGCTTTGTCTCACTTACACAGGATCAGAAAATGTCTATAGGCATCGGTAAGAATCAAATGTACAATTGTCTCTAATGCTAACAGAAAAAGAACCAGAATCCAAACTAGCCGTAGTAAAAATGACCAACACTTCTATTTGCTAACAGCTTCCACTACATTTATAGAGGCAATTAGATTTCAGAAAGACTGATGTATGGTAAAATAGTGAAGGGTTATTTTTTGAGTCGAGAGCGGGGCAAGAATGCACATAATTCAAAAATTTCATAGAGTAATTTTTGCTCGTAATAAATTGAACGGAACCATGGCAAATTTTCCTTACATCTTGCTGAAGCACTGTCTCTCTCAGCAGAATAAATTCACTTTTTAGGCCAAAGGGTATAAAACAGTTCCTAACAATAAAAAGTGCTATGTGAAAGTTAACACCATTCCTTTACAGTATAGAAAGTCTGTTACAAAAATGCCATACCTCTGTGACAACTCCTGCAGCAATAGTGGAACCACTGTAGCGTAACATAAACCTCCCAAGTTCTTTAAAATCTTTATACAACTCTAAAGCAACAGGTCTTTGAGTTTGCAGTTCTATTAGAGCATTCTGTCCTTTAGTCAAGAACCTGTAGGCAAATAAGCAGAACACTCTATTATAAATATATGAATGCATAAATGACAAAGAGAACAGTGAGCAAATGAAAAAATAAAATCAATTTAAAAAGCCGAAAGTATAATGATCAAGCTTGATTTCAAGTATAACCCAAGCCACCAGACTGAAAACTCATTTGCCTGGAGCATACCTTTTAAAAAGGCATCTGAGTTTTCTTTAAAAACCAGAGAAGGGCATCCACCGCAACATTTACCAAATTGTTTTGAAGTTAATTATCTCATTAATACCTATTTTTTCACATCTAGTTGAAATCAAGTCTTGTTTCAAACCCAACAACTGAAGAGACAATTCATCGCTCTGTAGAAGTCATAATTTTTCTTCCCTTTACCTATCCGCAACAGTTTCAGCCATGCAATTTCTGGAAAGGGATTATTCCGATAATAATGTATGTATCAAACAGCATTTCAAATCATGTTCCCATAGTTTAACTTGTATGGGAAGATTCCCTAAATCTTTCTTTGACTACTGCCCAGTCAAGTTTATTTTAGACAGCAACCCATCTCCAGAATTATACCAAGGATCCCACACTAATACAGGAAGAAAAGAGGTAATATATAAAAATTCAATTTTTTTAAAAGAAGCGCCTTTTAAAAGTGCAGGGCTGGTGATCTAGGATTCACTCCCAATTCTGCAAGTGACCTTTGGCAAGTCATTTTACTTCTTGGTTGCTCAGCATTTATCAAGTGCGAAAGAGATTCTTCCACTTTCTAAAGCACTCTGAAATCCAAACATGAAGCCAACTAAAACAGTGAAAGCATGTTCTTATAAGCACATTATTGTTTCATAAGAGAACCTGCTTGATATACTGTATATTAAAAGTCAGACCATTTCTGCAGTAATCATCAACTGTTCAAAACACTTACTTAGGTTTTTTCTTTGTCACTTCACCAGTGCTTTTGTGCAGGACACTCAACAGTCTTCTAATAGTAGCAGGTTCACTTACAGTTTGATAGTGTAAAAGCACCTAAAAATATTTTTTTTTCAGTTATTAAACATTCTACAATAATCTGAAATCCTACATGTTAATACTTGAAGACATCAGCTTCTTTTACTACTGATCTTTTTAAACAAGTACTTATAAGACTTCTCTTACAGGAGTGTCTGCCTCACATTCAGTAACTATTCCTAGTTCCTCAACTTTGTGATCTCTACAAATGACCCAAAAGTCATGTATAAATTCATCATGAATACCTTTTTCATTCTTACGTGTTTTGCTTTTGTCAAAGTGCAGTCTTTTAGCAAGAACTGATTTTTTTTTTTTTTTAAAAGGTATCTTACAACTAAGTGCATCATTATACTGCTACAAGGCATGAGCTTTCTAAAGCTTTCCCCCTTTCCAAAGGGGGATGGTTGGACTAGATGATCCTTGAGGTCACTTCCAACCTTAATGATTCTATTCTATTCTATTCTAAAGGACAGCCTAGTCTCACTGTGGAGGAACTCATGTTCCCTGAAATGGCTCAGCTATGTATTAAAAGACAGTAAGAATATGCATAAACAGCCGCAATAGTCCCTTCCATCCTCTTCAAATTATAGAAGAACGCGCATCCTCTGGAGGAACAGAACCACTTCTGGATGCTAAATGCCTCTCATACGGGGCGGGGGGGGTGGTGGTGTGTGGGTGGGTGGTGGAACATGGAGAGGAAAAGCCCTGAGCAACCTATAACGAACACAGGAACTTTCACAGAGACTTACAGGAAATCCTTTAGTGACTGGAACTTCAATATTGAAGATGAGAACCCGAGCTCTGAAACGAGTGCAAACTTTAATGGGTTCCTTGGGATCACAAAATACACAGCCAACACTACAATAGACAAGAACAAAAGAAATGGATACATATCTTGACATACAAATGTTAATCACCACACTAGAAAACGATAAATATTTAAGAGAAGCAAAGCAAAGACAACACCACTTTAGTATAACCTGGGGAAAAAAATAAATAAATCAAGAGCACCGTATTAAAGCCTGTAACAAAATCAATTCCTAGACAATGTCTACGGTATTTTGTGGGTATGCATGAAGAGGTCTGTCTAGTTCAGTGAACAATTACGTCCATTGCTAATCAGTTTCTAAAAATGTCACTATTTCCTGTGCGTAGGTACTTTGAAGAATTAGACTTTCATTCAGAGATTAGTTGTTCCAGATCAATAACATAAAATACTGCAGGGTGCCCAAAACCGTGGTGCTGCTACCTGTAACTCAACTATTTTGTGGATAAAGGAACATCGTGATCAGGATTCTCAAAACTTAAGCTCTCAGCAGCACTCATTTCCAAAAACGTCTACATGGAGTCACAAGAAAGTTGCTGCTCGTTACAAGTCAATAAGGTAGACTAGACACAGTTTTTTCACAGTGGCCAGTTTTAGCCACCTAAAACGAAAGGAAAATTAATCCCACCCAGAAAAACACGACTGAGGAGAACACACAGCATGATTAAATGTACGCATCAGATGTAACCCAATTTCATCAATATCAAGAGGACGTAAAACTTTGTATCTTTTCTTGAAAACCTAACGCATCTCCAAAAGATGAATGACACCCAGGCAACGAATTGACTCAAGCCTTCATTCCACAAGTAGAACAAGATTTCCCCCGCCATTTAGCGGAGAGTATCACACCCCATACAATACAGAAAAGTCTGTGCTTTTCCCTTATAAGCAGAGCGTACATTTGCAAAATCATCAATGCCAGGAGTTTTTCGAACAGTAGCTTGAAAGTTTGCTGTCTGAAGTCCATCTGGAATGTAAAAAAGCTGAACAAATTATGGATCCAACTTTCTAGCCTGAACAACTGACACTTACCTAAAAGCCTGAGACTAAGGCTTAGCATGAAACCTACAGACTGAAACAGACACGAAGCGATTTGCTGTGTCTCACTGAATGTATCGGACCCCATAAAAAGGGTCAGCAAAACATTTACCCAAACCAATGTTACAAGCAGCTAAACGTGTTGAAGAAACAGTTTCCATCAATTCCACTTGTCCAGATCCACTTACCAGCACACAATGGCAGTTATTTGGATGTGTTTTGTTAGAATGATTTACTATTCGATAAGCTCTTCAAAAATCTTCTGCTTTATTTAGCAAAAAGGATTTACTTAATTCAGCATTTAAAAGGTCCAAGGACAAGTCTTAACGAAAAAGGCTTTGAAGGTTACCAGTGTCAGCACTGGGGCAAAGTACGAAAACTAACAGTATTCTTCTAAGGTTGCCGTTGTACATGTAGCAGATGTTTCCAACGTTTGTACATGCAAGCCAGGTGATACGCCACATCATTCTTCAAGTAAACCGCTGATTGTTAAGTGTAATAGTTATAAAGCTTTTCATTAAAAACAAACCGTTACTTAGACTGAAACCCAGTTTTGCTCACTTGATTTTGATGATATCCATGCCGGTCAAAGTGAGACTAACATGATCTCCTGCTGCAGCCCAATCAACTGGTTCATCGTGCAGTGTGATTCCTGGAAATGAGTAAGAACAGAACCTCACAGTGAAGTACCTAGGTTCTGAGCTACAAACAAACAGCTCTGTTTGGGCCATTTGTGCTTCATCAACCATTACTCATCAATTTTCAGTATGAATGGGTTGAGAGTAAAAGCTTTTTAACTGAGAAGACTGAGGAAGCTTTTTTTTCCCCTTGGTGAGCACTCACTATTCTCTCACCCCACCCTGCACAATAACATGGCTTTATTTAAGCCAGAAGAGGGGACCCTGGCACTTGTCACACAGCGCAGATGACGCAGTCCTGAAAATGCCGTAGTACTAATATCTCCATATCTGCCCCACCCATCCTTTGAGGCACACGCACACCCTAGACCGCATCTTTCATGTACTTTAATGGTACTGTGTCAACTTTCATTTACCTTAAGTGGGTCTGCTGACTCTTTCATAAAAAAGCGTAACCGATGTCTTTCGTTCACGACACCGTTCACACGATGATTAGAAAGCAGCTTTAAAAGTCTTTTTGTTCTGATCGTGATGTATTTTAATCACTTTAAAAGATACCCTGGCTGATGGGTGAGGATAAAACTAATTGCTCCTGACTTAACATTCTGAGGTTTCTGGCAGACACCAAGAAGGAAAGGAAGAGAGCCCCACGTTTTATAAAGACTGCATACATTTATAATATCTCGTTCTACTTCGCTACAGATTATATTTATTGATTTGCAGATCTGTTCCCAAAACCACTTGTCAAAAACATGCCAGAAGGCATCACTCAACTACAAGCAGGTTAAGTACTGTTTTTTAAACAACATTGATAATCATTCTGTATATGTGTCTCACACAACAAGCGAAACTCAGCCTCTTGAAATGAAAAACTGGAATCCTAATGTGCACGCTACCTTTAGTAAATATTCTATGATAAATTATCTCTTCTTTATATTAAATATAAACAATACATGCTTAATAGGCTAATCCCCCCAACCTTCACCTGCACTTCAGCCTGTATGAGAGGCAGTGCAAAAGAAAAGTCATAGAATTGTACCATTGGGGATTACTCAGACAAAATACATCTTTTTCCATGCTACTTCCTCCACTCCCAAAACAGACGAGTGACTACAGCGATCTGATACCCATCTTAATGCACATTGTTGTAACATTCCTGTGCACGCATGCGACTGTATAAACAGGCACACTGAAGAGCTTCCCAAATGAGCACTGAACGAGCTGGTTCTGGAACAGAACCAGACAGGTGAACCAGCACATTGGCGAATTCAGGCTCAACAGTTAGATACAGAAACCTATTCATTTCTTTTGAGGGCTTAATTTTTTGTTCATTGGTCAATCCAGGGAAATCATAATTTTATCTTTCGGCTTCCACATGAAACAAAACCAAGCCTGCAGTACAAGACAGCGAGCTTAATCAGGAAACAGCTAAACATTTAATGTCTTGACTTAAATGTCTCTCTTCAGAAATCAAACATATTGAAATTTAAATCCAAGTTTCTGCTCTTGTGTAGTTGCTCAGGACAATTATAACCTGGAAGTCTGTATATAACGAAAGGATCAGTGACCGATCTCATGAACACCAAAGAGCAGAGACTTAATTCTCAAGCTTTTTCACATCGAATTCGTAGGATTAATTTCTAAAGGTTGTTCAACATCCTCACATTTCCTAACAGCAGTAACACTCCACAATATAGCTGAATATTGATTCCTGTACTGCATATTTTTATAGACTTTGCTGGAACTCAGATGTTTTTACAGATTCTTCGTAAAGCAATGTCAAAAGTCATGAGGCTGTAATACTCAGGATATCTGATAGAGTAAAAAAGGTAAAAAAAAAAAGCAAGACTTCACATACTCTTCATAGACATATTTATACAGACACAGTCACATCTAAAGAAATTCGTTTTATGCTTTCACATTTTATGTTTGACAGTTAGTATCAGTTTGACAGTCTGTTACCATTTCAGTAACTGCTTCTAGCCCAGTATTGACCTGAAAGTAAACATGCTTCTGAAGACTGTACCTTTTGCAGTGCAAGTTTCATTGGGAGGCATTGCCAGAAGTCGATCTCCAACTTGAATATAGCCTGCTTCTATTTTACCAGTCACACAAAATCCTGATCCTTGGTCTGTAACAAACACAGTAATAATTTCAAATACATTCATAATAAGGTCAATTTTCCATCAGAAGTTAGCTCTTCAGCAAGATAAGTTTTTAATATAACAAAGACAGTTTTTTTTCCCCCTCCACCAGTAGAGTGTTCAGCACTTGCAACTTAGCAGCTGCGCATCATAATGAAAATGAAACATTAAATTCAAAACCTCTAGATGTTATGTTTTTCAGAACTAAGGGAGAAATATCCTTCTTTACACAAATGCAGAAATATTTGAAGAAATATTTTTTAGTTTTTCAACATTAGATTAAGTCCCTTAATTTCTAGCAATTTTATTTAATTCAGCACTTTCTCGCTATAATTACAGATTTAAAAAAAAAACAACATACTGGGCTTCTTCTAAAAATTCCTGTGCATACAGGTGCAAATTCCTATGCCATTTACTGTTTAACTGAGTAAGAATCCTACATGCTCTGTCTGCATATTACTGTTACTCCTGGAAAGTCAAAGATTGATGCAGTCCTATTTAATATGAGGAGCTGAATAAAAGAACTGCAAAGTTTTTCTTCTTCAATGTCCTAATGCTCTGCTCGTTATTAGAATATGTCAGTTAATTTCAAAAGATGTGCTACACATGCACATTTATGCATACACACCTTAAGAAATAGCTCATCTCCTTAGCATGTGTTCGCAGGTGCATTTAAAAAGAACCCTCTGAAATAATTCTACAATGACATCTTCAGTATCCATACAAACAACAAATATACCTTTTGCTGAACACTAGAACTCAGTGATAGGCAAGCATCTTAGTGTTTTGTGTGTCACATTACATTAAAAGCTTACTTGAAAGCTGAATTCAAAGACCAAGTTGACCTCAGATCTTGAGGTCACATACTACCAACTTGCTCTTTTGCGTTCATCACCATTATTGATGACTGTTTCCATCTATCTAGCTGGAAAAAAATATTACCCTAATTTTCCCCTATTCGTTCCAGCAAATAAGATGAATGCAGCCAATTAACAAGTATCAAAAGAATGGAAAACTGGAGAAGCTGATACTTGCAGGAAAAAACACACGACAAAAAACAACCTCAAGTCATGGTACAAATACCACCCCAAGAGAACAAGAAGCTGGCTCTGCAAGCACTTGCCAGCCATCAGAAACATGAACTGGTTCCAGGTCGCCAGCCACCCCGAAGCACAATCAAGAACCATTTCTCTTTTTTTCACATCATCACCAGCTCTGGCTTGGTAAACCAGTGCGATGTTTGAAGTCTTGCCCTCTCCCACGTGAATTGCTTCCCACAAAGCGCCAAGGTCCTTCAGCTCCCAATGAAATCAATGGAAATACAAAATGCATAGAGGGCAACAGAATAAGGGCATAAAAAATGGCCTGCTTTCTGTGTATCATGGTACTGGGATTCTCCCAGGACGTGTTCTTTGTCCTCAGGATTTGGCTGCTGGACAAGGCTTTTCTAAAGTCAAGCCATACCCTAGACAGCATTGTATGGTAAGCAGGGACTGATGCAGCGGCAAACGAATTCACAGAGACCTCTTGGATCAGGAGATAGTTTGCCTGGAGAGAATATTAGAAGGGCTATGGAGGACAACAGCTAAAGTCAGGCTGAGGTAGATGAATCACATGTGTGGGTAACCTTAATAACGAAAGGGGTTTTCCAAACTGTGTAGAAGTAAGCTCAGCACTCTCACTTTTTACACACTTCTATGGACAGCTCCTCCTGAGCACGCACAGGCACTGGAACAGAGCTGAGAACAACTGTTGCGTCATATACTTCCACCTGCATCTACTTCCTCTGGTGGCATCCAAGTTAATTAAGTTTTGAGATCAAGGTAAGAAAAAAATAGCCCAAAAAACCACCTAAAAGGCCACATTTAGTGATAAACCCTGCATCTGTAAACTGTGTCCCTTCCAAAGGCATTGGTTTTTTGCATTCTTCAGCAAGTATGCTAAAGTCAAAATTGCTCATTTTGTGAAACTGAGCTCAACACAAAAATGATTTTATTGCAACAAAAAGTTGTGATAATATTTTGAAAGATCTCAATCAATAATCCTAACATACTTTCTCACAGCTTACAAAATTAAAAAAAAACCCAACAAATTAAAAATACAGTGACGGCCTATAGATAATGAAACCAGTGGTAACACACTAGGGTAAATTCTCATGCAAGGTTTCGGTATTTAACATTATGGCTTCAGCACCTTAGGTCAGCAAACCCAAGGCACATAGAGCATCTAGGGTTTTCTCAAAGACCCACAACAAAATTGCACAAAACTGATTTTTCCAATTACACTCAGTATTTTGACCTGATTTGTCTGTACTTCCCCTATAAACACCCTGCATTAAAATTTCTTTTTAAATATGAATATCAATAATAATATTTGATTACAAATATTTATAACATTTAAAATTATGCAGTCATTTAGTTTGCAGTGATTCTCAAGGGACCCTTGGAATGTTTCAAATGGGATGAGTGTTACAAACCTTATTTCTTCTAAATTACCTGTGGATGTAAATGCATTTAACTGAAAAACATATCAAGTTTACTATGAAAACCTTAATGGCTCAAGGCAAGCTATCTTCTCCAGACAATGGGAATAAGAACCGGTTATAGTTACTTCTTGTCCATACATATGTTAGTTCTAGGGAATAGCTAGCTGCTTTCATTAAATCCTTGGCTGCTTATAACAGTCTCACAACCCTTTTCTTTCACTTTGTCTCTCAAATTTTTACATGAAAGTGAAGGAATTTATCATTATTTACAGCTACAACAATGAACATAAAAGGAACAAGTCAAACTTTAAAATGTAGGAGTGGATGGTAAAAGAACCCAAAGTCACATTTGTAAAAAGTTTGAAAAACACTCATTCAGGCAACAAGAACCAGTTTGGGAAACTCCCAAATTCTGTCCCACAGAACCTTCAACTCTTTATACAGCTAATTAGCTGGTCATGTAGATGGTCTTTCTCATTTTCTCTTCCAGTGTGTTTCTCCTTCAGTAGTACTATCTAAACTTTGACAAAGAACAGTGCCTGAAAACTTACTATCCTTGTTCAAGACTACTAATACAAATAAAGTTCCTACTTTAAGTCTTATTTTTACAATATTTTTCAACGCTTATGTTAAATATCGGTGAAACAACGGTAAAAATATTATAAAACCAACCAACCTTTAAAAACATCAGCAACACACAACCTGAATGGTTTATCCACTGATCTCTGTGGTGGCTTGAAAGAATCTGCAAATAAATTGATCAAGATCTTTTAGAATGTCTGTATTCAATAATTATCTCAACAACTTCTCAGGGATAAATCAACTATATAGCATTCCAAGAACTTTGTCCCACATTTCCCCTAAAATATAAGTTTTGACATACACAAGACTAAGATATATTATTTTTTTAAATGAGGAAAACTGCACTCACCAATTTGCTCTAACAAACACTTTCCTTTATACCACTGTGTGAGGTCACTTGACTGACCCCTTGTGACCAGATTTTCACCCCCAAGGCCACTTGTTGGGATATAAGCCACATCTGATTCCTAATTAAGGAAACAAACAGAAGTTAAGCATATATTAACAATGGGATCTTCTAGCAGAAGCAAGAGGTGGATTTTTCCAATATTACGCCTCTCAGCTATAAGAGAACAGTTTGCATAATTGTATTTTCCCTGAAGAAGGCAGATTGCTCTGTAGATCCATTTCCTTTCTGTTTACCTCTTGCCTGATTACAGTGCTACAACAGAGTCGGAGATATTTAACCATGATGACAACAACATTAACAACTAGAAACTGAGTTCAGGTAACAAACTCCAATTCCACATCTGACTGGAAAAACTTTGGTTTGAATTGGCGGTTTATGCATAGGGATTTCAGGAATGCCACAGCCAGTCCAAAGGGATAGTAGTTGGAACTGAAGAAATGCAAGAACAGTCGAGAACAGCAAACAGAGAGTGTTCTTACAAGCTCATAACCTACACTGACACCTGCTCTGGTATAAAATTCTCTACTGTAATTCATGTAATCCAGAACATTAAGACAGATGATCCTTGGTCTGTTCTGCTTTGTAGACAGCAATCCCAAGAAACTACAAATCAGGTGAGTGTCCCAAAGATTCAACAGACCCAAACAAAGATGATGACAGAAAGAGTGTTAAAGGACTGACTGATCTTATCCAGGGCTCAATGTACACCCTACCCGTAAGAAAATTAATCTGTTATACTGTGTACACATAGCAGTAGCAGGAAAGCGACACAAAATAACCCGACTGTAAGAAAAACTCATCCTATCCAAATGCGAGAACAAAGCAACAGAGACCTCAGAAATTTACATTACCTTAAAGCCAGCTTGCTTAAGAAACTGGCCAAGTTTACTCGTAATTTCCTGAAATCTTTCCTGTTGCCAATTGACCTAAAACAGAAAACAGATCATGATAATAAAATTGTAGATTTTGAATTGTGACTCAAACACATCAGCTCTGTCATACCAGTAGGTGTTTTCCACACACAGCACCCAATTAATTTATAAATATGAGATTTCCAGGTGGATTCACAGTTGAATACATAAAAGCATACACATGAACAATTAGCAGTAGCAAACAACATACCACTTAACTTGCAAGCCCTTTTAGTTTGATTTGTCCTTGAACAGTACCTTTTTTTTAGAAGTTTATACAAAATTCAGATTCGGCAAGAATATATACAACACAGTAATAATCTAAACCACAACTAGTAATATTTAACACACCTTACATGAATAAGCTTAAATGAACCTCTTGGGGTCTTGAATCTGAATGACCACCAAGATGCCCTTGCGGATGGCACTGGGTTAACTGCTAATGTGGTATTTTCATATGTGTAAGAGGGACCCCTACCCATTTTAGCACCAAAACCATCCTTTTGTGTGCTTTCAAAATACACTCATACATAAAGAGTATTGTAAAGTCTAAACACAAAAGACAGAGCTGAGAAGCAAAGAAAGAAACAATAATTTATTCTAAGTTTCACAATACTGATCCTTAATCCACAATCCTAGATGGAAGCCTTTCAATTAAATGAAAAATTTAAGTATATACCTGGTCCATTTTATTGACTGCAACAGCTAGCTGTGTCACTCCAAGAGAGCGCACTAATAATCCATGTTCTCGAGTTTGTCCACCTGTCTCAAACCCTGCTTCAAACTCTCCTCTGCTAGCATCCACAACCAAAACAGCCACATCAGCCTAGATTTTTAAAAGAAAAGAAATGAATCAAAAATGGTTAAGAGGTGGAAATAATCTGGGTAAATGTTAATCAGCAACATTTCACACAAAACATTCTTTGCACAGGAGGAATCCCGACGTGCTTCAAGTGTAATTGAAACTGCTCAGTTCTGTCTGTGTCATGCCCACTTTGGTGAGATATTGCGGCATTATGTCATTTCATGTCATAAACCACCATTTTCTGTTAAACACAAACCAACTTTTGGTTTTGGGAACCTGTCCTCTTCAAACTACCCACTAGGGATGTGCTGCACAGACCTCAACTAAACAAAAGCAGCTCATGCTCCAGAAGCTTAAGAACAGGCATGAGCCCACTGTGCAGTTCTCCATGCCTCAGTTTGGACAACTTCACAGTAAAAAGCTGCAAAAATTACAGATAAATCACCTCACTATACAACTGGGACAACTGGTTGACTGCATGTTGGACGTGGATGCTTCACAGTTCACTCACCATACTGGAGCATGCCAAAATCACAAGGTGGAAAAGACCAAGTAGCCTATTTAATCATCTAGGCAAACACTGCCACAGCATGAAGAAGTATCACACCGCCTATAGCACTGCACAAAACTCAGCATGTAAGCAAGGGGAGAAAACACAGATTTTGCTGATAGCCTTAAATGCTGCTTATATTTCTTCTACTTCGGCAAGTAACAGCCAGTTAGAGCATCATCACGTACCAAGCACAAGAGGTGAACAATAAAGGTACCACCGTCAAGAGGTACGTGTAAGACAATTTCATAGGACTGATGAAATGGACATAATGGGAAGAGAGAGGAGAAAAAGTGTCATTTTCTCCCTTTCCTTACATACTTATGCTTCAGGATGCCAGGAAGAGAGAGCACACTGTCCTTCTCTGAATTCCCCTTGCTTCGTCCTAGGCACAAAATCCCCAGAGCTCATACAGAGAGAGTGCAAGTGTGAGTATGAGAAAAGGATGAGGGATGAATTTCCCCACAGCTCTCAGCCTCAGAAGTGCACTGCAGTCAACTTCTCCCTCAAAAAAAGGACATCCTGCATTTTATAAATTACAAAAACTGTACCTCAGGACTTACGTGAATTAACCATATGCATCAAAGGCCAGATCCTGGCCCTGATAAGGCTGATTTACATTTTGCATAACAGCAGTTGGGGATTCACCTCCTAACAGAATTCTCCAGATAAAAAGGCATGAAGGCCATTTCCACATTCGCTTTCTTCCACTCATTGCTGCAGCACTGAGCCTACTTTAACAGGCAACAGAATCTTGCAAAGTTTTGGTGATTCCCTTAACAGGCTTCAGAAGAGACCGGCCCCTCACCATCCTGAGAGTTGAAGGAACATAGATATACCAAGTCTTATTTGGCCAGCCCCATCTTCTGCTCAACTGATACAACTGTTAGCGGATCTGCAAGTCTTCTTTTAACACCTACTGCCTGTATTACTTTTTTCAAAAAAGTCAAACCAGTTTAATTTCAAGTCGTGAAGAAAATGGCATGCCTGAGTCAACATTTTCCACTGTTCTCAAACTAAAGATCCACTTCTAATTTTAAAACTCCTGAACTTCCTACAACATATGCTCCACAATATAGATGACTGTACATGCTCTACACCACAATTTGCAAGCTTATGACTATCCTAACCGTTGGGTCACAAGGTCTGAATTCTTTCCCAGGCTCTGCTTCAGAGCTAGAGCAGAATTTGGAGCAAACCAGTTGTCCTACAGTATAGTTCTCCTCTATCTGTAAAATCATACTAACAGTACCCCATCCTTACTGTGATGTTAAGATAAACCTCACATTTCAGACTGTAATAACACCCACATAGCAAAAACCTCTACATACATAGAAGAATGAAAAAAAACAAACCCCAGAACAAAACTTCAATTACACCTCTACTTTGGAGAATCAATTCCACTACATGAGAAAGGTGGAGAAAAACTCAAACATTTAAATGTCATGTAACCATGTTATTCTTCCCCCTTCTAATCTATTATTTTCATAAATTAAATGACTAACCTATATGAGAATGGTAAGTGCCATACTGAATTCAGTGAGTAGTGCCCAATGGCTTTTGACTTTACCTACTGTTCCTAGAGCAAATGGCACGTAGTCGCAACTTTGTTTGCAGTCCTACTGACAACACAGACGCATTTCGCATAAACTTTGTTCTGTGTTATGTTTTCTCATTTCATGTAAAATACAGTTAAATAGAAGAATGCCTTTTGTTTGATCTCTCGAAATCTTTTTTCTTTAAGCTCAAAACCACTTAGTATCTTTACCTACGAGACCACTTTCACAGAGCTTCTTGATACATATGTCACATTTGGCTGACTTTAAAAGCTCAACTCTGATTTTAACAAACTGCAACTTCATATTCAAATTACTTCCCTAATAAAACTCTCCTCCAAAAAGTTAACATCCCAAAATAAGAAAAGGAACCGCCATTAAACAAACACTTCCTTTTTTAAGTTTAGAAAACCCATGAAAACATCAGAGATATCTTAGCATCATCAATGATTCCATTTAATCTTAGATTTTAAAAGACGATGAAAGCCAGTTTAAGTTATAAATAATAGTGCTGTTGGAAAAAGAGTTTTAGACGATCTCTACCTGTGCAGCTCCTGTGATCATATTTGGAATGAAGTCTTTGTGGCCTGGAGCATCCATCAGCGTAATTACTTTAGTCTTTGTCTCGAATTTGGTCATACCCACATCCATTGTCACTCCCCTTAAACAAAGGGTACACGCAACACATCATTAAAACTGTTTTGAAAGCTTCACAGAGATATAAAGTAAGCTATTAAAAACACAATCATGAAATTATACACTTCATGGCTTTCGTTTGATTTAGCCTGCACGAAAAAACCTGAAAGAAACCTGCTTGCTGGCAAAGCAGACCTCTAGAGCTGCCTTTCAGTAACTCCTGTTGTGAGGAAACAAACACCCAGAATTCACAGTACTAACTCTACACACCCAAAGACTACAACCCAACAAGCACAGTGAGAATGCAAAAACATTTAAATGTGTGTTTAAATCATTACTAATTCTGCTTTTAATGCTTAGCTCTTCAGAAAAAGGCATCATAGTTTAACAGAAACATAGCCAAGAATAAAAAAATAGAAGGTATGGAACTATAGGAATACAATTATACATTTGCAAAGATTCACATGCAGAACTACTGATCATTGCAGAACTGCGACTCAGTTTCACATCTCACTAACACCCACATGTTCTGTACAGCACATAGGAGAGGATTCATCTGATCAAATGCAAACTTCTATCATGGACGTGTCTGTATCTGGGTTAGTCATCTGCATCTCCCTCTATAGACAGTACTTTCAAGGGACAAAACTTCTCACATTAGCACAGATACTTAAAAACATTCCAATGACAAACCCAACAAAATAGCCCCCCAAACACTTACATATTGCTCAAAAATGTTTTTCCTTAAAAATACAAAACTCAAAGTAAAGAGAAAACAGAATCAGTCAATAATACAAATTCAGAAAACCTTTCCCTTAATAATTACAATTTATCTTCTGAAGAAAAGTCTGCTACCAAATTCACAACTGTTGGATATTTAAAAAAAACCAAAACAAAACATAGACCCAGGGATACCACTTTTAAGGCTCATGACAATTCTTCCACAAACTTTACTTTCTGTTAACATTTTACAGGCAATAAATACTTGCCTCTATTTCTGGTTTCACATGTTAATTACATCCTACCAAAGGTAGCTTGATTTAAGAAAATTACATACTTACTATGGTGCTTAATTATTCTATTACAGATCTGCGAAAAGAATTGTCTTCAAAGTTTGTCCATTTTACACCCAGCTACATCTATGGGGATTAAGAAAAAGACCTTCTCCCCATCAGCTTTTCCTCTTTTACAACCCTAGACTATGATGTCATGGCAACACCGCCACTACAATATCATCAGCCTTAACTGATGTAAGGCTGATTTTACAACTTGTGTTTGGCCGCTTCAGGATTGTTCCCCCCTTCCTGGTACCCGCACCCTCTCTGACACATATACCCACACTCAGATTTGTACGTGCACTTTGCAAATGAAAGGACTCACACAGGTAAACGTCAAGTTATATACGGGGACGCTGCAAAAGTGCACCTGCCTTTCAAAACAAGTTACACACTCAATAGGGACTGTCTTACTCCACATTCTTCAGCATTAGTTTACAGTGGGAAGGTTAACTTTGCAGCCAGAAGAGCTTATATGCCATGAAACCATGGGTGACAAATGATTGTAAAAATATAAACATGTAAGATGATGCCTTTTAAAATTATTCTGTGAATAGAGAATACCATGTTTTTAGCTTCCCATACAGGGTTCTTAAAAGCTCTTGCGTTTTTTTGTTGTGTTTTTTTTTTTTTTTTAAATTAGCTTCACTGTTTCCCCATTACATACATTTTCAATATGATGAGTAGTTTTGAATTTCATATTTAAAGTTAATTACATGCAGTTTATAAAGAATACAAATATAAATTTAAGTTATAATTTTGTATTCTATGTAATATAAGTCACCTGTGATAACTGACATTTCAGTGCTTAGTTTATAATTCTGACACCCTTTCAGAGAAAAAATTAATCTAGAACTTCCCCATACAACAATAACCAAACTGAGACAAATCTGGCAGCAATAAACCAGTAAGGCAGCTTTAAATGAACTAACTCATCTACTAGGAGCCCTCCTACACCGCACTCCACAGCACAGAAATACATGAAGAAATACTCAACTTTGCATTCACATTTCTTATAAACAAATGAGGATATTATTCTTTTCTTTGGACAACATGTGCTCATACAGACAAAAGAAAAGTATTTGCTAATAAGTATTGAGTAAGTATCTCAGAACATTTCTACCAGAGCATTATGAGCAGATTGGTATTTCCTAACAACTGCTGTTCTTTCAGGGAAAGAAGGTAACTCATTAAAATATATTTCTACCTTTCTCTTTCTTCACCAGTTTCATCCAAGACCCATGCATAGGCAAACGAAGCTTTGCCAGCCTTCTTAGATTCCTGTTCGTATTTGTGCATAGTTCTTTTGTTCACATTTCCCAAAAGGTAGAGCAAATGACCCATTAAAGTACTTTTACCTGCATCAACGTGTCCTATGAAGGGAAATAAATATCACATCAATTTTATTAATTCATGGATTTTAAATATAGTACAAGAAGAAATATACTAAAACAGGAAAATCACGTGCACTAATAATGCTTAGGTAATCCACAGAATTTTACAATCCTGTAAGAGAGAGACACAGAGAGACAGTTTATTGAAACAGGCAATGAGCACGACAGCCATACAGAACCTCCAAATCCATACTAAAAAGCACCATCTGCAAGAACGAAACCAATCAAAGCACATTTTTCTATACTGTCAAAAGGAAGCTAAGTCAACCTCATTGTCCTAGTCAAGTAGGTCTGAATGTACTGCCTCCGAAGAATAGCAGTCAAGCAGATGAGACTGAAAACAGTATGAGATTTCCCTCCCCTGGAGAGAGGAGTTTTGCTCCTGTATCACTTCCAGATTCAATCAACACAGTTTTTAATCTCTATGCTTGTAAAAATGTAACTTAATACTGTTACCTATTACCACCAAATTAAGCAGCTGCTTTCCTCCTTGCCTCTTCTCCAACTCTGCTTTCACATCTATTTGTGGTTTTGTCTTGCTTGACTTTTTTACTGGAGTAGGCACTGCATTCTGCTCTTCTGAAACCTGCACCACCTGGGGTGAAAGAACAGATTTTGAGGCTGCCTCAGGTACCCCAGAAGCTACAGCAGCATCTTCAGTTAACAGTCCTTTCTGAGGTGTGTTAGGATGGCCATTTTCTTCAGCAATCACACTGGGGGAAAAAGAAAGAAAACACAAGGAACGAAAATGACAAAGCAGCTGTAGATACGTAGGAGAGAAAATGAGTTTTCCCTTCACTATCATGTAAGCCCCAGACAGAGAGTATGTGATAAGCCCGTTAAGGTGGAAGTGATAAGGAGCTGGATACAAACTGCACAGATACCAGCTCTGAACATCTTGTCTGAAAAGCACTCTCTACAAAAGCAAGATAAGAAATAATCTGTAAAATAAGTGAAACAGATCAACAAAGCTTCCCACAGACAGTTCTTTTGCCAGGGAGAGAAAAGACAGTTGTACAGATCAACTGCAGAGAGCTGGTCATCTCTGAAGTAAGAGCCCAAGTCAACTTTGAAACATCAATGCTAAAACAGCTTCTACATATGCTACAAGTATTGTGGCTGAAAGTAGTGATGCTCTATTGTGAAAACACCAGCAACATAGACAAAAGTGTAGATACTAAGCATACCTGAGCTGCAATTTAACATGCAGCGCTTATACAGAGCCATAACAGACAAGTTACATTTATCAATACCAACAAAATTTGGTTTAAGCCATCCAGAGGGATCTGGGCAAGCCCGAGAAGTGGGCCCATGTGAACCTCATGAGGTTCAACACGGCCAAGTGCAAGATCCTGCACATGGGTCAGGGCAACCCCTGGTATCAGTACAGGCTGGGGGATAAAGGGATTGAGAGCAGCCCTGAGGAGAAGGACTTGGGGCAGTTGGTGAATGAATAGCGAGATGTGAGCTGGCAGTGTGCACTTGCAGCCCAGAAAGCCAACCGTGTCCTGGGCTCCATCAAAACCAGTGTGGCCAGCAGGTCGAGGGAGGTGATTCTACCACTCTACTCTGCTCTTGTGAGACCCCATCTGGAATTCTGTGTCCAGTTCTGGGACCCCAAACATAAGGAGGACATGGAGCTGCTGGAGCAAGTCCAGGGAAGGAACACTAAAACAGAGGGCTGGAGCACCTGTCCTATGAGGACAGGCTGAGGGAGTTGGAGTTGTTCAGCCTGGAGAAGAGAAGGCTCCAGGGAGACCTTACTGAGGTCTTTCAGTACTTAAAGGGGGATTTATGAGAAAGATGGGGAGAGACTTTTTAATAGAGCCTGCTGCAACAGGACAAGGCATCATGGTTTTAAAGTAAGAGAAGGCAGATTCAGACTAGATATATATGGAAGACATACTTTACAAAGAAGGTGGTGAGGCACTGGAACAGGTTGCCCAGAGAGGTAGTAGATGCCCCATCCCTGGAAACATTCAAGGTCAGGGCTCTGAGCAACCTGGTCTAGTTGAAGACGTCCCTGCTCATGACAGGGCAATTGGACTAGATGGCCTTCAAAGGTCTCTTCCAACCCATACCATTTTGTGATTCTATGCAAACAAGCCATCTACAACTAAGGAGATATGGATTCCCCAACGTCCTTTCTCTACCACCCTGTTCTCAGACAGATCACCATACTAATCCTAACAGTAAATAATCCTAAATATATTATTCTCTTATACTCTTTTGCTTTTTTCCTCTCCGATTTGTAAATGAGGATATTTTCCTAATTGACACAAGCGTTCTGAGAACATACAGTGATCTTTCACCTATTATGGCAAAGATTATCACTAAAACCAAACGCTAAGTAACAACTCAAGAAAGCAAAAAGCTTTCTTACTGCCTGACATAGTTCCATGGTGAGGCAGTAATGTAAGCAGCAAGACAGGCACAGAAGCAGTTATTACTGGTGTGCCCATATTACATTACGGCAAACTTCCACATACAAACCATTGACCATTACAGCATATTGGAAATTCCTATAAAACATCATATTTAAAACTTTCTCCAAGAAGATGCTTCTTCCCCTGGAAAACTGGAAATCCTTTCTCATGCAGTACCACTGTGCCACAGGATGCTTTCTATGGAACAGATCCATGCAGGCTCTCAGACTCAAGTGTCTCCATGTCTAGAGTGGATTTTTTACCCTCCGTTTCCTGTATACGTACCACAATTAACTTCCCGGTTTCCCTCTTTTCAACTTCTATAATCAAAAGTACTTATTTTGGTAGTTCAGAATCCCACATTGTGACATCCCTGCTTTTATTTGACGTTACTTCTGGTTTGGTTTTTTTTTGTCTGTGTAGGAGTATTTGCATTGTATCAGTCCCTTTCCATTATACATATCCTCAGGACGCAACATACATGCTACCCTACTGAAGAAAGCAGCTCAAGAGATACGATCTAAAAATTAAACCTAAGAAATGTCCAGACTGAAAGCCAAATTAACCTCTCACTATAGGACTAAGCAACATGGGACATTTTACACGTCTCCCTTTCTCCCCTCAGGTTCAGAACCCACCTATGTAACCAGTACTGCAGCAGACTGATTTTGACACCTTTTTCATAAGGCTCAAAGCCAAGTTCTTTTGATTGTGAGACTCCAAAGCAAACATGTGAGCACTCAGATGTTTTGGCTACAGCTGCACAACCCAAGACCAGGGTCTTGCATCAAGACAATCACATTTTTATCAAATTAGCCAAGCAAAGAACTTAGATTATGCAGCCATGCTGGTTGCAGGGGGACAGATGGTACCTACACTTCTGCATAATGGACAGACAATTCTGTATAAAGTCAATTCACAAGAACTTCCCCTGAAGGAGAAAGACAAGTTTGTATGACCTAAGGCAATAGTTCCATATAATCACATTTTGGATTTGACACTATGAAACCAGCTGTACTGTATCACCAAGTATTGCCTTAGACAGGCTCCAGTAGGAAATACCATATCTCGACAAACTGAATACCATTTATAAGATAGACCTGATTCCATAAATTCCAAAAATTAGTGGGTCACCATTGCTTTAGATGTAGCTATGGAGAAAGGTGATTACACATGAACTATTCCACAGAAAAACATCACTACAGTTATTGGTACTTTCTTTCACCAAGTAAAATTTTCTTTTATCAGAGTAGGATAAAGTCTTAAAACATCTCCCCCTCACCCTTTCTTTCTTCCCAGGCTCAGCTTCACTCCTGATTTCTCTCCCTCCTCCCCTTCAGTGGCACAGGGGGACGGGGAATGGGGTTCGGGGTCAGCTCATCACACATCTCTGCTGCTCCTTCCTCCTCAGGGGGAGGACGACTCACACTCTTCCCCTGCTCCAGCCTGGGGTCCCTTCCATGGGAGACAGTACTCCATGAAGTTCTGCAACTGCAACATAAGTCCTTCCCATGGGCTGCAGTTCTTCACAAACTGCTCCAGCATGGGTTTCTTCCACGGGGTGCAGACCTTCAGGAGCAGACTGCTCCAGCATGGGTCCCCCTCGGGATCACAAGTCCTGCCAGCAAACCTGCTCCAGCATGAGCTTCTCTCTTCACAGGTCCTGCCAGAAGCCTGTTCCAGCAAAGGCTTCCCAGAGGGTCACAGCCTCCTTCAAGCATGCACCTGCTCTGGCATGGGGTCCTCCATGCTTGGCCAGCAGCAGATCGATCTTGGAGCTGGCTGGCATCGGCTTTGTTTAGACATGGGGGAAGCTTCTGGTAGCTTCATGCAGAAGCCACCCCTGCAACCTCCCTGCTAGCAAAACCTTTCCACGCAAACCCAGTACAGTAATTCTCATTTTTTTTCTATAGTTTTCCAAAATATAGTCATAGACTGTCACATCAAGCCTATTAAAAGACAAAACTGCATTTTGAAAGACAGGTTGGTTGTAAGCTTCTAAATTCTATTTTGTTTAGCTAATGATTTTCTTTCTAATCCCAGATGCTCATATCTTCTTGCAAGCCAAAGCCTGCATCAGCAAGGATTCCAAAAAACTGAATGGATGCGGAGTGGTAAAATTCAAACTAACTACAGCATCTGAAAGAATCACTGTTATTGACAGATAAAGTAACTTCTCTCGCAGTTCTAAGTAGTTTTGTGAATTTGGCAGCCTTAAGCAGTGATAGAGTTTTTATTTTGGATTGTGCAAAGAAAAAGTGTTAGATACTGTACTGCACTAATGACTGAAACATGACTAGCCATCCTTGCTTTAAACTAAGAGGGGAGATTTAGATTAGATATCAGGAAGAAATTCTCCACTGTGAGGGTGGTGAGGCACTGGAACAGGTTGCCCAGAGAAGCTGTGGAGGCTCCATCCCTGGCAGTGTTCAGGGCCAGGCTAGATGGGGCTTTGGGCAACCTGGTCTAGTGGAGGGTGTCCCTGCCCATGGCAGGGGGGTTGGAACTAGATGATCTTTGAGATCCCTTCCAACCCAAACCATTCTATGATTCTATGATCATAACATTAGGCCTTGTCACTTTTTCAAGGGTGCAGCATTTGAACAGCCAGTACACTGCTCCATTTAGAGTTTTACAGGTTTCAGATATTACAAAGTTTTGGAAATGTGAAAACACCCTGTCCCATCATAAACCAAAACTTGCCATTTCAGAGGAGAAACATGAGAACGGATAGAGTATATGATCTACTTACAGAGCATCTCTGATGAGATAATTCAGCTTTTTGCTGACCAGTTTCAGGGAAAGGGAGAGGTTTATTGCTAGGTACATAAACAGGAAGATGGGCAGATGAAATGTACAATTCCAGTACATGAAAAGAGATGCAGCAGTAAGACCCTGACAGTTAGTCATTCCTCATGGCAACCAGATGACTAGTTTATTGAAAGCTTGATAACAGCTCAGAAAAATGCTAAGAAGCTTCATCACTAACAGTCAATGAAAATATGAATGACATCGAAAATGCTTTTCAGTAAATCTTTTTCCACTAAGATTTTTCAAAATTATTAAACTGAAAATTTTGTCAGAAGACAGCATACAAGATAGCATACTAGTACCTATCACATTGCTAGTGCAGACAGTTGAGAGTGTAAATACGTCAATTACAATAGCAAGCATCTTTGGTTCAAACTGGGTCTGAGCTATGTTGGACCACCATATCAAGAAAAAATTATGTATGGAGGAAGAGGACTTCCTAACAAATTGCTGGAGTCTTTGTGTGAAAATTTGATGGAACTACCAAGACTGATCTGTTTGTCAACATCTGCACCTGTCTGCCATATCACTGCTAGCTGCATGGAGCCACTGATGAGGCAACTCTTGACTTCTTTGAAAGGACAGAATCATTGAGCACCCTGTATGTGTACTGAGGTCATGCACTCAGGAAAGCTCGACCACCAGCAATTCAGGCACAAATGTCAAAAGAGCTTACCACCGCTGTTTGTTAGCAAAGCGGCAGATGTAGAGAAGTCTGGCAAGGACCAACATTTAGTCAAAATTAGAACTGCCAAGCCAGAAACTTCCTATGTTGTCTTGCCAACAAGGACCATAAGAGTAAACTGAGTAAAATGTTACGGTTACATCAGTTTTCTGGGGAAAATAAAGAAATAAAACATATGTTTTTGTAAGACATGTTAGAAGATGCTCAGTCTCACACAACTGTTGAAAAGGTTCACACTACCATGCATTCAAAGAAGAACCTGAAAGCTTATCTGCTGAAGATTAACTCTACATAATTTAGCTTTTAAACATTATTTTTAATCTTCTGGTCTGGATGCTCAGTGAATTATTTTTATATAACCGACTCTTTCGGAGTACTTACAGTCATTACAGGAACGTCTACATTTATTTCCTCTTTCAAAATTATTAATTACACAATATTGGTCAGTCTGATTAAAATAATCACCTTTTTTTGCTCAAAACTTCTTCTGGCTTTCTTCATGACTTAACAGGAAGAAAAAGCCTAGTAATTCATTTTGCTAAAGCATCAGAAAAAAGTTTGTCAGAAGTGAACAAACTTCATTTTCTGTAGACAATCCCATCAAGAGTACCCAGCAACAAAGGCAATCAATGTTCAAAGCAATTCATGACTTCTAATAATCCATTCACATTTTAAGTAAGATTCATTTATTATTATGAGGTCATACCTTGTAACAAGATTGAATCATAAAGACTGAATAACTAGTCAAGGAATGGCTATTTTTATTAATGCTAGGCCACTGGTTATAAAAACCATGGTCCACGAATTACCTTTAAGACCTGATAAAAGATGACAACAAAAACTAGTTCATACATACTATACAATCACCTTCTTATGGCATCTGCACCAATGTCATACAAATATAGGGGGCACAAGCTGCAAAGACTAAGTTACATACAGGTGGTTTAGAATCCAAACTGCTACGAGTAATTTATAACACTGTGCTTTGGTCAGTGATATGCACTATGTAAGTGTCAAAAGACTGAGGCTTTCTTAGGTGTTAATAAACACAGATTCATTCTGTTTCCTTGACAGCTCACCCTTATACTGTCAACAATCCAGGAGATAACTGGAGAAGAAAAACAACTCAACTCTGATACTCATGGAGTTGGGGCAGGGGTTCATGTTTTGCTTTGTTTTTCAAGTTTAGAAGTGGAAGCTTCCAAGACAATAGCAGTGCTTCAACTAACCACAAGATATAGGGAGCTAGTCAAGTTCCAATTGTTAGGAAAGGAATCAGGAGAGCAAGTGCCACTGTCCTACAGCAAAGAGGGAAAAATATGATGCAAATACCTTGGTAGCGCTTCCACAGTAGCCTGTTGGACAAAAGAAAAGAGGCCACCACAGGTTCCTTGAAGCAGGAGTCTTCAGATATGCAGCAGATAACTTCACAAATTAAATTCTGCTTTCTTCCATATTCACTGATTGGCTGTGCTCCAAATCTCATGCTCTTTTACAAATCGCTCCACTTCTTACCAATTCCTCCTACTTAAAGCTAAATGCTTAACATGCATTCAATTTCTATGGCAAGAGAGGCTTGTTTTCAAGTAGGATTTCGCCAGCACCACCAAATAAGTGGGGCGAATTAAAAAACATCTTCACAAGACTGGTGATTTATCTGAAAGGATTACCAACAGGTCCTGAAGACCTAGTTTCTTCTGTGGCAAAAACCATCATGTCACTAAACTGGAACAAGCACAATACAAACTATTTCAGAGTCCCTGAAGAGAAGCAGAGTGGCCAAGAACCATTTCAGAATGAACCGTCTTTCCTCAGAGACTGAGTAATCACTAGCCTATCCAGGAATTACTCCAGTCTACAGAAGAGGAAGCATTCTTCTCACCTCCTCCTTCCCTATGGAGCAGACACATATACACAAGGTGTGGCAGTTGCTAAATAAGTACCAGAGATACAAAATTCTGTATTTGCTCTTTTTTATAAACAAAGATTTTCAATAGTCATTATTACAACTAAAAAAATCCCATCACTACTGTCCAGGACTAGCTGCCAGATCTTTTTCACTCACTTGAGACTCACTTCTTTTTATAAATTTCTATCCAAATTAATTTAATCCACAAAAGCCCCCATGAAAAACTCCAACTGTAGTAGAAACACCAGAGATGAAGATGCCATGACATTGATGGCAATTTTGTGATCAAGCCCTGTTGTCACAGAGCGACTGATTAGTAGAGGCAAGGGGAAAAGAAAAAAAAACAAACCCCAAACGAAAAAAACCCAACCATCCACATTATGTTCCCTTTTATACATTGCAAATCTCAAACAGCACAGAAAGAGGATTTTGAAAGGCCCAGAAATTTATCATTTGGAGCTTACTGCATCTAAGAAGCTAAGAGACATCACTTTCATTCAGCAATGACATTTAGCAGTATAAAGGGAATAATGACATCGGCTTCACACCTTGTATAAAACATGCTTAAGAGACTAAGCAGATGCAATTGCTTGCTTTCTGCTCAGTTATCAAACATGTAAAAGATACTGTAAAATAAAGACCATGCTGCCCTCTTTATCCCAAAAATGCCTTCCAGATCAGACTACAAACACTGCAGGATGAGGCGGGGACGTTGGCACTGCTTAAGCTTGCTAATATTTTTCCTGAGGATGAGTTATGGAATTTTTTGCCACAGATGAGGTGGCTAGTATAAGATTGGGTTCAAAAGGAGAATAAGCACATCCAAGTAAGAAAAATCCACTAACAGTTCTTAATAGAAACGACCCAACAAGAAAAAAGTGGTGGGGAGCCAGAGAACACTACATGTAATAACATTTTATGGACTGTTTCCCCAACACGCATGCCCTGTCCTTATGCATTTCTTTAAGTATTCAGTGCTGGCTACTGTTGTAGGTAGACACTGTTCCAGATGTCTGTTTTCATGCTCTCACGAGACATCCCCCTCAACAGTTCCAAGTCAGGATAAAATTAGAACTACTGTTCAACCACTCTAATTTAGCTAAAGCATAAGGAGGACCGGTTTCTTCTCTACAACAGTTGTACCCAGGACACCTGTTAATAAAAGCTGCAGAGGAAGGCAAAGTTTAGCCATAAGTGATTGTTTTCCCCATAAATTATTCTTAAATGTATTACTTCATTTGAAGAACAAGCAATTACAGTTAAGATTTATTGATTTCATAATTCCACTTAGAGAACTAAATTTAAAATAAACGAACCCCAAGAAAGTTCAGTATTCTATGAAGCGGATGTTTAAATAATCTGGCTAGCTGATATCTCTCTGCACTATTCATAGTGAAAGGATTTGTTAAACTCAAAACGTGAGGTACCATCTTCTGAAAGTAATTCTGAGTCAAACAAGAAGCTGAGATGGGTTAGTTCTGGAGAGTGACACTAAAACTGCTGTAAAAAATAGAAAAAAAAAGAAGAAAACTTGCTACAGGTGCATCAGTCTGAAAGAAGAGCCGCTGATGTACCTTGATGTACGAGGGCTTGGCTTACCATGGAACTTCAAATCCCATAGACTGTTTCTTCCCAGACACTGTCATTTTGGTAACTTTTGGCACAATTTCAGATTCCATTCTGGCTGACTGGGAATCCCTTGTTTTTCCTAGTAATAGACAAAAAGTAAGTTTGAACTTGAGGTTGTTACTAACAGGTGTTTACAAATATAAAGTTTAACAAGTTACATTGCTTCTCTTCCACCCAAAGATACCAGTCTGTGATGATGAATTCTCACACTGTGGTGTCTTACTTGCTTATATTACATCTTTATTCAAAATAAACTACAAACAGTTATATTTATTGTGAAAATCTCATCTGTATCTCCAAGCATTCACATGACACCTACACCATTCAAGATCTTTACTCGCAGCAATTCTGCAGGATGCCAGAAGCATTTAATGCACAATGAGGATGAAGAAATGCTTTGCAGTTGCTCACAGGCTGATGAGGTTAATTCTTATTTAGAGGTTTTTTTTCCTTTTGCCTTTACATTGTTGAGCCTCTAGGCTATTGTAAGGTGAAAAAATATGTCTACCTTACATACTGTTAGCAGCAGCACAAGCTACATGTGAGCTACTAAGCTTTCCCTGAAACCTACAAACAGACCCATCTTGTACTGAATTAAGCTGAAGAAGCCAAGCAATACCTGAGCTAGCTAACTTAAAGGCTATTTAGAAATAATTACTGGAGTTGAGTAACTTAATGACTTTAAAGGTATCGATTTTTGCCACAACTTAAATGAAAACAGAATTACAGTAAGGTTCATCCTGAATTTTGTGAAACTACAGTTTCACAACTAACAGCACTACGGTGCTCTTAGTTTCTTGACAAGCTGTAAGACAAAAAAATATTATTTATCCTAGGTGGTGTAATAAATTAAACTAGCACTTTTCTTTCCACAATTTAATATCTTAGGATCCCTTCTTCCTTCAAGGAGAAAGATCTCCAGCTTTACAGCGTGAGTGACAGCAGCTGTACCTTGTGTTCTAAAGGATGTTATACACACAGGAAAGCAAAATAATAACCTGAATCCAGAATTAAACCGCAAGTTTCAAACAATCTGTCTACAGATTACCTGCAAACTAGAAAAATGCCACTACTCTTGCCATAACAGACCAATTTGGGTAGTCAGAGTCAAGTCAATACTTATTTAGAATAACAAGTTAATATTAAGTATTTTAGATTACTACTATAAGATGAACTGTAGGAATAATTTGGTCCTACTCATTTAGGTTAACTCTTTATTGCGTTCTAAAGCATGACGGCCACACCTTTAAAACCACAGGACCGTATTGTTTTGGCAGTTATATATAAAGTTGCGGTCAAGGCTGCTGAAGATTTCAGGTAAGGAAATAGAATACCACAGACCTGTCTATAATAGACAGCATACCAAAAACGCTGTTGCGCAATTTTTTCTAAACAATCACAGTACAGGCTGAGACATTCTTATTTAACCAGTGACTTGTTCTTCATCTCCCTCATTTGCCTTATCTGCTGATACTGATTTTATTTATGTGCCACCTGGGGATCTCTGGAAGAAATAGCCTGTATGTGTATTATTAATAGCTGCATACCAAGTACACTGTAAGTAAGGAAAAACAGTAAGAGAAATAAAGGCAACAACACAAATCATGATTTACAATAGTAAAAAAAAAAATCAATAGTGAGACAAATAGTAAAGATTCAGAATATAAAATGCTCTCATCAGTGGACAAGGACTACAAGCTAAGCACGTAGATTTTGTTTCATCTTCAAGCTCCTACATAGATTACCTACAGCATTTTTTAAAATACGTAGTTAATTACTTGAGTTATAGTAAAAATTACATTACTTTTGTTGCCAACTTGGTATAGTATTTTTCACTTCAATTCTCATTGAACAATTTTCAAGCAGCCGTCACCTTCAACTGCCAGTTAAACATGAACGTTTTACGTGGCATTTGAAAGGTGAATTCCAGTTAATTATCAGAGAATACCATGTTTGAAATCTGGCTGCTAGGAATTAATAATCACAAAAAAACCCACAATGAAATTGAAATGAGAGTAGTAGAAAGAAACCAAGATAACAATTCATATCCTGTAACTCACAAATAACTTGCAATCTATTAGCAGTATTTGCTACAAATATGACCCAAAATCAAAAGTCAAAGGTTTTACAAAATACATCAATTTGGAAATTAAGCTTCACCCTGTACAAATACTGTAGGGATGTTTGACATTGATCCAAAGTTAAGTGTACAATGAGACAAAATACATTCAATGCATCAAGTATTTGACACAGAAAACACAGAAATCTAAAACCAGAGATTAGGGAACACTAAACGCTGAAAGAAGATTCAAAATAAAATTACAAGGAGCAAGAGAAAGTAATTGTCCATTGACAGACCTGACAGTTTGGGGGACGTTTTTCTTTATTTTTATAAAGCATCAATACTTCAGCATAAGTGGAATGAGGAAAGAGACCAGGATTATGTAAAAACAAACCAAACCACAGAAGGTAACCCTGGAATGGTGGCATTCAAATAGATGGCAAAGACAACACAAGAATTAACAGTAACAGTACTGACAGACACGTCAAATATAATTTTCTAACTTCAATGATTTTTATAACCAAATAAAATAAAATCAAGCGGCCTATTTAAGAACGAAGTCTCCCTTTTGTGCACTGCAGGCACCATTAAAGATTAATAACTATGGGCTTCATCACAAAGACACAAGGCCAGGAAAGGAGTATATACTATCTAATCTATAGGGCACCGGAGAAAACTGCATGATAAAAATTCTTATCTGCTTTAGCAGGCAAAGCAAGAGCTATTTAGTGCTTAACAGATCGTATGCAAATCCTCAAAGTGCACCTTGGAACTAAAAGGAAGTCAATGCGAAATGCTGATACGATTCTTAAAAGCAGAGTATCCTATGGCAACTTCTTAATCAACAAGCAGGGTATCCTATGGCAACTAAAGTGCACTGCAAGCCTGGAAAAAGTATAGGAGCAGTAAACCCAATCTGATTCGGACAAGAGTGGCTGTGAGGAAAATCCATCTCTGAAGGGAAAGGATATAAAGGATGTAAGTTTTTGCCAAGAAAGGTTTCATAAAAATTCTTCGTGCCTACTGCCATTTAGACACATATCTAAGTAATCCAATGACAGTATGTTTCCTAAATCAAGAGTACACATAAAATAAAGGCAGGTACATCTTGCATAAACCCCTAAACAAGCCCCAATACTCCCTTGCCACATTTCACTACTTTAGCATTGCAAAGGAAAAAAAATAAATAAGAAAGAGTGGATCACATGCAAGTATATCACAGAGCCATAGAATGGTTTGGGTTGGAAGGGACCTCAAAGAGCATCTAGTTCCAACCCCCCTGCCATGGGCAGGGACATCCTCCACTAGACCAGGTTGCCCAAAGCCCCCCCCCAGTCTGGCACACACACCAACTGGCCAATGGTGTCAAAGTGCAGAGCAAGAGATTTTACTGAAGAGGACACTGCATAAAAGTTCTGGCAATTCACTAACAACACTAAGAACATTAAAGACATTTTCCTCCCATGAAAACAGAAAGTGTACCTTCATAAATTATAAAAATGTAAAGGCTTGTCAGTGATAGTTCTCACAATTGAGAATGTTTTTAAAAAAAAAACTTCTAGCCTATTTTAAGCAAAGTAGTTTTCAGACAGATAGCTGGTACTCAGACTGCACTGACATCAGAGCATGTAGACTAAAGTTTAGTATAGCTATGAGCTAAACACTACTACAAAACAAAACCCACACTGATAAACTTTGTCACAGCATTAAGTTAGGATCAGCGTAATTCCAAAGGGAACTGACAAGAGACCTACACTGATGTTACTCCAGCACAACTATGACAGTGTGTGACAACGAGAATGTTTTTGCTCTCTTCTCAAAGCTCTCTTCTCTTTATTATTCTCTTTGCTTTTACCTTTCCTGTGACTGCTCTTTGGTCTTCTGACTGAAAAGCCTTTTGATCTGGTCAAAAACACCATTAGTGATGAAACTTCCTATAACTTCAAAATTACTAAAAGTCCAACCCCAAAATCTCATGCACAATAAATTATCTGGAGATGGATAAACAGGACAAAGAAACATATATATGCAGGAAGAAGTAAAACATAGGGACAAGTCTTTAAAAATGAACACAGTCTCTCTGGGTGTTCAAGCTGGAATAGCAAGAGTGTATGCAGCTGATCATATTCCTCTACCATAAGCAACTCCCTAGATTTTGGATTTCCTTTGTAAAAATGGTTGTTAAGGATTACCCATAAAAGATATAAACAAACAAATCTAAAGATTATTTTGGCGTATCATACCTAACAGGATTGAGCAGTTCTTTTCTAGCTTTTGTTTGTTTGCCTACTTACGTTGAAAGTAACATGAAGATGAAAATTGGTCTTTTCTCTAATTCTGTCGGAGGTTTGGAAGTTACATTCCAGTACTTGGAAAAGCTGACTGTCAGTCCAGTCTGTTCCCAGGTAGTTTAGAGGTGCATAAAACCAACAGGAGCCTGCTAAACAACCACTGTCTCGAGTAAGAAGCGATGATAGCAGGTGAAGCAAGGCTACTGGCATATTTGGAGAAATGCACGCTAGCACTAGGTATTTAAATCCACACTGGCTTCCTTCAGATGGCCATACCTTTTCAACAATAGAAACAAAATCCATTGTTTTCCATTCCCATACACAGAGACTTCTCCTCCCAATTTGTCTTTCCCTTATCACATTGTACAAGGGCACTGAAACTTCAAGCTGAACTATACCATTGCACAGAGAAGCCTGCTTCTGATGAGATGAACCAGAATTTGTATTATGCCTGAATTCAGCTTGAAAAACAAGAAAGAACATCAACATGTTATGCATGTCTCAAGTCTGTGCTTTTTCAGATGGCAATTCTATTTAAATAAATACATGTCTACTCTCCACAAGTCACTTATCTGCAGTTAAAAAATACCTTGCGTTTTTGGTTTTGGTTGTCACATTAGAAAAAATATTTCAGGGAAAAAAAGCCTATCAAAAGAAGGTACACACACAAAAAAGCTACTAGCAGTGTATCAGCACTGGTAAAGGAGTGCACCTCCAAGGGAATTATGTGCTAATTAACTGTGGCCAGATCGCAGCTTCTTTTTCTTTTAAGCTTTAAGGCATTTACATACTTCTGAAGTTTTTAATTTAGTTTATATTGATTCTTCTATTTTCAGAAGTGGTATGAGCACTTAAAGAAGTAGGCTACATACTATTTCAATTTTGAAAGGAGCTGGAGAGCCTAGATGCTACTGACAATAGATAGAATTAACTTACTTAAGCAGGCCCTTCTAGCACTGCGTAAACCAGCACTACCATGGAAAAACATAATGTAACACCGTGCCGTCTGATCTAGAAGACAGAGTTTGCATCCTTTACTCTACTACAGACTTTCTATATAACCACAAGCAAGCCACTTACACATCTGTCTACCCATTATACAGCAACAGCCACTAATTGCATAAAAGAAAAAGAGACAGTGCCCTGGTTTTGTGCACCATGTCATACACTTCTTCCAAGTCCGTTTTGTGACTCGCTGATTAAAAAAAACGTATTTTTTTCATACTTTACTGGCAGTGCAACTATCAACTGTATTAGTAACAACAGAAGCACGGACAAGACACAGTTCTGTCTGAAAAGCAGACTGAGTGACTGAGGCCTCTGTCAAGATAACATTTCCCTTCCTATATGCTGTGCTGTAATTTAAAACTATTCTTAAGGCCCTACAATCGTGAAAATATTCCAAATACGGACTACACATGAGGCAACCGGATGCAGAGATGCTAGCCAAATTACATACGATTTCATCTTCAGAAGCATGTATCACTTATTTTCACACAGGTATCTGAGTTTGTATTAACTTCTAATACATCCATAGAATCATAGAATCCCTAAGGTTGGAAAGGACCTCCAAGATCATCAAGTCCAACCGTCAACCTAACACCACCATGCCTACTAAACTATATCCTGGAGTGCCATGTCTACACGTTTTTTGAACGCTCCAGGGATTCAACCACGTCTCCACCATTCAACCATCTCTCTGGGCAGTCTGTTCCAACACCTCACTACTCTTTCTGTGAAGAACTTTTTCCTAATATCCAGTCCAAACCTTCCCTGACGCAATTTCAGGCCATTCCCTCTCGTCCTGTCGTTTGCTACCTGGAAGAAGAGACCAACACCCACCTCACTACAACCTCCTTTCAAGTAGTTGTAGAGAGCGATACATCCATTCACCACTGTAATCAGCTGTTTCAAAATGTTGACTGTAACATATCCCAGCTGACAAATTTTAAACCGTTTATACCCTTCTATTTATGCCATAGAACTTGCGAGCTCCTTGCCTTTAATAAAAAGCTTTCATTTGCCTTACAAACAGCAGAATTGCATTTTTCTCCCTTCAGATTTCACAGCACATAGGAAAAAGAATCACATAAGAAAATTAAAAATCTGTGAAATTAAAAAGATACACTACTGAAAATACATACAATAATTCAACTTAATTGTCACTCAAATTCTACTGAATGCTGTAGAACATGGCAGCAACCTGCAGCACAGTTTAGTTAAGCTCGCCACAGAGCACACTGGATCCTCAGTGGCAGTGGTACTTGGTATTATGAAAAGCTCACAGCGCTGGGGATAATACCAGAAGTCCACGACTTTCAACCATGTCCTACCACAGTCGTTGAACTTAGAACATCACAGATTTCCTAAATTTACAGTTCCCTAACCTTAAAACATCCTGTCTGCATATAATTTGCTGTGCATTCTTCCCTATAGCCCAGCATTTAAATTTGGATGTAACAGATCAGTGACAGTGTCTGCTGCACATGTGAGAAGTTCAACATACAGGAATCCTTTCTTACGCAAATGTGTGAAAAAATAAAGAGTATTTAGGAAAGAAAGAAAAAAATGATTTAGAAAAGTCTCTCCCACTCATCTGTGATCCTCGAAACATCAGGAGCCCTCCACAGAGCATGTCTGATAGCAAAGAAACACCACCTAGCTCTAAAAAACACCACATGTGAAAATATTTCAAAATAAAAAGTTACTCTAAGATTTAAATTATACCATTTCGGAATATTCATTTTTTTTTTAAAATACATTACTTTCTGCTACTACGAACCACAATATACAAATGGGTGCTACCAAACTTCCATAGCACTTAGGAAAATAACACAACAGTCCCAAATAATAGAAAAGGCAAATTGCTAAGTCACCTCCCAGTACTGAGAGACAGCCATTCTAATGATACTACTGAAAACAATTCTCCAAACAAGAACACTGAACTTTTTCTTTTTAAAAGAAAGGTTATTTCCTAATAGAAACCACAGTCAGGGGTTTTCCACGTAACTTAGTCTTGTTGTTATAACTATTACATTCGCTGCAAAGTTTCAGATGGTGAATATGATTTTATTTTTTTCCATGAAACTAGGAGTAGGCATTTTCACTGAAAAATGCTGAAAATAAGAATATCTACTTGCACCTGACTACAAGAATTTTTTGTTTTGTTTTTAAGGTCTGATGCAGCAGGAGGGAGGAGGGATACTCAGGAATACCACTCAGTAGCCTGCTGTATCTCCAACATAGGACAGTGCTCTGTGGTCCACAACACAAACAACACAATTTGCTACCCCAAGACTGAAGTTCCAAAAAAATTTTGCTTCGCTACATGGAGCTGCAACAATGGATGTGCAGGAGGCACATTACGAAGGGCTGGCAGCCTTGCCTCACAGTTAACGGGCACTTCGCATTGCTCAGGCTTTGCTTTCAGTGCTTCCAGCTTTCAGTAAGTTGAACTCTTTAGTCTAAAAATGAATTTGTTCAAGTAAGGTACCTGTCTGGGGCTGACTTTTTTTTTTTGGTCCCTTTTCCTTCCAGACAGGGAGAACAGGGAAACTGGAAGAGAAAAGATGAGTGGTTTATTGTCAAAAATGGCACCTTAAGAAAATATTCTTTGTATAAATTAAATCCTTCAAGTCATCACAGAATCACAGAATGGTTTGGGTTGGAAGGGACCACAAGGACCATCTAGTTCCAACCCTCCACTAGACCAGGTTGCCCAAAGCCTCATCCAACTTGGCCTTGAACACTGCCAGGGAGGGGGCAGCCACAGCTTCTCTGGGCAACCTGTTCCAGTGCCTCACCACCCTCACAGGGAAGAATTTCTTCCTGATATCTAATCTAATTCTCCCCTCTTTTAGTTTAAACCGTTCTCCCTGCTTCTATCACTACACTCCCTGATAAACAGCCCCTCTCCAGCTTTCCTGTAGGCCACAATTAGGTCTCCTCGGAGCCTCCTCTTCTTTCACCTTCTGAAAATCCACTCAATTTGCCCTTAGAAAACAGTTTGTAGATGCTCTTACAGCTTAACAACTAAATCCCAAAAACAGTTGACATCAACATTGAATATGTAGCTGCTGTGGCTATTGTTGACCAGGCTGGACTCAGTTGTGTCACCAGAGAGCAAATCCTACCCTTCCTGTGGTCTCTGTAGCTTCCTACCACATTAGTAAACTGGAAGCATGAATCTGCCTCGGATAGTGATAAAAAGTAAACAAAACTGGGGGACAAGAGAAAAAACAAGGGTATAGTGAGCATTGGCAAGAAGCAAGACAAGCAGATTATCAAGGACGACAAAAAAGAAAAATGAATAAAGCAGAGAAGATGAAGAGAGAGCCACAGTGACCATGAAAAATTAGACAGTATTAGTCAACAACCTAACTTGGGGGAAAAAACTGTGTGGAAGGACAGGGAGAAAAGCAAGAGGCCACCTACTCACTAACAGGTTACATGCAGAGCTAAGCATGAACAAAGGGAGTAGAAAAACATCAGAACTGAAAATGAACGCAAACCACGGATGGAAGAAAGTGGAAAAGAGTCACAGCCAATGACTGGAAAATAGGTGGGAAACTGGGAATAGCTAGATAAGGGGTTTGCAATGATAAAGTGGAAAAAGATGGAACTGCAATGAAAAACTTGGAATGACAGCACGAAATGTTGTGTTTGGGGCACAAAGAGGAACTGAACAAAAAAATCTGAACATGACTAAACATGTTAGAGGATGAGAAAGACACAGATGCTGACATTAGACCAGGTGGAAGTGGATCGGGTGGAATGTGTTGCAACAAGGCATTACCGCATTTTATTTCCTGCTTGGAACTTTGCCAAAATTTGGAGTCTCACCATTTCTCTTGCCATCAAGACTTCCTCCCTGACTGAAGCCAAATGATACAGAATATAGCAGTCAGCTACTGCTGCATTGTCTTGCTGCTCTTAGCTGAAATGAACACCCTGCCATGGAACTTTTCTGGCCATCAGGACTTACTCAAACTTCATACATTCAGATACTCAAACAGCACAAAAGTAGCGTTACCTATTACAGCTGTTTTTTCTCTGTGACTCTATTGCAATCATCCCATTGAATGGTGTTCATTTACTTTAGAATATCTGACATCCCACAGAAACCTACTGTTTCAGAGAATAGTATAATATGTATTTTTATATAAAACTTTTTACTGAGTTCCATTACAACTGTGAGTGAGTATTCAGTGTTTCAGCAAGTTAAGCCTGTATGTCTCAGTATCTGGATGCTTAATGACACTCCAATCCACATTTCTAAGTTATGTTTAACCAACACATGTCAACAAAAGGAACACATAGGTCAGCTCTGTATGTAGACCATTGGTATGGTCTTTCCAGAAAGATGAAGATAATTGGTGTGGTTTCCATTCGCAGTTAACATATTAGGGGCAAGAAAGGCACTGCCACTGGAGTAAAGTTCTCAGGATTTCCAGTTTCACTAAGCCACTAAGCCAACACCTTCCATGTAAAAGAACGGAGATCTGCTACACAGAACGGCGGACTGGGGGGGTTGTCTCTTTACTTCTAGAGATTACACAAACATCAGCTGCCTCCTTTTGATGTTTCTGATACGTAAACACATAAAGGTCCAATAGGAATTCACAACAATCAAAACAGCGACTTTCTCATCCGTCAAGTTTTTTAGAAAATGTCCCTGCGGTATTTCTCATGCCTACAGCTTATAGTTAAATGGACTAAAATCCAGTCCTTCACATAATCATAACTCAGTACAACTCATCCTGTAACTACTGAAACCTTATTTGTGGGAGGTGTACTGCTTTGCACTCTAGCAATGCCAACGATGCCCCTTCTCAGTCCGTAACAGAAGATACGATCTGCTGTAGAAATAATTTATTAGAGATTTGCAGTTGTTCTGTAACAGCACCTTTGCTCTCCCACACACACACAACCATAAGTCGTTGGTGGTGTTTTCTAATTCAACGAATTTTTCTTAAATGACTGTGAATTGTCTTTCACTGAGATTTAGAAAAAGCTCGGTCTGATATTTCTGAAGTGCAACTTCCTACCATAAATGGTCATGTAAAGAGCAGAGTCAGCACTATGAGCACGATAACCCTAAAAAGATATCCCCTTTAGCCAGTCACTTAACTGAACAGAATACACACAGTCCATGCAAATTACCAGAATTTCTGTTAAAACTTTGGCCCAAAATGAGTATGTAAAACTGAAAGTACAATATGTACATTCTATTACAATTATATTGAATTTCCAAAAATAACAGACAGCAATTTCAGGTTTAATTCTTAACTATTACTGTAATGCCAGAGGATGGTGCTATTTCCCTGCATATTATCCAGGTAATTCAGAAGCAACATCACGCCTTTGACACATTGACGTTATCTATGCAAGTTTGCTCCTGTTGATTGCACTGCAGGAGTATAAGGCATTTTATAGAAGAAACCTTTCCTAACCCACAACTTCTACTTAGGCACCAAAAGTACTTCAGCATGAAAAGTTTAAATATAAGAACAACTGCGAACAAGAAAAGCATACCAGAAAACTGACAGTATTTAAAAAATAAAATCATCTTCCATTCTGCCAACTTTCTCCAGAAACAAAATTAGGTGCCTTCTAAAGTTGCAGAAGAAAAAAATTTATTTACTAGTCCTACACACTTAAGTATGTGAAGGTGCAAGTATTTTCAGCATTTGTAAGTTCCATAAAATTGTATTTTGCAAACTTGTGTAGCAAGAACTTCAAGGTAAGATTAGCTAAAACCTTACTTGATCTACTTTAGGTTCTCTAAATTCTCAACTCTCCCACTCTATTGGTGGCATTACAGCCACACGAGACCCTGACAGGGCCAGAGCTGACTCATCTGTGAGAGAATGAATCGATTCTTCTTCTTAAAAAAACCAGACAAATTTGTAAGTTTTTACCTGTCCACACATTCCCTTTTTTATTTCTCTGCAAAGTTAGCCCTGTATGAAGAAAAACATATTTACTTGATGCCCCTCCATGATTTCAGGGATGACAGTGCAGATTGCAGTGTCACTGCATAAGGCACACTGCAGAGGTTTACGGCTTCAGAGGACCAAAAGAATAACCTAATCAGATAACAAGAATTCATCAGGTACTGAAAAAAGCAGTTTAGGTACTTATATAAGACATGACTTCAAAGAATCAGAAATGTTCAGATTTCAGTACTGTTTAAAAGAAAAACAAAAAAAAAACAAAACAAAAAACCCAAGGCCCAGCAGTACAGCAATTACTGAAAACACTATGTACACACACACGCTGCTTACTGTAAAATGAAATACAAATGCATTTAATAACAAAAATTAGAAATTGTTCATGAGTACAAGGGAGACAGAATCACTGACTGACACTGACTTTCGCATTTCTGCTTGCAAGGTTACAGTAATTAAATAGCAAATCCTCAGAGATGTTCTCTTTTAGTTTGGGTTTTTTTTTTCCTTAACAAGACCTACTCTACTTACATATTTTACAGAAAGTCAGCCAAAGACTCCAATTTTGAAAGCTTTACCTATAATGAAGATTAAAAGAAATGCCAGTGTGTACTAGAATTTCATTAAAGGTGAAGACAGTAGGAATGGTAGCATGGGATTGCCAACAGAAGTGGGACTGAAAACATGGAAGCTGTGGAACAGTTCACATTTCAAGGATTTTTACTTTGCATTGTGACAAAAATTAACTTCCTGATCATCCTCACCATGCCCACCACCTCCTACTGTAGCATAGAGATGGAGACAACTTCCCCAGACAGTAATTAGGGCACTTCTCTGGGATCTGGTACAGCTAGGTACTAAGTCCTTACTACATCATCTGCAGATTCTGCCAGTTATGTGTATCATCCACAGCACAGTAAACGTTCAGACTCTGTGACAGTTTTTTTGGGGTTTTGTTTGAGTGTTGGTTTTTTTCTTCCTTTCCCACTTTGGCAAGCCACAACTTCCAATTAAAATTATTTCATTATAGACTACTAATCAGCTTTGGCCATGAGCCTCAGTTGAAAGGCAACCCTCTTTGTGTGGGATGTTCAGCATTTGGCCATATATAGCACTCAGAGCAGACCTATTTTAAGTATTTGTACCAAAAATGCAAGTGGTAAATTCTACGGTTCATAGTGGAGACGTGAGCTAAACAAGTACAGCTTCAGGACATGGCTCTGCTCCCATTAATGCAGAAAATTGCTACTGAAGAAAAAGATACTAAGGTACAAAGATGAATAAAGTTACAGAAGTCTTTCTACATGAGCCATAAATGTTGGTATAAAAACCAGCATACCAAGGAGTACAGCAACCCTTTATATTGAAAACTACAATTAAATACAAGAACACAAACAAAAAGTCATTGCTGACAAAAAAACCCTAACAGTAACATGGTGAAGACTACTGTGCTATTCTAAATCCCAAAATAAAAATCATTAAAAGATATTATTTTGACCAAAGAAATTAGACACGGCCGCTTTCCAAATTGGAGGGTGTTTCTTAACCACGGGCAATTTTAATAAATTGAGAAAACTGTCAAGGAAAAAGCTGATAGCATTCACCAGAATGGAAACAATGATGCTGGAAGGCAGGCTCCAATGAAGATGAAACCAGTAAAACACAAGACTGACATTCTACAAGCTCGCCTGCTTTGCAGAAATGATTGTGTTCTATGCAAGGCCTCCAGCTCAGAGAATAAACAACGCCTTTGACTCTGGAAGGAAAAAGGCTTCTAAAGGAATAAGCACTGCAATAGGAACTAACATGTTATACCTAACAGGTGCTCTCACTTTTTAAGGCAGTCTAGCAGAACAGTGTCTGCCTGTGTGCCCCCAAGACAATGGGAATTTTTTTCAGAGCAAGTGTTTGTAGCTGTGCACACCGATGCCTTAAGATAAGCATCTCTTGTAAATAAAATTTTTAAAGAAAAATCCAAGATGTCTGCTCACATGAACTAATAATAGAGCAAACAGAATGACACAAAAAGCACCTCTGACGGCTGATCAGCTCAAAACATAGAACTTCCAGACCTAGCTAGCAGCTGATAAGCCCCTGATTACAAAAAAGCTGTATTAAAAGATGGAGGATAGAGTAGGAGATAGGGGATTTTACAGGGATGTACAAAACAGTGTAGCTCAAAGATACTGTAACTTGAAAATCCTACCTCTTTTGCTATTCCAGTCTCTTAATATCCGAAACTTAAGCAGCTACTGGAAATGTACAACCTTGTATAAAGTGAAATGATGCATTAGCAGAGTTTATTTTAAAAGCTGTGAACTGTAAATAGTTTAATACATACGTTAAAAGCCACCTGAACAATTACATTGAGGAGAAAAATGTTAAACGTTCACATTTTTATCATTTTTAATGTATCAGAATAAATGTTACGAAAGGACAAGTTGGAAACAAAAGACATTAAAAATGCATTGTTCTCCTTTGCACATGTAAATTAGGTACAGTTAAACATTTCACACAACTTGTTCAAAGGAAATTTGCTGAGTGAACATACACCTTTTATAGTACTCATTTCACTAGGACTAAATGTAAAATAATGAAGCAAAACACATACACTTATCAAAACCAAGCAAAACAATTAACAAGATGCTGGTTTTCTCCTTTGGTTTTCTTTTTCCTCCAAATTAGAGACTAATATTGATCAAATACCCGCTCTTCCCCTCCTTAACTCTTCCAAGATTTCAGATTGAGTTCAATTTTTCATTATTCCTCAACAACATATTAAGTAGCTTTTTAAAAAAAAAAAAATTAACTGCAAGATGGTGAGTCTTCAATAGAAATTTCAGAAATGCTACTTACAGTTTTAACATTTTCTTACATCTGATTCAGCCTAAGGTAATTAAAGAGAAATGAGATTTATACATTATTTCTATGTAGATAGGACAGTTTAATTATTCTGTAGACATTCAACAATTTTTAAAAGTTAACACCAGAAGAAAATACTTAAGATTTCTTCCTTCTAGCTGAATTTTTTCAGCTTGTTCTTACATCATGAAACCAAAGGCTATAGGTGCACCATTAAACACGATGCTTCTACAACATGCTCACAACCTACTAATTCAATACTGAAGATTACATTTTACAGTGTGCTACTGTTTTGCAGTGTGCTTTCCCTATTTTTTATATTAGATACCACTTACAATCAGAACATCTTCATATTACAACTCAGAACATATTACAACTCACCTACAACTCAGAACATTATCATCCAGAGTCTTAGTCTTCTCCTTAAGTTCACCACCCATGGTGGAACACCAGAAGAGAAAGAAAGGACAATGAGGCTTAAAGTCTGGTCACATTCTTATCTACCAGTTTTTGGTACTATGTCCATACCAATGGTGTATATGAAAACATGTTATTCCACATGTGACTGCTCTCTACTGGAAGCGACTTTGACTGGTCATAACTATTCTAGAGAATCAGCATTTTATTCTACCTTACTACTGGGATTCAAAACTCAGCTCCTCTGATACATCTAGCTATCTCACCAGCAGCAGCTCTTGCTGCTATGCTTTCTAGATATTTTTGTGTGTAAAGGACTTTCTTCTGTATGCACCTCCTAAATTTGAGCAACTCCTGCCATTTGGAAAAAAGAATGAGTACAACCTGAGTTTTGTCCTCAGTGCTACACAGATGAAAGCTCAGCAGATCTCACAGACCTATTCAACAGCAGCTGTCTTTAACAAAAGACAAATAATAACGAAATACATCAACAGGAGAGGACGACCACATTCTCAAAGCACGGCTTGAGATGCAACCTGTTAGATAAAGCAGTTTGAAACTACTCAGGCGTACTTTACTGGCACATAATCTTCTTCTAGTTCATTTCTGTCAAATTTTCTGTTTATTTTCTCTCCATACTATCAACAGAATTCAACATCTACTTTTGCTGCTTCCTTTAATTCTGACTGAAGGCACCCTGCTCATGTCCTAAATAAACAGAATTAGTTTGCCACACTGCTATCTTGCCCTGTTCTTATATAGAGTACATTTGAGGAAGGGCAAAAAATGCAGAGGAAGCAATGGTTATTAAAAAATATAAAGAAGAGCTCTAGCATTCTTTGTTATTTAAATGTGACAGTAGCAACACATTTACAAAGAATCTTTGAAACCTAGGTGTGAAACTGCTGAAGATCTCTGAATCTAACTTGCAAAACAAACTCAAGCTGCATCAGTACAGCAGGCTGATCAAGCATACTGAATTTATCTGCGTCCAGAACTTCCCCAGTATTAAAAACAACGTATTAGCAGAAAACAAGGGGGGAAAAAAAAGGCAAAGTCCACACATCTGTTACTACAATTTGAGAGAGAAATCTTAAGCTATGTGAAAAGCCATGAAGGCAATTTTCCTGGATCACCACTGCACATCACACCATCTGTACAAACGCCCAGCTGCAACAGGTTACACACCAGAAAGACATCATTCCATAAGAAACACATTACACGTGCTACCAATAACAACAGACATTATGACGGAATTAGCGTATCTAATGTTAATGCGATGATTAAGCTGCCAGTAGGGCTTTCAGTGGCTAACTGATAAAATACCAGCATTAAGCTCTAACTGTATTTATCAAGGAAACAGTTGCCAGGAAAAGCACAGATACTGGTCAAGCTGAAAGAAGCGAGGTAAAAGTAAGCAACTTGAAATACACAGCAACATACATTTAGAGAAGCACAAAATACATTAAAACAAACCTACTCTGCATTAAATATTAGGGAAAGCGTCTAAAAATTGCTCCACCCTTCAGCGTAAGAAATGTATTCACTTACATAGTTAAGTTTTCCATTTTTAATTGCAGCATGTTTTACATTATCTGAATTACTTATCTACACTTGCATTATTTATGTACATTACCACTCTGAAAATTTCTTCATTCCATATTTTCCTACAAACTCCTCTGGCACCAGCCAAACATACCTGAATTCCAGAGTTATCAAAGATGAATTTGTTTAATTAAGTCTAGAAAAAATGGAGACAGAACATCACCATAATCTGAATAAGGAAGACCTATATTTGGAAAATAACAGCCTATGTACAGATGCGATGTGAAACATAGCACTGGAGGCTCTATTTCTCATTGCTGTAACCATTCAGAGACACAAACTGATTTATAAAAAGCTGCATATCTGAGTTTAGAATTAAAACTGAATATAGTAAAATGTAACCTGTAGTTTTAAATAAGCTTTACAAGATTTATCAAATGCAGATGAATGCCAGGAAAAGTTCATTTGCCAGTCTGAAGTACTGCATTTCACTCTATCGTGATGTCAGACAGGAACTTGCAGGGACTTGGAGTCCATTGCTTGATGTTTTCCCCTTCCCTGATGCAGTGAGAGAGTAGTTAGACACTTCACATGCACAGTAGTAGCTGCAAGCACATAGCATCCACAACCTTACAATAGTTTGTTCATGTACAGATGTTACCAGAAAAACAGCACTACAAGCATACATTTCAAATCACATTTTGGTCTTGAAACACGTTGCTTAAAATCTCTTCCTCCTTTTTCCAACTTAAGCATTCAGTAGCACTTGGCATATACGCATTTTCACCATCCTGCCTAGTTGACAAGCAAAGTTAGTCATTTTCCTGTTTATGTGGGTCAGCAATAGGGAAGAGGAAAACATTAAAAATAGGAAAATGTGATTCTAAAACCACAAAAAGTGGTAACAAGGACTCAAACAAGGAGTACCCAAAACAACTTCTACTGATATTTTGGAATTACTTAGATATAAAATTTCCATTTAGGCTGAGCTTTTATATACTGTAAAAATACAGAAGAAAACTGAATCAAGTCAAAACTCTTCCGTATCTCTGCCAATTGGGCATCACAGCTTCTGCAGACACACGTATTTCCCATATTTAACTTACCTAGTTTTCAAACCTTTTGTCATTTTAAGCATGAATTTCTACCAGGGATTCTGACTACCAACTTGTGAGTGAAATGCAATGGCCATTTCAAGTGTCACAAGTATAACAGAATAGAAGAACATGGTACCTCAAGCACTTGTAACTGTCCACTCTGAAAATGGAAATCCTACTTTTAGGGAAGAATATAGAAGCCAAGACAATAAAAATCAGTAATACTTTGTCACCCAAGAACAAACAGAGGCACACTAGTGGCTGGGTGGTATTTCTGCGGGTTATGTATGGGGCATGATACATTAGACGATGAAAAGAATACATTTTATAACAATACCAAATCACACAGAATAAAAAAAAGTATGATACTGCAGAAACACATCCAGAAGACAGCACAGAGGTGAAGCAGGTATTGATAAGGCACATTTTACAGGAAAGAAACAATAGTATTTCTAGTGAAAGACACCTAGCATACACAGACATTATAAAGGAATTTTGTGGTTTAAGCTTGCACCTTTACACCTTCCTGGCTTTTAATTTTAACTTCATTTCTGAATTTAACTATGTGTTTACTATTAGCACGCTCCTTTTCATCAGTAACCGATACATTTTAAACTGTTTCTTCTATTCCCACAATTTTGGATTTGATATGCCTATACCTCTAACGTTTAGATGTCTTAGTAGTTTCTAGAGCTGAAATGCATTGGTTTACAAGAGGGAAATACTACTGTCTTGGCCTTGTCAACAGCCTCGCTTTGCGTACTCAAGCTAACTTCAGGTAGGACTTCCTTAAAAAATGTGACTCCAACCATACCTTCCTGGCACTCCAGCAATCACATCTGAGAACTTAGTGAATTCTTCACTTTAGGTTCTAAGGACACAAAGAAAACCAACTGATGATTGACCTTTACCATGACCTGAAGAGACCGGGATAGGCATCTGCTGCAAAAACAAGTGGAGCTACTGTTTCCCCAGGATCTCTGGTTCTTCAGGAATCCCAAAGTTCTAAAAAGGACACAATCATTCTGAGTTTTGTCTAAGCTCTCTCAGCTTCCAAGCAAAACACCCAACTTTCATACATGATATAGCCAACTATAAAAATTATTGGCTTTGTTTCGGTTTACACTTTGTCTGAAAAAAGTAAACCAAAGTACTGTTAAAGAGCCATAAAACTCAGAAAAAGCCTGGAGTGTCATTTTTTCCAGTGTAGGTGTACAGTATGTATGAGGAGAATCTCAAAAAGGTATCTCAAAGGATTTTAAAAAGCTTTGCATTGCTGGTGACACATTCTTCCCTGAAATAAGCCACTTCCTTTCTAAAACCCACACAGTACCTCAGTGTCAAGATTTAGTAACTTCTCGAAGTCTGTGTATATATTTTTCTTACACAAAACACGGAAGTCTTAAATTCTCATTACTTTCCATGATTTAAGATATAACTATATCATCAGTCATGTCAGATTTGAAACATTTCCATTCAGTAGAGAACACATTCTCTTGTCTCAGACTGAAGACATGCCATATCCGAGTATCCTCAATGACAACGGGCTCTCACCACTACAACAGGCATTTGCGAACCGTCACGTTACTGTAAAGTTAGCACAGCCAACTGAAGCTGGGACAAAAATTTCTTCTGAGCTACCCAGGTATAAAAAATGGATTTGCAAATGTGCGAAATCTAAGCATTAGAGCCTAGTATGATAAACAGAAGTAAAACCTGAGGGACTGTAAACTAATGAAAATATAATGTACATCACCATTAAACTTCAGAATGTTTGCTCCTCCAGAATTTCTTTGGAATTCTCCCTATAAATAAAATCCAAAGTGTCAGTGTGCTTTTTCACCTAAGACTTCCAACTTCACTTGTCCATTAACCACAAAGCAAAAGTGATAGATGTTATCTATAAAAGCACAATAATCTGTATTCTGGCACTTTGCGCTAGGAATCAAGTGCTATTCAGTGTCCATCTGTAGCATCAAGAGACAGAAGACAAAAATGTATTTGTCCATTGACTGAGAAATACCCATCATTCTGAACCAAAACCAAAAACTTTGCTGCATTCAACCGAAGAAAAAGAAAAATACATTAGGTCATATTGTGGTAATGTTTGTGGGATTTTTGTTTATTTGTTACTGGTGTAAAGCCAAAATGAAGGAAGGTATTTATACAGGAGAGGCAGAAAAAGAATTCTACAAAATTGAAAGATCAACAACATTATCAAAATGCAAGCTAAGCATCTATTAATTTTATTTGTGGTTTGTATCCTTGAAACTGCCCACATTGTCTTAAATAGCTATGTCAAAAACCTGAATACATGCAGTATTAATAAAAATCATAAATCAAAAATAAATTCCAGTGAAGAAATACCTGCTTCTCTATTAACAACTGCAAGCAAAGCAGTATGCTCCAGTATCTGAAAAACTAGACTTGAGCTTGAGACCTGTGCTCTATTCCTAGATTATCTGGCATATCATGAGTAAGGCTTTTCAGCTTCCTGTGCCTCACTTTCAATTTTGACTCTTTACCATGAAGTGTGTTTCTTATTAAGTATTTATACATCTAGCCTTATAAAGGCCCTGTTCTCGGTGCTATTCCTGGAAAATGACCATAATACAAAATAGCCAGTGCTTCCACATAGATTGCTTAATTTGAGAATGACATCATTAAAAGAAAAAAAAATAATACTACATTCGTTGCTGCCCCAACAACAATCAAACATGCTCAGTTCACAAAAATTCTCACTTGTTTTGACTACAGTGAAAGCCAAGTTCCTACAATAGCGTATTTCAAATTTCAGTCTCTGAACACCACTAACACTCACTGCTGAGTTCAAGCAAAGGATGCCCGAGAAATGCTGCGTACGTCAAAAACTTATGTCACCAGTTAAAAAGAAATTTATATTAAGATTTCATTCTTTGATTTTATGGACAAAAAGACTCAAAATAGCCAACTGAAATATTAAAATAATGTCCAACTTCATCAGCTGTTACCTCCATATATTGACATGATGTTGAGTAAATACTTCACAAGCAACTCTTCTCTTAAATCTTCATATTCTCATTATAAAAAGAGCAACACAATTTTCACTATGTCTTCACAAGTCTGTAATGCTTAAATTGTTCATGAGTTCTTCCAAAATGTATCATTTTAATCTCGGCAGTCTACAATTGTTTTATGGGTTCTAGTCATCATCTGGTCATTTTATTACCAGAAAGCTGTAGAGAAGGGCAATGGGCTATTTTCTGAAGGAATCCTACCGACACTAAGCATCCGAATCAATTATTTGACCAACAAATGACTGACGTACCTCAGAAGTTACCAACAATTATTTTTAATGGGCCATTTTCTAGTATGCAATGTAATGTGACCCCCAAACCTGATAAAGAACACTTCCAAGAACACAGACACCAGAAACCCATGAACCACTTCATAAGAATCATTCATCTCAACCATCACCTAAAATCACAAACTGCAATTAGCATTTACTTTGGTAAAATTACATACTTCAACAAAAGAATCTGCATAGAGCAGCAACTGGTTGTACAGTACAGCAATACTAAAACAGAGACCCATTCCCACTGAACTGCATTAAGACAGCAATTTGGGAAGACCAAAAGAGCTTACTTCATGAAATAAATAAGTATATCACCATTGGCTTTGATTTTTTGTTTCCTAACATTGTCTTCCAGTGCAGACTAAAGATGCCAGTTTCACAAATGAAGCTTCTTCCCCACAGAAAATCCTCTCAGGTCAAGACCATCAGCACACACGGAAGTATAGATAAAGTGGACTAACAACATTTCCTCATCATCTAAACAGCAGTTTGAACATAGTGAACTGAACAGAAAATCTACTTAAGAGTTTATCAGCTGTTTACATTTCACACCAAAAAAAAAAAAAAAAGCATGTAAATTACGCATAAAAATTCAACTCCATTTCTAAAGCAACAAAAAAGCAGAGAAGCATCCCCTTTCAGCACTTTAGGAAGTTTATTTTTACTGCATGAATGATAATGTGATGCAATTTTTGCTTTTTTTCTCATTCATAATCAGCATTTAATACAGAAATGGTTTAAAGCTGAGCATTTTAGAATTGAAAGCGACGTGAATGACTGTATATCTAACCCTAAACTAGTGCCCTTGAATAAAGATAGTACTGTAATAAACTATACACATATATTTCGCAAACACATCCTATATCCTATTGTCATACAAATACTTTGGTTAGCTATTCATTTTTGCAATAGTAGCAGCTGCTTTTTAACTTTTTGTGTAAGTGTAGATTTTCAGAAGCTGTTGATTACTGAAAAATGTATTTGAATGACATGATTAGAGGAAATACGGCAAAACACAAGATTGCCAAGACTACTTCACTGCACCACTTACGGTCTCTTAGAAATAAGATTTTCAAGTATTATTGTGCAACAGTTCCAGAAATTCAAGAAGCTTGCTGCCTCTGAGGCTTAAGATCCTGAGAACTGTCTGAAAAATTCAGTGAGAAATTACTCATATAGGTATTTCTGAATAAAGAGTGAAAACCAGGTATTTGACATTTTAATGCAATGCTTTTTTTTTAAAATCTGACGCTTATGCTCCTAACATTCTATAACTTCTCAAAAGAGTTTTCTGTTGTAATTAAAAACCAGCGAAATATAATCACACTAAATCACCTCCCAAAGGGTACAAAGCATCAGTCATTTTTTATATCCCAATGGGGGTTGTTACTTTCCTACCCTTCTCATACTTTCACTTCCAGTTTGCCCTGGTCTCCCAAAACAAGTTCAGATAGAAATCAGCTAGAAAAAGGAATCCTAAAAGAGAAAAATGGAACAGGTATTTAAAGACATGTTAAGAACACTGATTTTAACTGTAGTAGGTCTAATTTCTACCGTAATAAAGAGCTTGAGAACTAACTTTAGATAGCTGCTTATTTCATCAATACCCTTTCTTTTCTAAGATCCAAATAAGGTTTAAGAATGTTATCAGAATGATCTAAAGAAACCTTTACAAACCCATTTCTAACCAAAAGCAAACTGGAGCCTTAGCATGGTATCTGAAGACATCCTAGTAGATTCAAGGTTTTGCCTTACTTTCTCCAAAGGAATCTTCCATGGAAAGTGTATGCCCATGCAAACCTCGACAAGAACTCAAGCCTGTTTCCACAACAGATACAATCATCCAATCACAACTCTATTTCTATAAGGTAAGTTAACAAGAAACTGTAATTAAGTCAGTCCTTTAAGAATATGCATTTTATTAAGGTACATAAAGCAATATCCACAAGGCAATTTTATATCAAAAATACTCAGCAGCCACTTAAAAATTATGTACAATACAAATTTAATGTACAAAATACGTTAGGAGTATACAGTCCGAATACCAGAAGTAGTATGTCTATGTAGGACATCATCTTTATACCCACTGCAAACACAGACACAAGTACTTTGCAATGTTAATATGTGAATTTCAAAACAAGTAAACGAATTACCCGTATTACACAAAGATCCACACCAGTTGCAAAGCGGGGGGGTAAAGTTTTCTATATATACCAATGAAATATGCTCTACTGTATTAAGCACAAAATAGAGAGATTTAGTTAACAAAAATTCTAACATTCATTAGGCAGAAACACTTCAGTGCAAAGGCCAAACACGGACTCATACAAAAATGCCATACAGCAAAACATCATGCAGTATTCCAAGACAATTAAACCTGTCACTAATGTCAACCACCTGGTTCTCAGTAAGGAAATTAAGAAATAATTAAGGAAATTATTAAAATACCTGTTTCATTTAAAAAGCAAATATACACATTACCTTTTGTTTAAAAAAAACACAACTGTAAAATTTTCCAAGCGTGGAAATAAATAATCTCTGTTGAAAACTAATTGGAATTCAGGTTTATCCACCACTTAGGCACCTCTGCAGTGTTCAGCCTGCAGGTTTGTACTAACTGAAGGTTCACTTCAGGATTCAGGATTGCCATCTGACAAAAAAATCCCTCCCCTACTCCTTATACACTAAACAGCAAGTGCTGCTTCTTCAAGATGACTAACAACACTGAGGCAAATGCAAATGGAAAACTATTTATATATGAAAATCCAGCTACCTAACAAGATCTAAAGTTGTTCACCAAGGTAGCAATCCCACAGTAAGATCCGCAATAAACATATAATGCTGATGCCCTTCGGCTTCAGTCACTTGTTCGAAGTTTAATCTCCATGAAACGCAGGGCAAGACTGAGTTCCAAGTACTACACATTCCCACCTACTACTTGTACATACTTTCCAATGGAATTCACAGGATATACATTTGGGTGTCCAGTTCAGGCTCTGAAATTATTAAAATTATTAAAAATGCCAAGAAGTTTTACGCAAAGAAGAGCAGACAGAGGAATGGGGAAACAAAAAAAAAAACACAAAACAACCCAAAACCAAAAGAGAAGTTAAAAGGGAAAGGATTTAGAGGGAAAAATAAAGCCATTCAATGAAAATTAAAAAAAAAAAAAAACAAACAAACCCACATACGTATTCGAAATCTCTACCTACATTAACGATGGCCTCAAGAATATTTGGAACATGAGAAAGCAAAACCACGTAACAATATACCAGGCACGACAATGCCAAACTTTGTCCTAATACTTTCCTTTTAAAAATCAGAATTTCTCTACCAGAATATACACAATTTTGGAAAAACTGAACTTTAATTATAAATTCTCCAAATAGGACATTTTGCCTCAGTGGGAAAAACAGACTTGGACTTTCAAGCAGTGGGAAGTTAATACTTGGACTAACTGCAGAGAAACTGATCACTGAAAAACATATTGTTCAAAAAAGCAGAATTTGCTAGTCAGGCTAATTAACAAAAAAGGCAACATACAATCACTAACAGTCAGATTTCTATAGAAGTCATCTGAGGAAATAAACCAGTTACGTTCCTCCCCGTGAACTTATCAGACCACAGTATGTACATAGGATTGTGTTATTTCCTCTTCAATGCTTTAAGGCACTCAAAATAGGTAAGGATACAGATGGTTACATGTCAGCTAGAACATAAACACTGCAGTACTGTCGTTATATAAAACTTTTATTAGTAAGGGTAAGAAACATTCATTTCATTCAAGAGGACAGAGGTCACACTGCTCATAGTCCTAAATGAGAACAGCATCAACTAGGTCAACAAGTAAAATATACAGAACATGAAAATTGTACCTGAGAGCACTGGAACATGTTTTATTTTTATTTAGAAACAAAACTGTAGTGCAACCTGAAGTCAGGAATAAAGTTTGCCGGTTTTTTTGATGAAACTTGCTCAATAAAAATTAGATTAATACAAAATGAAAATTACTGTTGTATACTAGCTGCCAAGTTTAGCATGAATAAGTGTATGGCAGTATGTGAACAAACATTTTTCTAGTTGCAGCAGTACCTTTATTGTACTTATTGCTGTTCAGGATCTAAAATGCTGATATTTACACTGGAAAATATATTAAAAGTAATAACATGTATGAAAAGAAAAGTTGAAACATACATGCAGTTACTAATTTGACTAATGAGGCACCAGAATCTGGTAATTATCAGCTAAAAAACTAAGCGCAGAATGTCCTGGTTTTGATCTTCCATATAAAGATACAAAGTAACAGCAATGGGTGCAAACAGTACAAAAGAAAATATATTTCCATTACTAAAGGAAGCTTTCTTCAAAACAGACAGGAGGCAGACACAAACAGCACTTAGGCTTTGCCTGATTTTTTTTTTCCATTGAGCAAAGACTCTCATGCTAAAGTTGAAAGAATTGTTATTCCAATTCATTCCTGAAAGACTTGAGAATAAACCATAGACTCCTAATGAAACTTCCCGTGAAATGCATGCAACATGTATATACCTACAAAATAGCTGGTTTAAAATTCTTAATGTCACATTTTGACAGCTGATTAGAGAGTGAATGGGGGAAGGGTGTACACAATTTCAATTGCTTGTTCCCCTACAGATTTGGTCCTATCAAAAGCTATACAAGTCCTATCACAACTGTCAAAACCTGAGGTCAGTGAGGCTCTTAAAAAAATAAAGGTATTTCTGTCGTAATATTGTATTCAGTATAAAGACAGAAGAGAACAGCAACATTGACTAGAAATACCAATTACAAGACTGGCAGTTTAATAACATACATTATCAGAAAATCTAACTTCAAGAGCATTTAATAAAACAGTCATAATATAAACTGAGGTTCCCGCTCCCCGAACTATGCACCACATAGCAAAACTAAATTAATTTACGAAATGATAATTCAGTGTTCTTCCCAATGAACTGTTTCAACACCTAGAGATGTTTCAAGAAGTCTAATGGTGTTTATAGAATCTTGTACATGCAATATATATACACTAAAGTTCAAGATTTTGAAAAAGTTAAAAGTGTTAAATTGTCAGTGAAAATTAGACAAAAATAAAAAGACTCAGTGCAACAGCTTGAAAGTTCACATACAAATTCGTTATCAAACAGTGAGAACTGTAATATGTCAATTAAAAAAATAACTTCAATTCTGGATTATAAATAGGTCCTATATAATTAGGGGGGGGTTAATATAAAAAACACTGAAGTTTTTGTTTGGTTTTTTTTTTAACCCCCACTACTCTCTTGTAAAAGCTCTTTTTTGGTTGGCTTTAACAATGTCATCAGGAGATGCTGATTTGAAGTCAAATGGTGTTATGGCTATTATAGGACCAGTTTCCTTGGGTTTTACATCTTGTACTTGTCTACTGTATAGGAAAGCTTTATGCAGACCAATCGTGCGTCGCTTATAACCTTTTGGAGGATAACGGAGACACAAGGTTAAAGCAAAAGATGAAGGTCTTGCACACAGCGCCTTCATCCATGAAAGGGACAAATCCTGCCTCTTAGGAGGAAGCGCTCTTTTGGGTTTTTTATTTGTTTTGGCAAAACCAGAACATTTGCCTTGTTTTTCTTTTAAAAGCTTAGTTTCAGAACTTAAGACATTTGACTGTCCTACTACATTTTGTTCTGCAGATACACCTGCATTTTTTACAAGGACGCTTAAATCAATGTAGGTTCTTTTAGAGGGCCTCGATTCAGTTACATTGAGCATGGGGAAGTCTGTCCTTTGTTGAGTTTTATCTACTTCAATAGTCTCTGCTATTAAATCCGAGAGTGATAAATTCTCCATTTCCTTTAGTGGAGAAACTTTAGAGAGGGCTAGAGAAGACAAAGATCCCGTTAGCTCTGGCATTCCACCTGAAGTTTGGTGTTGACTTAGTAGTTCTGATAACGGTAAGGTTCCCAATTTCCTATCAGTGAGACTTGCTGTTGACTGGGTATAAAGATCAGCCAAAGAGTAACAGTGGCTAGCACTGCTTTCCTGGTGCTCCTGAAGTAAGTCAGCCAATGATGTACTTCCAGACCCTACCGTTGGCAAAGCAGCCGTGCCTGAAGAGGGGCTTTCTTGTTTTCTACTTTGCACAAGTGAAGAACAATTTTCAAGACATTCATTCTTTCTATTTACAGTATGACTGACTTCACTATTAAGAGCCAGTTTTCCTAAAACACTTGTTAAACATGGAGGACTGTAAAAATTTGCATTACTATTACAACTAGAAGTATTTGAGGAAACAAGAGGAATGCTGTCTTCAGAATCACAAACCACATCCTGCATCAGCAAGGATTTCAAGTCCCATGTTTCCTTGCATTCCGACTTCTTAAAGGAAGAATTTCCAGATGGGTTACTTCCTATGCTAAAGTAAACATCTTCACTGTCAGGAATTGAACTTACGGCATTAGCACTTTCTGGTAGTCGATTCTCTGCCTGTTTATTCACAGGTTCACAAAACAATCCTTTACACAAATCATCACTGAAAGAAGACGACACAAGTGAAGAGGATTTCAATCCTTTCCTTTCAGATTCAGATGTAATTATATCGGATTTTTCAGCATTAAGATGCATTTTGTCATTTGTAATCAGAGGGTAACAAGCTGAACCACTTTTGGCTGCCAAGTTTCCAAACCCAGGTTTGTTGGTGTTGTAAGCAACATTTTCTACTGCACAAGAGGAACCGTCTGTATCAATACACATTTCTGGACAGCAAAGTAAGTCTCCTTACCTTACAATAGCCAATAATTTTCAGATGGAAGCGCAGTCACAACGAAATATCCAGGTTGTTTTTTTTTTTAAGTAGACAGCAGCAACAAAGAATCAAGAAGAAACATGAAAAGGCATTTAATTACTAAGTGTTATCCAAAGATATGCAATGCTCTACAAGTAAATCACAGGTATCTACTGAAATATTTAAGAAACTTTAAAAATCAGCAAAGAACGTCAGTAAGGATCACAGAGACTTAAACATAAATCAAAATAAAGTTACTTATAGACGTTACAAAAAAAAAAAAAGGGAAGATATTGGGGATGGGAGACGTCAGTTCACCAGACAAATAAAAGAAGTGCATAAATCTTAAAGATGATGTCCAACTTTCAAGACATTCAGTTAAGTTATATATTAGAAATTAGAAGTCTCCTGTGAACTGCGGATGGTTGCAGTTTGAATTTAAGCTGACACTAGGGTTTTATTTTGACTTCTAGCTCAAGAAAAGCTACTGTTTCCTTTAAATGTTTTTAGAACACAGAAATAGAAGAGTAAGTTGGACTTTTTATTTTTCTAATAAATGACTAATGCAATAACAAGCATCTTCACAGCTTGCAAAGCCAGAATTAAACTGTACATAGAAATTAATCATCTTGAATGTAAACAATTAAATAGAAGTATACCTTTTGTCGTCTTTCCTACAATCACAGTGTCCTCATTCTTGGTCTTCACATTTTGCTTACTGCCTTGTGAAAGCACAAGATCCAAAGCCTTCTGTACATCAAATTTACTATCCAGTACTGCTTGCACCATTGTTTGCTCTGGTACAGACTCTGCCAGAACTTCTCTCATTTGATCAAGGCATGAATTAAGACGGGCTAAAAGAGACATACTACTGTTATAAGCTGGACAAAAAAAGGTCTTAAGGGGCCTAACCACTAGCACCACACATCTGATTAACACAATCAGGAGAAAAATATCTTTGTAAGAGATAAAATCCTTAATTTCTATATCATCTACTTGCCCCCAAACCCTGTAGAATATTTGACTGATTTCAGACTGTTATAAGAAATGTATTACTGACTACTACTTAGTCTACAAAGTCTCAATATTGAAATACTTTCATGCTGTAAAATTAACTATCTTCACTGCAGAGCATAAATACAAATAATCACCTTAAAATTATCCAAAGTAATTTAGTAAGTCAACATGGAATCCCATTGAACAGCACACTTCAAGCATTTACAGCTGCTGTAATTAACGCCCAAAGTAAAACAGCATTTTCGGGGGTTTCAGGCCTTAATAACTGAAAACTTTGGATCAACATGACAGGTTTGAAACTACCTGCAATTTTTACCTTTCATAAAACTGTAATACATTTTTTGGCTGATAAAATCAATTTTCTTTGAAGCACACTTCTGCAACTAATATAAGCCTTGACTAAGGTAAGTTTCTTAAGTCTTGACCTTGAAAATTCACCAGGCTGCCACTTACTGGAAATAGCATGCTGATCAGACATACAAACACAAGTAAACAGAAGAAAATCTTCCTGAATATCACAGTTTCTGCCAGTTCGGATTTTAGAAAACAGGAACCGAACAACACTAAGATAACTACAGATTTTTTTATTTTAACATCTCCTCAAAGATGGTGATGTTTAAAAAACTTTGCCAAGGGAATTCAACACCACAGAATTCCAACTTTCTCAAGGCTACTTAAATCAGTACCCTCAATCCATAATTCAAATTTCAAGTCGATGTTCCCCAGACGTTTGCTCTGCAAAACAAATACTGGCAGAGCCCTGCACAATGTGCTGCTTGGCCACTTTATTATCCAACACCTAACAACGACAATCTTTCCAAAGTCTCTGCAGCCAGACTGACTACAATCAATAACTTTCTATTAATGGCCAACACTGCACACTACACCAAACAGAACAGGTCTTGTGGGACCACTGCCGTTTTCATTGTGGAAATGGTTATTTCTAGACTTCTTTTCCATCTTTTTTTCAGTTCATAATATTACTTTCCTTCTTGTTCCAATATCAATTCTTAACTGATTGGGTCTGTCAAAAGCATTCTGAAAAGCCAGGGTACCATATTGCCTAGATCAACTGTATCCATGGACTGGATGATGCTTTCAAATTGCTCTCCACTGCATTATTTCTTGTGGTAAAAATATGTACATCACACTCCAATTTACCGTATTTACCCCTATGTCTATGCATTACAATAGCCTCTACCAGTTCATTTGACATGGAACCTACATTATTTCTATTCCATTTGTTTTTGAATTTTCTGCAACTTATTTTAAATACCATATTTCATTCGTGCATTCTATTGCTATTCATTGACTACCACACTTTACTCTGAGCTTATAAACAAAGTAAAAATAACTCCGATTATTTCCAAAACATTAAAAACTAAGTTACCTATTAAAACTTGGGAAGGAGACTCGTGAATCTTTTTCACAAAGCATGTACTTAAGCTATCAGGCAGCAAGTTTAAGAAAACAAAAGCAAGTCTTTTTTTCCCCAACCACTCCTCTCAGAACTCTGCTTGTAACACGGAATTCACAGCTGAAGAGCTGAATGGAAACCAAAGTCTAATGAACTCAAACTGGGTAAGAAAAGATTGTAGAGGATATTATGACCATTAGCAGTACTTGAAAGGTATCTAAAGATACTGCCTACTGTTTCAAGGAAATGGGTGACTTTGAAAACTTTCAAGTACTGCTAAGGCCATAATTTGAAAGGCCATTCAAGCAAAAGACTATTCTACACATACTGCTTCTAATTCTCTTCCCTAAATATCCACTGGCGGTGTCAAGACCTTGAACTACACAGATGCTTGGGCTGAGCCAGTACAGCTGTTCTTATGTCTGAATTTCATATCAAATCTCATTATTTCTAATAAGAAACTAAGAACATATTTCAGTGTATGCAATAAAGTTACAAAAGGTAGTTACGAATTTAAAGAATCACCAACGAAGCTATGCCCAGGAAGGGTGGTGTTCTACAACAAGATTACAAGTTTGTGAGCTGTGTCAGTCAAGTAACAAACATTAATTTCAGACTCTTTTAGTAAATCCTTAATTCATAAAATAGATTGTTCTGAGAATTATTTTTTTTCTATAATTACCTCTGTCAACTTCTGACAACTGATGATTGGATGTAAAATAATCAGCAGCATCGTCTGCACCTTCATAGTCATATTCTTCTTCTAATGGCTCAGCAAATGTTGCCGGCTTGTCTCGTCTGGAGTAGATAAATTGAGCTGCTGAATTAGGCAAAAACCAAAGTATTAAGAACAGATCAGATCTTTTTTCCTTCTTTAAGACAAAACATACATAAACGGAAAAAAAGTTAGGATGCTGACCTGCTGCAGTGGTTTTGGGGAGGGAATGGGACACTGCTATATAATGACTACTACCTGAAGATTGTACAGAACATACAGCAGTTCATGCTAGAATATAAATAAGTCATCGTCACAGTGAAACCACAAGCTGGGCAATATCCTTGTATCCATGTAATGCAATAATTCTGCAAAGTTCAATATTCAAATAAAAGAATACACTCCAGATTTGAAAAACAGTATTTTCTATACTGAATTATCATCTATGGCCTAATATATTCAGAACCTTACTCCACTATTTTTTCTTTTACTTGTAAGCGAGGTAAAAAATGATACACTAGCATGAAAATAACATTGCATTTACAGTGTGGCACTACTGCACTACTGATTACAAATTAATGGAGTTCACCACATACTCCTCTTCTTGGAATTTTACTAGAAATACAGCCCATGAGTTAAAATGTATATTCACACAAAACTTTAAACAAGTGCACAATTCCACTCTGATTTAGCAAAACATTAAGGCATATATAGCTGTAACTTCTTGCTGAATGTGAGCCCTCATCATTACATACTTTCAGAAATGTACATAGTATAATGTAAACAAGTTTCCTTATGTTATGCAATATTCTTCCCAGCTCTGAAATACATACTGAAAGTATATGTATATCCAGAAGTTAAGTAGCAACTGCTTCTCCAATGCATACCATTTCATATTCCATCATCATAACTGAAGCAATTATTAAAAGATTGCTATACAGTCTAGATGAGATTACTGTATAGATTAAGCTTACGTAAAAAGAATTCTTAGGAAAATTACTGTGCACAAAACCAGACAGTTTTGCAATTTAGCAGTTTATACTTGAGTAAAAAGTAAACATGTTGCACGTTTTCATCACAAAATACAAGGCTACCTTAATTCTTAGAAAATGCCTGGAAAATTCTAGCAATTAAACTTAGAAACTGAATGCAAGACAATCTGAATTTAAACTAGGAATTGTGACTACAAATAATAAAAATACACACCTAGAGTCGCTTATCTAAAAATCAACAGGATGACAGAGGAACTTGCCCCTTTAGATCTAATTAACTCAAGACCTGTAGCCAGAGGTCGCAGACTACATCACACTCACAGTGGATTCAGATCCAGCCTAGTCACCTGCACTAGCACAGCTTCACATCTACATCAGCCATACTATTTTCCAGGCCTACTCAGCTCTAGAAACACTGTCACCAAATCTGGGTAAACCCTGAACTGACAATCATACCAGACATATTGACCGGAGAACACAACCTAATGGTTCTACAGTTGGATTGAATTCAGCTGGGCTGAGCCACTCCATTTGTGTCTTACCTGAGCACAAAGCATCACTGTTTTTATATCTCCTTTGCAACACTACAATAAAAAGGCTTATTAGCTCCACGTGGTCTTGCATTAGAACAGAAGCCAGTGAGGACAAGTGCTGCATCCCACAATAAGACTCCCTACCCCACATTTACTCAAAGTTGTGTAAAACACACCAACTACCAGGTGCAGAATCACAACTGTTAAACCCAGCTAGATCCTACTAACAATTTTAAAAGACTCAAATGTTTCAAGACTATCAACACCTTTCCATAAACCAGATTTTCACATTATCAACTACATTCTGACCATCCAAGATAATATACTTGTATGACTGAAGATGTGCCCACTTGTCTCATGTGAATTCCAGAAGTACAACAATGCCTAACTGACTTTAACAGGATTATGGCTGCTATGCACTCTTCAGAAGTTTCACTAGCTTATAAATATTGCTTTATTCTATGAATAAATATCAGAGTAGGAATCAATGGACAATGCTTATATGTAATCATTTAAACCAACCTGTTGAAGGAGAAATGCAGTAATCATCTTCTACTGATTGGCCATACACATCATCATCTTCAAAATCTATGAAGCAGAAACAGTAAGGTTAGTTTGCCCAATTTCTAAATACTTAATATTAGAATTCAAAAGGTAGTTTATACATAAGTTTTAAAAAAATTATGCATCTCTAGTATTCCAGAAAAGCAGTTAAGTACTGTTCATTTACCTAGATAAGCAATTCGAAGTTACAATAATACAATTTTAACATTTAATATTCTACTCATTAGGGAAGCTGGAAATTTTCAAGAGCCGCCATGCTTCACACCTCCTCCTTCAGCATCTCCTTTGGAAGGCTACTCTCACAGTCCAAACCCAGCTTTCTGCAGTTCCACAAATCTATACCCATGGCACTTGATATTTCTGCTTGACCTCTCAACAGTCTTAACCACAGAGTGTTCAATTACAATCTCTACTCCAACAACTCAGGATCAGTATTTCTACTCCATACCTATCTACTTCTCAGCTTTTTTCTCTGGTTTGTCCTCAGGGATATCCACTTTTCAACTCTGGTTCAGCAAAGCAAAAACAAAATTCACAATTTCCTTTAAATACACGAAGTTGTTTCAGCCAAAAAGAGAGAACCTTATACAGTTACTTAAACATAACCATACACTCTCACCAATTTAAAAAAAAAAAAAGTATCAGGAAACACAAGGCAAACCTCCCTCCCCCCCCAAAACCCAATTATTATGTAAATCTTTAAAATATATTTGTGATTTCACTAAGTAATTATTAAATACATGAAAAGAGTAATGAAATATTTTTTAAGATGTTATTGCATACACGTGGCAGTTTCACAAATAACATGTACTGTTTGTTGTTTTAAAAGAGAAAAAAAAGTAGCTACCATCTAAAAAAAAATCTGCAATCTGATGGCAATTTACAGAACCACTGCATGTACAAGGCTCAGAATTTGGGGCCTGAAACATTCATTTATCTATCAACATGAAACAAGAAAAAATCACAGCAAATTTAACTTCATAATCCACTGTAATTTAAAAAAAAAAAGCCAACCAAGGGCAGTAGTCAGAAGCGTTGGCACAAGTGTATGAAGTTTAGTGAAAGACTCAGGAAACTACTTTGGAAATTAAGTATCCCAGTATAAATAAAACATACTCTAGGCTCATTTTGATTGTCTTTTCAAAAAGAGCATATTGTTATCTACTTTTTGACCGTGTCTCCTGGTTCCATGCTAGGCCAAATCAATCTATAATAAAGGTCTAGAGAAGAGCTATACATTTTTTTCAAGGTAAGAACACTTTTTGTAGTTTGGCCAATACTTGGAGGCTTTCAGGAACTCCAAGATGACTTGTGTGAATGGTTAACACTCACAGTTAGTAGTAAGTGAAATCAAGGTAAGTCTTGTCAGCGTGTGTGACTTGAATCACTTGCATATCCCATATTGGTTTAACTTCTGGAGTAAGAAAAAGACACCTCAGTGAAAATGGCTCAACTTGCATTGAGCGTAAAAATAATTATTAAAAAATGACAGAAATTACAGAGTAGAAGTCACAGAGGCATTCCATAGTATCAACAGCTGTATCACCACCATACTCTCAGGTGGAATATCACATTCAGTTCTGATCACAATACCTCAAAAAGGAGAGAGCAGAAATAGAATATGGTCAAATAAAAGCAACAAGATCTAAGGCCTCAGAAGCCTTCCTAGGAAAGGAGACAAAAAAATACTGCCAATATTTACTTTAGAAAGGAGACAAATAATTGAGCCACACAAAGCATTACAGAATCCCAAGTGGCATAAAAAGAACCTATGCCATTATATTAAAGAAAACAAAAGAAGACACAAAAGTGTACTTAATCTGGGACAGAAATGATTGTATGCAACTACAAAAGTAGTATATGCCGTAAGTATAAAGACCACATGCATACATACTTCTAACCAAATATGCTGTGTAAAGCAACAGTAAAGTTTCAAATAGCAAAAGCAACTGAAGACTCAAAAAGAAACAGCTAATTACTATGTATCTCAACAACCTCATTAAGAGATTCTAATGAGTGTAGACACATGGAAATGAATTCCACAGATTGGGCACCCAACTTCACAGATGGTAGAGATTCAGTTGAAGTCAACATTTCAACCAGTCTGCGATGAAGAAAAACTCTGGAAGACTGAAGAATCAGGCAGTAAAATCCCCAATCCGATGTAAGATTTGCCTGTATTAGGTAAATTTGCAGTAGTAAAACCTGCAAGGTAGGCCACAGATGTCATGACTCACATGGATTTACATGGCTTCCCCAGAAATTTCAAGATTGCAGTGCAAAACCCGATTTCTGCTACTATAATACGTACACACATCTGTCTGCTGAACAGCAAAAGACCAGAGACAGGTAGAGGTATTTTTTTTACCATTTCTGTATATAACCTGACAAAGTCAGGCAACAAAACAGCTGCTCCCATACCAAAAGGTTCTTTAAAATATCGCTATCAACTGGAAGCGTGTCCATTTTTCCACAGCCCAAGCCAACACAAACAAAATCACTAAGGAAAAAAGGGTGCCATTTACAGTTTGCCTAGGTTAATGGGACAGAGCACAAAGAGAGGTGCAGCACTGCAGGTACGAGCTGAGTTGTTACATAAGAGCTTGTTCAGTCCACGCAAGCTTAAGTAAAATATGACAGAAAGGTGTCTGAAATACAGGTTCCTCCTTAGATCATCATAGGATGGTTTGGGTTGGAAGGGACCTAAAAGATCATCTGGTTCCAACCCCCCTGCCATGGGCAGGGACACCCTACACTAGACCAGGTTGCCCAAAGCCCCATCCAGCCTGGCCTTGAACACTGTCAGGGAGGGAGCAGCCACAGCTTCTCTGGGCAGCCTGTGCCAGTGCCTCACCACCCTCACAGTGAAGAATTTCCTCCGAATGTCTAATCTAAATCTATCCTCTTTCAGTTTAAAACCATTGCCCCTTGTCCTATCATTATCTACCTGAGTAAAGAGTCCCTCTCCATCCTTTTTATAAGGCCCCTTTAGGTAATGGAAGGTAGCAACTAGGTCTCCCCGGAGTCTTCTCTTCTCCTGGCAAGCACATCCCCAGCTCCCTCAGCCTGTCCTCGTAGCAGAGGCGCTAGATGCCGAAACCCANCGTAGCAGAGGTGCTAGATGCCGAACTCCACCTTTAAGAACTACATCTCTTCTACACGGAAGAGCTGTTGCTACTTATCTGTTACTACGGCTGACCATCAGCAACAGCTCAGCCAGTCAGACCTGAGAACACGAACTTCTAAGCTTTACAAGGCAAAAGACGGGCGGGTTCAGTTGTATTGAGGCTGGTTTTCAAGTCGCTCCCACCCGTCCGAAAAGCAGTCAGCTTCGGCACCTGAAGGCAAGGCAGGTAACCCCCGCCAGCGCCCGCCCTGCGTACCGGGGCCGGGCTTTCCCCCGTGGAAGCCCCGGCAGCAGGCGGGGGCCCGGTAAGGCAGCGCGGCCACG
>VWZZ01002325.1:347-46260 GCA_013399095.1 Psophia crepitans | reverse complement strand
GGGGCGAGAGGGGGCGGGTCCTTAGGACGCTCGGAGCTGCGCCCCTACGCCGGGGCGGTGGCCGCGTCAGCGGCGGCCGCTGGTTTCGCGCCGCACGGCCCGGCTGAGGGGGCTGGTCGGTGCCCGGGCCTGCGTCCCTCGCCTCGCCCGGCGCCCTCGGCTTCCCCGGAGACCGTGAGGGCGGTGTGGTGCTCAGCACCGCGCAGGGCAAGCAGAGCAGGCCCGGCCCTGCGCGGGGTAGCGGCTGTACCTCGCCTGCCCGCGGCAGGGAAGCACCCCCGGCCTCCCATGCTGCAGCCAGCGCTGAGGGCGCCGGCCTTCAGCCACCGCGGTACTGACGCAGCCCTGAGCCCGAGAAGGGTGCAGTCTTGGCATGTGACGTGCAACCCTTGTTGCTACGTCACCACTCACACCACCACAGGAGCAGAGTTTGAAAGACTTTGAAATTAACTACAAGCTTTGTTTTTTTTCAGTTCTGGATCTGAAACAGCTCAAACTGACGGGGCTTGTTGGTGGCCAGTAGCCGTCACAATCTAGGAACTGACTAATGGTTGGGGTTAAATGAGCTGGCGGTAGGTAAACACAAACTGTTAATTAACGCTGCTGTTGACAGTGGTAAGCAGCAGAATGCCAACGCATTGGGGTCTGTGGAGGTCTTGATTTGGCTCTGTTGGCACCTCACTATAGGCATCACCTACACCCGAGTTTCAGCCTGCGAGTGCTGTTGCAGTGCCAAGGGATCAGGTAATCAAGGAACGTCCAGTTGCTCCTTTTGCTGGGTCCGAGAGAGGACAAGCAGAGAAGACTGTAAGCTTCAGTGGCAGAGAGAGATGGGGGAGAGATCCCAGTTCACAGGCCCTACCAGAGCCCCCTGAGCTGCAGCTCTGGTGGACACAGCTACTTCTACATCCTCCAGCCCAGTTGTTCCTCAGATACCTGCATTCATCTACATGCTCTCGAGCTGCTGGGCAAATGATCCCATTAATATTTATCAAGTCAGGTGTCTCCATTTTCAAGACCTTTAATACTTTATTTACCATCTTTTAGCCAGTAACGCCAGCAATTCAGCCTCCTCCAGCCACCTGCATGCCCCAGGTGTCCTCTGATATCCCACCACATAGCCACACATCCCTACAAACCCATATACCTTGGTTTTGTAACTGCCACCTAACTCTTGTCTCATCCTGGCCCACATGCCAAAACAGTCACTATCAGCAACTCCACATCCTTCCTGGTCACCGCCAGAAGCCGGGTGTGTTAAACACAAGCCAAAGTTTGTGTTCATACACAAATTTTATGCAAATGTGCAGATTGTTTCCTTACGTTATTTGCACATTTCTAGCTAATATCAGCACATGCAGCTGCACAAACTTAGGACCTCTATAATATCTTTCATATGGTGCTCAGGTTAAAACAGAATTGGAAACAAAGATTTCTAATTACTGCTGGTGTCCTCTTGACCTTTAGTGACCCGCATGTTCTCCACAGCAGAGGTTTGACAGAAGTTGTGTTGATCCTTATCTGTCCCAATCTCTTGATATGGGTCAAAGATACAAAAGTGAAGAATTGCTATCATACATAATGATTTAATATTACATGGCCTGGGCGACACACTTCTGAATTCAGAACCTGATTCTAGGGTGTGCTATCTGAGCCTTTAGTGAGATTCCTTAAGGACACTGGAGCACTACAGCCCTCACAGTGTCCTGCCAGTCTGCCTCTAACAGCTTTATTTTAGAAATGGTGCTCTTTCTAGCCTCCAAAATCACTTGGATTCCATTTTTCAAATGTTAAAAACTCCAGTAAATCTTAATCATGTAAATTTAGCTGTTTCATTTTTTTCTTTTAAGTAGGGACATTTCTCATTGCACACCTGACCATTCTATTGCAAAGATGTTTATTTTCCCCTTTCTATTTATGCTTTTTACACAAATCACCAGCTGTCTATGAAATAACAGTTTTTTCATCTTTGATTTTACATTCACATTTATTATGTTGTCGCTTTTGATCTTCAGTGACTCTGGCCTCCACAGATACGACCTGCATTTCATTTGCTTGAGTCAAATGTAACAGTGTTTTCAAGATTTTGAAATTAGTATTTAAAAGAAGAAAATAAGTAAGAGTTGTAAAAATATAAAAATGTTCTAAGCCTAGTATAGCATTATGTAGTTTTTTCATGGTGAACTTGGAAGGCTGCTGTTTTTCATTTAAAGTGTAGGAGTTTATATCATATGAAGACCTGAGGGAAAAAAAAGCCAAGATCAGCAATTTCATACAGAAGCACAATTATTGCATATTACAGCAGTATTCAGAGAGTCATAAATACACTGTGATCATTCCTTTCCTTAACTCTGAGACCTATGTAAACTTTTTAGGAAAAGGTATTCAAGAAATAATAAGCTTTAGTCCTCAAGCCCTAGCTATACCTCAGTTAGTGCTGTTTGTGTGCAAGGTTCACGAAAGGTATTCATCTGATAGCAAAGCAGGCTACAACTAAACATCATTCCTTCAGCAGCAGTTAAAGCACCATCAGAGAACCTCATCAGTCTGGCTCCAGCAGCTCTGACCGAGGAATGACTAACAGGTCACTTCTGGTAAACTCTGTGAGCATTCATTTCCTTCCTGCCCACTGCAATGTTACTTACAGGCATGTGCACTAAAAAGTGAGCTAAAACCACCAGTCTCAATCCAGGTGACAGCATTACTGATAATCTTGTTTTTCTTTCAGCAGTTTCCTGGGCACTCTCAGCCCCAGCACTACTAATTTTTTATTTTTTTTTGGTAACAGTAGGAATCAATTAATGAAATATTTAATAATTTATTTTAGCTAAGCAGAAAGGTTAGATAATTTTAAATTATTTCTTCAAGTGAAGTTACCCAGCTTTTTAGCAGTTTTAAAGTTCTTAGTTAAAAAACATTCAGTCTATTTCATTTCCTTTTAAACCAACGTTAAGCAAGACCTTGTCTGGGAAAAAAAACCCCAGCATAATTCCAGATGTTATACTACACTATGCGGTGTGGGTGTTAAGTTTTTAAATATAGATATTATCAATGTCACTAAGCACTTTTCCAGCTGATAAATGATCTGACTAGATAAAAGAACTGCAGCCAATAAATACATGTCTGGTTTTGTTTGAAATGACACCATCTAGAACAGAAGCTGATTTAGGAGTCAGAAAGCAAAGAGTATTAATAAATGATCATTTTGTACATATGGTAACTAGCAAGCGTCTCCAGTTGTCCACAGTATGAATGAGCTTGTTAAATATATTTATTATTTCTTTAAGAATGGATCAGTCTACAGAACAACAAGTTTTGCCTGCAAGTTAGTGATTTATGTTAGTCAAGACCTGATAGAATTTCAACAGGATCTAGCCGAGTTAGATGACAGCTGATGGCAAATGGTAATGTAATGGCGATTTGATCTGGGAAAGTTGCCTGTTTGGATGGTTTAACATAGAATCATTTAGGTTGGAAAAGACCTTTAAGATTATCAAGTCTAACCATAAATCTAACACTGCCAAGTGCACGGCATTTGTGTTCCTCGCAAGTGCATGAACTTACAGTTACAATAAGAAATAAAATATTTCAGTGACTTCAGCTACGTCTGTACTTCCCGAAACACTTTGGTCTCAATCCTGAATCCCCCTGTCCTCCCGCTGCCTCCCTGCTGGCTCTCAGACTGCTTCTCACCTGCAGTGATCCAAACGGTGACCTAGAAAGGCAAGCCTGGTCTCTGCAAGGAGAGGAATTGTCCTGAGCTCCATGGCTGCGAGAGCAGGAGTTCTAATCTGAGCACGGTGGCCTAGAGCATGGTAGCTGTAGCCACTGAAAATCCCTGAAAAATTGTCTAGCACTGAATGCAAATAAAAAAATAAGATATGATTAGAACAGAGAGTGGCATTCACTTCTTGTTGGTCTATGACGTGTGTTGGTGATACAGAGTGAGATAAGTGATGAGAATCATCAGGGGCATGAGAAGTTTCTTACATGAAGATAGCTTACACGGATTAAGAATTTGTCTTGCACAGTAGATGTATAAAAAGGGACATGAGCAAAGTATATACAAGGGAATGACTCATAAATAACCATCTTTTTTCCCCTCATAGTCAAAGAGGAAATTCCTTGAGATTGAAAGATTTTTAAACTGATAAACAATTTTCATTCAGCACAGAATTAGACTGTAAAATTCACTGCCGGAAGAAATGATCACGGCCAAAAACTTAGCAGGATTCAAATAGTTCAGATATTGAGTAGATGACAAGAATGCTTAAACATGATCACAGTAAATATTTAAAATCTATATATAAGTTCTGCAAGTTATGGAAATCTTCGCGTTAGTGATTCAATCTATTTTTAATTGTTACAGGTGACTGACAGGATAAAATAATGGGAGCTACAGGCATAAGGAAGAGACAAAACAGAAGGCTGTCATTATGACTCAGTTGAGTATGATGCACTGAAGCATATAATAATGACTCATATATATGTAGTGGCAGCATTCTGTTGTGTGTGATTGTACACATCAATTTAGTAAAAAGTTTGTCATGGATCCTGGCTACTACTATAAACTGTGTCTTCACCAATACTTCTGTGGTGAGATATATTTATTGAACATAGGGATGCAGTCAAGCTTCAGTAACACCAGCAGGATCCTTTTCTATTGCCTTAGTAGAAAGATAGAAGTTAGACTCTGGAAAATACCTTTTAAGAAACATTACACAAGTATCCAGAGGTGCAAATCAAAGTGGGGCAAATACAGTTTGAAAAGTCTCTCACTTTTCTGGATAAAGTAATTCATGATACGAATCTGACCTGGACATTCCATTACTGATCTCTTCATACAGACTTTAAATTAAAAACAAATACTGACGCAGGTATGCTTGTGGGAGGCATAATTATAGTTGGTTTGTTGGGAAGGCAGCTTGTTAAACTCTAAGTGTTGTTTTAGAATTACTCTGGTTTTGTTTTTTGTGTTCTACACCTTTAAATTTTTGGGACCTACCTGTGGCAAACCCAACTCTATATGCCAGGCAGAGCAGACTGAATATGTTACCAAGAAAACTCCCTATGCTAGTCTCTTAGAGACTTACTTTTTGCCCTTTCTGGTTTCTGACAAAAAAAAAAAAAAGAGCTGTCCTAGTGGGAGGGAATTGCCTAACACATGGAAAACACAACAAAGACTTCCAGCAAAAAAATGAACTCAGTCTTCCAGAATACATCCAGAAGAATTACCATTTGATATTCCTGTATTGATTGAGGCTGAAAGAGCAATCTCAGCTGCGCCTCGTTCGTTAGGCTCATGTTGGGTACAGCCTTCCTGGTGGCATGCACAGCCTGCTGCCCTCCGTACCACGGAGCGTGGAGCATTGCCGTGTGGCCACGCTGCAAGGCTGTGCGGCTGTCTGCAGTCTGCAGGCAGCCTGAGGTTTGGTCACCTTTATGTGATGCGGAAGGGGTAAACTACAGGCATCCTCGTGTCAGGGATGGCACAGCCACTGAGTCAGGGAAACCCTCTGTACTCACCTCCTGTGGAAGTCTGCTACCTGCAGGGGTTTTCTGAGTCACATTCATTTGCACATGAGACTCAAAACTGAATCTGTAACATTGGAATATGTCAGGCTGAAATGAGATGTGTGGTATTATTAAGTGTGACAGGGAGCATCATTAGATGAGTAAGACGTGGCTTTGTTCAGACTGATACTATACTTTGGCCTTTGACTAAAGTCTCTTCTTTCTTCCCCCCAAAAAATTTCACTTTAAAGAGGTAATTCTACATGAAATTCTCGAGTCCTTCTTTATCTCTCAATTAGTTCTTACGTACTGCAGATTGAAGAATCCCATAGCAGGTATTGCTAAGCCATCCTGCAATCGGAGGAAATAATGCACTTCAGATGTTCTTTTATTTTGCTTTCCTTGCTTTGTCATTTGGTTGTATTTTATGTATCCTGGAGTCATATGCAGTCCTGGAGCATAAAGCAGCGACGCTAGCAGGGAATGGAAACTTGGCCTAATCTTGCACAATTGCATCCTTTTAGTTCAGTTTTGTTTACTTTATCTGATAACCAGGAACTACTCTAACAAGATGCTCATTTACTATCTAGTTTGCTTCACGTGTTTAAAGTATAGAATTCTATCACTCGCTATTAGAACAAATGTCCTATCTTCCATGAGCTAATCTTGTATGGCAGATGCACTGTCTTAAAAGTATAAATCTACTTGAAAACCAATCTGATAAAATTTTATGCCTGCAAAATGATGATTCACTTATATCAATGTACTTGTCACTCAGACCTTTAAAAAATACATACAATACCACAGAGCTGGGTGGGTGCTGAAAATATGCAAGACCTTGATAATAGGAAAACATTAGCCACAAAGTGTAAAGGAGAAACACCAATTAAAAAAAAACAGTACCAGTCCAAAGTTCCTTAGTGTCTACACCGTATATTACGAAAAGGAACATGTAAGCTTTTGGTCTTACGGTGCTGCAGCAGCTACACCGTGGGTGACGGTAGGATTTCAGTTTAACTGGAGATATCTTACTCATCTCCCCAATTTTCATATCCACACTGTTTATAAAAACCAAAAAGGACTTAGGCTTTATGAATCAATGTTTTAATACTAGTGTCAAAAGTTTAGCTGACGTGGCTGTTCTATTTAAACATTATGCTACCTCCAGAGTCTTCCCTTCTGAAAAGGTTGTTGTCTCACTTTCTAAGCTATCTCTGAGAATGTCTTAACTAAATAAAACTTCACTTAATATGCTTAAAATTATAATTGCTTTATGTGATTTTGTTGCTGATTGGAGATGTGATGAACTTTAATCTTTGCATTGAAGTCCATGTATTTTTTATGCTTGTACCCATGCAATGAATCCCCTCTAAGACCCAACAATGTTGCCGTGTAAGCCTAGTTTGATTAGCATTAAAATAATTTTTCCCAAATCATGCATGGACACAGTGGAAATAAATGGTTCTTTCTGTCCCTCTTCTATGGATAAAATAATTACCTGCAAGACATCAGAGCGAATCAAGTGTACGTCGCACCAATCAGTCCTGCAGCCAACGTCTGAAGAGGCTAACACATCTGACTTATAATAACGACTACATCACCTCTGAATGGAGCGGATCCCTGCAGCAATGAAGTCTCTCTTTGCTCTGCACTCCTGGGAATCAAGAATTAAGTTCATTTCTCTTCTACACCAGTAATCTGGGTGGGGTTTTTGCAGACTTCTATAGAAGCAAGGCTTATGGGAAAATGGTTTTCATATATTCCTTCAATCTTCATAAAATTCAGTGGTGAAATACAAGGGAGGGTCTCAATTTAGTGCTCCCTCAGACAGAAAAATGTCTAAAAACATCTAAAATTGAGCTGCTATATGTTCTGTGGGTATGCAGACTTTCAATTAGCCATAGTATGGGCGCGATGATGGTGTCACAGAGAGATAGAGACGGCTCTGGTTACTGCTGTGAAGGGTAGTTGGGGGACAACAGACAGAGTAAAGAAGAATCCAGGTTTCATGCCTTCACTGTTTGTGGAACAGTTTGTTTTGTTTGGCAGAAACTGTCCCTGGAGTCTGAAGTATTTAATAGAAAGAGTCACAGTCTATCCACATTACTGAAGTTGACGGTAGGATATTCAGGAGTTAACAAAATTACTTCTATTCAGTGTTTAATAATTGATATTCAGCAGTATTAGGTGTGAATTAATTAAATACGTATAATTTATTTGGCAAGGCACGTAAACTTGATTGAAATTTGATCAGGAATTAATTTAACCCCATCGCAATAAATGTTAGTATCTACCCGCCATTCAGAAACCTTATTCTGGTGGAAAGTTAGGTAAATGCATCGGTGCTTTGCTGGATTTTATCAACGTGTGATCAGAATTTACAGTTGTGATGCAATGCCAGCACTCTGTGTTGGTCACTTGACTTGGTTAAATGTTACAGGCAGGATCAATAGGACTATTATTAGCAACAGAAACAAAAAACCATTACCACTTCATTTTAATTCAGCTATGCTCGTGTGGAAATCCACATTTCATTCTCAATAACTGCTACAGCAGAATTCTACTAATACACTCCAACTAAAAGATTTTGGTCATCTTTTTATAGAAATTCCTCTGGGGCCTGGTCCAGACCTCGTGAAAGTCAATACAGATAATTGCATTGGCTTTCATGAATCAATTTGACACTAACCAAACTAACAAAACATGTAAAAGAGAGGATTTTGGTAGAACAAAACTGCAAAATTGTGCATCAAGTAAATTGAGTAAATTGTTTTAGAGAGACACCCTGTTACTGCTAGAGGAACCATGGTCTGAGCAACAAAAGATAATAATAGGTATAGAAAATTTCTTATCTGTGTTCTCAGGCAGTGAGAAAATGTCAATGGATGTTATCTGTTAAAGCACAAGATTGAGTAAAAAAAAAAAAAAAGTGAAACATGGCAAAGAGGAGGCAAATGACAGAGTCTGCCCCTTCTAGCCTGAGGAGATGGGAGAGGGGCCCTGGAACCAGCCCGTCCTGAGCCATTACTTGACCAAAAGGGAAGGCATCAAGTGAGTCCTGCTAAGAACCAAGAACCTCAGCTGGATCCGTTGACTTCTGGTTGTAGGGGCCCTTGGGGGTAGCTTTAGTCAGGGGAAATAACTTTGTGTTGCGCTGCTTGGTAAAGTTTGCATTTCAGATAATAAACTGTGCCTGAGGGAAGGACCTTAAAGCAGCTTGGGTGTGGTACCGGATTTTTTTCCCTGTCTGGTGAGGGAGCCTGCCAGTTTGCAAAAATATAGGGGCTTAGCAAAGACTGTGTGCTTGTACAAGACTTCCTTCACCTTGGAATAAAGACATGAGGCTTTCCAGTATTTTAAAGCAAACTTGACACATTATCTTTGAGTGCCTATCAGGAAGAATGATTACCTCTCAAAAAGAAGAGGAAAAGGAGATTTTGATCCATTGATTTGATTTATTTTTTTAAAAATCTTTTATGTTGAAAAGTAGTTATTCTTCAATCAGAAAAAAATGCTTGTCTCAGGTTATAAACTCTTTGGAAAAAGGATCATATTTGTTTTTTCTGTATTTTTACCCTACTGAGTACAGCATGGTTCATCTCCGCAACAGCAATAAAACAGTGGTACCCCGAAGACAGATGTAAACACATATATATTTATGATCAACCAAAAGACTGTCGATGTATTGGAAGTCCAGTTTTAATCTTACAGCAGTTTTGCATTTGTACAAGTTATATGATTTCTGTAGGCTCTTTAAATAAATTAACGCTGTTGAAATGAGAATAATTTCTTGAATCTGCAGACAGCTTTAATGTGGCCACACATGAAATTTATGGGATTTAACGCTTCCACTTCATAACCCAGATGGAACTGCCGTATCTTTTTAGAGAAAATTCTGTTCAGGTATAGACCCAGAGGAACTGATTTTCCTGTCTTTTACATCACGCACTCATTCTGAGAAGCATCCCAAGCTATGTGTGACATAATAGAAAACTCTATTAAATACTTACCGATGTAAGTTAAAGAAGCCTTAATTCACACTGGTTCCAAGCTTCCAAGGCACAAAATGAGTTCATAAAATCTTTTTAGTATGTTTTTCTATTGCAAATAACCAGGGGGAAATCAAACAAATGAGAATGGAGGGGAAAGGTGTAGCCATGAGAAAGATGTATGCATGAAGAAAGGAAAATAGTAATTGAGGGAAGTAAAAATGGTTGCCTGTATGTCCTTCAGTAAGGGCAAAATCTGTAAAACTAGTTCTACATTCAGTTTTACCCAAATTGCTAGTCTTTATGCTATCCTGCCTTTATGACTAAAAAACACAGACAGACTTTCAGCATAGTTTAAATGTGATCTCTTTGCATTAGCAACACTGAGGAGAAACTCATACTCTTTTAGCTGGTGAATGGACAAACTTGTTGCTTTGACGTAACAAGTTTTATTCCATGAGAATACTCAAACAAACAATCTGTTCAAGGAATAAGAGATGTGATTATTTATAGTCTGAGCCTAATACAGACCTAACATTCTTAATTGTGTGTACGGGAAATACTTTGTGAGGGTAAGAAAGTGAAAATAGTTCTGTTTGCAAGCACTGCCACATGGTGTACGGCGTTTGCTGAGAATGACAATGCAACATCTTCCTTCAGATCCCCACAGGAAATGTATTCTTGTTATTTCAGGGCCTCTTCCAAATGTATTTGACATTATTGTAAGATTCACATAAAATTCAATGGATTTCAGTCCTTAGCTTGTCATGTAAAATACTGGCTCAATACGGAGTTTATATTCGGAAAGGTGAAATAAAGCCTTCCTATTCTCACACTCTGAATAAGCACTTTCACCCTGTTTAAGATCATTCCAAAAATAACAGGAAGCAGGCAGGTAATAGGTGCTATCTGGCCTAACATTATAATTGCAGCCCCAGGGAAGGAGGGAATAATGGATTCTTCTATACTCATTTTCCCCATGACTTCAAGGAAAAGGGACATTTGTAGTAATAAAGATTCCAAATCTTTAAATAATCACCTTTTAAAAGCCAAAGCCAACTGATTAAATCATTGCTTAAGAACCAATCATTTCTACCAGTCCTCTACCAGTACATACATAGTTATTTACTATTTACTCTGGTTTGCTTCTTCAGCTTGAGGGATAAATGTCTAATGAAAAACTATACAAGTACAGAGAGACTTGTATAACCACAGCTCAGCAGACAAGCAGTGGTACCGGAAGTGTGTGCTTCAAAATATACATCTCAGTTGTCAGAATGTGCAGATATTAGCTTATAATGACTCTTTAGTGGGCTTTCTGCTGGCAGGAGTTAGAGGTCCTCTGCAGGGGCTGAGAAGGCATGAGCCGGACTGCCGTGCTCATTCTGGAGGCAGCTGTGTAAGGCCATCGTCTTAATGGTGCAGTCATGACTTAATGACAGTCCCTTCTGATAAAGGATTATAGCTAAGCCATCATCAACCAAAAAAGAAAAAAAATATACATCGCAAGAAACTTTTTTGTTTTCATGTTTGCTTCATGAACACAAAAATTCACTTAATATTTCTGGAAGAGTATCCCCATTCATCAGTGTAAATTTGTTCCACTGAGCACTGAGTGGTTGGCAGTGCAATTTCGGTGTGATGATTCTTGGGGGATTTATACATCAACAATAAGGGCTCTGTGCTCATCAGATACATGGCCTGCAGACGATCAGAGAATATGTTACAGCCCTCACCTCACGCTATCTTGCTAAACTTGTCTGGGCTGAGGAAACTTGTTTTTTGCTCTTCCCTGTGGGCCTCCCACTAAGCAACAAAAATGAGGTGATTTCAGTATTTCCATCTCTGCTCTCACAACCCACCTGATTCTGAAAAATCAAAGCACTTCCCCTCAGAAAATCACAAAATGAAGCAGTGATCTTCACAAAAGCAAGAAAACATTTACAAAAAGATGAATGTGTGCAAAAGACAAAAAGTAATCTATCAAGGTGCTGGTGCAGCCTCACCTCAAGTACTGTCCGCAGTTTTGGGCACCACAGTACAAAAAGGACATAAAACTATTGGAGAGTGTCCAGAGGAGAGCAACAAAGATGGTGAAGGGTCTAGAAGTGAAGACGTATGAGGAGAGGCTGAAGTCCCTTGGTTTGTTCAGCCTGGAGAAGAGAAGACTGGGGGGAGACCTCATGGTGGCCTACAGCTTCCTCAGGAGGGGGAGTGAAGGGGCAGGGGCTGATCTCCTCCCTCTGGTGACCAGCAATGGAACCCGAGGGAACAGCATGAAGCTGCGACAGGGGAGAGTTAGGTTGGAGATCAGGAAAAGGTTCTTCACCAAGAGGATGGTCAGGCCCTGGAACAGGCTCCCCAGGGAAGTGGTCACCACACTGAGCTTGGCTGAGTTCAAGAACCATCTGGACAACACCCTCAGTCATCTGCTCTGACTCGGCTGGTCCAGTGTGGACGCAGGAGTTGGACTCGGTGATCCTTATGGGTCCCTTCCAACTCAGGATATTCTGTGGTTCTGTGATAAGAATAATACATGTGATTTGTTTAACTAGAAATATTGCACTTCATTATACCTCATTCAACAGCCAGTGAAGATGGTGAGGCTTTTCCTGGTAACACCAGTGAGAACTGGGAGGCAATACTTTATGTTCATTTATGACCCACACACAGGTTCCTGCTGATTTTCTATTTCTCTCCCACATTCAGTAACAATGGAACTACCTCTAAGCCTCTAAGGTATCATCTTCATACCAGTTGGGGTGGTTTGGATATTAGAAAAAATTTCTTCACTGAAAGAGTGGTCAGGCATTGGAACAGGCTCCCCAGAGAGGTGGTGGAGTCACAGTCCCTGGAGGTGTTCAAAAAGCGTGTAGACGTGGGGGTGTTGGGTTGGTGGTTGGACTTGATGATCCTAGAGGTCTTTTCCAACCTTAAAGATTCTATGATTCTGTAATTAAACTTACCTGTATATGGTTTCTTTGCAAGTTTTTTGTTCCTTTCTGACAAAGTTTTTTTCTGTCTTGTCCAGGAATACCAATCATTTTACAGACTATAAATCAAGAAAAGAAGAGTGTTATCACATAAACTGGCCTCCTACATAAAGTATCTGAATCAGTTCTTATTTGAATTGGTGCATGGCTTTTAGCTGCATTGTTTTATCCTGATCTCAAGAGTAAATGCTTCAAAGATAGGAAAAAAAAGCTTGAAGCTTGTATCCACACCCTCCTGACCACTCTGTTCTGCCTCCCTCCAAAAGACAGATCTTTTGGGCTACATTTACACTTCTAAGCAAAGCAGACTAGAGACTGTGCTTTGGCCCAGAAGACAAATGACATGGCTTGAATCCAGGTCTGAAAATCCCCAGCAGCCCATTCCAAACACATTCATTTTATCCAGACCTCCTAACAGAAAGGGTTTGTGTAACACGCTGTCTGCTTAGCAATGCCTGCACATTTTCCAGGGTAGCAGTGCTCGTTGGCAAGGGCCAAAGTTATGCTTGCAAGTGTGCTAAAACTGTAAAAGTATCAGCAACTGCAGAAGGGTGCATGAGTATGGGCTCTGACCCTGTTTTATTTGCAAGAGTAAAAAAAGCTCAGTGACCTTTATCTAAGCTTGCAGTCATTCTCTTAGGTTTCTCCGTCTACAATTTAATTCTCTGTCATTTTATGCAACGCTCCCTGTGTAAATATTCCCTTCACTCCTCCTTTCTCTTTGTCTTGAGTATTGCGTGTCTAATAAACTTACCTAGTACACTCTGCCGCAGTCTGGGTACTTCAGGATCCTCAAAACGTGTGCTCTTACAGTTTCAACCTGCATCCCGGTTCTTGCGTGTTTTGTTTCCTGTTTGTTCCCCCAAGTACACATGTGATGTGGTAGCTATCCTAACAGCTAACCTACCTGTGGTAGCTGTCCTTACAAGCAGGCTAAGAGCTAGCTGAGCTGACTGTGGGTGCTGAGGAAATGGACAGGTGATGTCCATCCTGACTGATGGTAGGTTGGTTTCACTCCAAATGAAAGTGTGTGAGGGAATGGTCACAGCTTTGGTGCATACAATCGTGAGATCATGGGAAATTTAATAAATTACATGACAAAGTAACATTCTGAGAATGAATTCTGAGTAAAATTCTGAGAATTTAAAATCCTGAGTGTTTACAGGAAGATGAATGTCTCTGAAGGAGACAAACTGGTCACAACTCTATACAGTTGTCTTCTGAAGTTGTCTTAAAATCAACCTTATTTCTGGACTGTGAGGGGGTAAAATCAAGATTTACTACGTAGATGTCCTTTCAGTATGCATTTGAGTATGGTGTTAATTTTTATGGCACTGAATTTTCTCCACAGGTTCAGGTAGGCAGAGGGGACCATCCGTTGTTCCCATTCATGGTGGAGGGCTGGGGGAGAAGGGGGATAATAGAAAGTATTTGAAATTTTTATTTAGTCATGAAAGCATCTTTTGGGTTTTGTCAGTATTCCTCATGGTTTGGGGGTCTTTTTGGCAGTACCTTTCTCTCAAAAATTGTCACATCCTCTAGTAAAATGTAATGATGTGAGAAGACCCAACCCTTCAAGCTGAGGTACTTGAACATTGAGAGACACCTACTGATACCATCCTAGTTTTATCTGGCTGTTTGGGGAGGAAGGAGGGAGTTCTTGTCTGTTCCTGCCCGGTCATAATTCTGTCATGACGGTGGTGAGTTTTCTTCTCAGCTAGGCGGGAGATGTTGCTCCTTCTTCACACAATATGTCTGAAGGCAAGGAATGAGGTCCTAGGAAAGAAGATGTTCACAGTACTTAAATGAGGGACAGCTACAAGCAAAAAGAGCTTCTGTGGATAGAGCTGCTACTGGGATCCCAAGGTAGGATGAGCATGTGGTACAGAGTTTGGGGAGTAGGGGTCATGGCATGCAAGGATACGGCTAAGGCCTCAAGTTACCTCAACGGAGGTAATTTCCTTCAGTGTTTAAAGTGTGTTGCCTTTTGCTAGCTAGTAACTAACTTCTTTAAAGCCAGCTGATTTTCTTTCCAAGGTCCTACACTGGACCTCTGACACTCATACAAAGTCAGACATGATTCATGTTACTTTTGAGACTGCTTGAAATGTAGATGCAGGTGGCATCATGATAGTGTTGGATGTCACCCTCTGCAAGATGTGCCTTGCTCAAAAACCACAGTCTGCCTTTGTGGTTGTTGTTTTAGAAGAAGCCCTTCAGCTGGTGTTATCACATGATGACACAAAGTGTGGGAAATGAGACAGTCAACAGGTGCTAAGAGACCTTGAATACTAGAAGCAAGGAAAAAAAAAGAAAAAAAAAAAGATGAAAAAGGCTAAAGTTAGGCCAAGGAGATACAAAAGCACCAAGTCTTGAAAATTATTTTCAAGGTAAAAAGAACCCAAACCAAGAGAATTATAGGTCATTTGGGCTAGACCAGAGGAAACACTATCTGAGAACAAAGTATTTATAGCCCATATCTTCATGTGGTTGTAAGATTTCCCTGCTGTGTTACATCAGACTTTCTGTGGGACTAAGTAGAAAAAAACTTTTATTTATTGCTCTTTATTTGGAAGGTTTTGCTTGCAACATAAAATCGTTCAACACTGCCTCTGTTGTTTCAGTTGTTGCTTTTTCAGTGAAAACGTGGGTTCCAGGGCAACCATAGGGCCTTGGCCAAAGTCAGTTCTAGAGCTGTGGAAAAGTTAGGGTAGATAATGCAGTCAAATGTCATACATGGTTTTTTCTTAAATCTTTAGCTTGATTTCCTGAGGAAATGAGGATTTGATTGTGCTGTCTGTCCAGACATTTGTCTGTCTCTTCCTTTGTATGTCTTCTGCCACATACCTTCTGATTTCACTGGCAGGTTTCTAGAAATTTCAAAGTGTGGTAACTATCTCAATGATAATTATGATCCTAAGTGTTTCTTGGAATTAAACTCCTAGGTGGGATACCATCCCACATTAATACTGCAGTAGAGCAAAATGAAGGAGTTGTAACTCAGCAGTTACAAAAAATGTTTGTCTCCTTGGCCAACGAATCTGCACATAGTGGCTGGCCACCGAGCACATGAATATCTCCAAGTCAGCCATNCCAAGGCAGGGCCACCTAGAGCACATCACTCAGGAACACGTCCAGTCGGGTTTTGAATGTCTCCAGAGAAGGAGACTCCACAACCTCTCTGGGCAGCCTGTTCCAGTGCTCTGTCACCCTCACAGTGAAAAAGTTTTTCCTCACATTAACCCGGAACCAAGGAATTATTGTTGAGCAGGGGCTGTTGTGGTGGAAATGGTTGGACGTTTTGACAGTTGGATTAGATGATCCTGGAGGTCTCTTCCAACCTTAATGATTCTATGATTCTATGATTAAGGGACAAAGGATTCAAATCTGTGGGAAGCCAGCAATTCCTTTGCTTATGGAACCACCTATTAATTACACACAAAAAACCTCTCTGCAATCAGAAATGTTCAGCATGCAGTAGGCTATTCAATAAGCATATGCATGAATAAGTACCCCAAATGCATCTTTAAATGCAATTAAATATGTGTACAAAATAGCTAAGGAATATGTTGATATGTTTATGCATCAATTCTAAACATTCAAATGCTTACTTGCATATACAAACACGATGTAATATAGGCACCCAGAAAATTTGATTATAATTTCATTTTGATTAGCATTATCAATTTTCTCCAGACTACTGACAAAAATCTCAAGTCCAATTAAAAAAGAGTAACTGTCCCAGAAGTATTTTAATGTATTGTATATACATACATTTTTAGCAAAGTAAGACTTTCAAAATTAGTAAAGACCAAAACTGAACACAATTAATTATAAGACTATGTTTCAGAGCAAAGACTGATAATGAAAGGTATCTTCTGAAACAAAGGCTGAAACAAACTTTCAGCCCAAGACATTGTTTTTTCATTGCTATCACCAGCGGGGCACATGGTCCGTTGTGGCTTCTGTGCCACCTCTTTTTTTTTTTTTATGAGTCAGCAGGGGATGAAAAGTCTGTCAAACAACAGAAAAGCGATAACACATCCGTAAACCACACTGTTTCATATGTGCCTCCACAGCTTCATTCTAATATGCCAAAAAAGGAGAATCCGAATGACTGCTTCCTCAAGTCCAGCCACGTGCCACTCCGTGCAAGCCGTGGTGAGTCGGACGAAAGGGCAAAACTCTCTGGAAACAAGATTAGCACTGAGGAGGGTAACAGGGGCGGCGGGCAGTCAGCCTGGCCCCTGCCGCAGATCAGCCCGAGCTCCCGGCCGCTCTGCCCAGCAGGGAGAGGTGCGGTGATGCCCCAGGAGCTGTTCCCCAAGACATGCTTACTCCATCTACAGCAAAACCTTGGATTTCACTCCAAGAATGCCAGGAGGGAGAAGTGTGGGGGCAACTACTGGCAAAATTGTGTTACAGTTCTCAGCTTACTGATTTTAATTTGAACCTGCATAAAAGATCAGGCCCTCTGTGTAAAAGACTGTATTGTACTGGTGAAGAATATTTCTCTCCAGATCAACAAACCAGCAATGAATTACTCTAAAATGAAGTCATTACCTTAAAATTAACCAATAATTAATTTCTTTAAAAATTAATTCTAGTTAACTCTATCCTAGCCAAACCCAGGACAACATGTAGCAACTTTAAAAAACTCTTTTAAAAAATATTTTAATTCCTGAAGAAATGTTCAAAGAAACTCTTTGGCCTTTTATTACATATGTTTTTATCTTCCAGATGTGACTGCAGGTGTAAGGAAGAACATTGATAGATCACATTTATTAGGTACAATTCTGCACTAATAGTTAAAATAATGAAAAATTCCAAAGATAAGCATGTCAATACAGAAAAGAAGATTAAAAACCAAGCCAAATGGAAATTCATCTTTAAAATCAGCAGCAAGACTCTTCCCCAGAGACTGAGCACAGCCAAAATAAAAAATTCTACTGAATAATTAACAGGTGTTATTGAAAATGGGGTGGAGTGGGTTTAGGCTTATATCCTGAAGGAAGTAGCGTGGTACCACACTAAATCATGCATTACAGGAAAATTAAATCCTACCCACCTAGCTGCTGTTGAACCTCTAAGAACTGCCATTGCACAGGTGGTTAATAAGGCAGGAGCTAAGAAGGAATTCTGGAGCACGGCTGCATCCTTCTGCCTAAAAGAGTTTTAGCATTGCTGCAGCAGACAGCTAAAATCATCCTGGCAATGTTATAGGCGGTAATATCAACAAACAATATTGCTGCTACGCTCTACATGAGAATCAAGCTCCAAAGCTCAGTAAAGTCAAACATGGGTGAGCTTTAGTGGGCGTTGGGTTTGGTCCAGGTTGCACGAGGCAGAGAAGCTGTTCTCAGGGCCTGAGGAGGGAAGAAGCCAACACAGCTGATCCTACAGCAATCAGCAAGAGAGTGCTTCTTGGGTACCTAAACATAGATTTCTTTCTCAAAACACGGCAAAACCAAAAGTGAGTTCAGCTTGCTGTGTCTTAACTATTCAAAGCTTGTAATAGCTGAACTGGAAGGGGTACAGAACATGCCTTGCATGATAGGCGAAATCTGACAGACTGAACCATATGTGCCCATAGTATGGACTGCTGCAGAAGGATAAAGACAAAGTAGTATCCCAAATAACTAAAAAAAAAAAGAAGAAAGAAACACCAGAAAGCATTCTTTGAGAAAAATACCTGCTTGACATATGAAAACTCTGACCACAGTATGAGTCACTCTGAGTGACTTCTGATGATTCACTGATATTTTTTAAAACTCAGATAACAATCTCTAGCTGTTTCCAGTTTTATTTTATTTTTTTTTTTAATTTTTTGCAAACAAATTACTTGGGCAGCTTTTCATATCAAAAGGCTGCAATTTAGCTTTCTTCTTTTTAAGTCTCTAAATGGCCATATTAGTGGGCTGTAGTAGGTTAAGATTGCTTACATTTCTTGCATCTTATATCTTGGAAGGCCATTTCTAGTTCAGACCACCAAGATCTTGATTGCTCCATCTCAGGCTGTAAATTACTTGTAATTTCGGTGCTCGTGGTCATCTCCTAGGATTTGGACCAAGAGCTCATGCTAGTAGACTACTGGATTGCCAACAGATGACATCTCTTGGTTACTAACATGGCCTCTGAGTAGTGACTTGTGCCTTACTTACGCAGGAATGTTTAGTCACTTCTTGACACCAGTATCATTGCTCAGATAAAAATAGCTCAGTGGACGTTCTGTCAGGTATGAGAATGTTCCTCCCAGTCAAGCATGAATCCCTTTCCAAATGACATAATATAAACTGAAAAAAAAAAACCAAACCCAACTTTTTCCATATCAGAAAGAGACAGCTGTGGGTTAAGTCTAGTTAATCAAAGTAATTTGACACATTCAGCAGTGCTCATGTGGACAGTTTAGCAGTGAAAGACTTGGCTCTATAATTACCAGTCCTCTTTACAATTCTCAGAGTCTTCTGTCCTAAACCTTTCCTTTCTTCACTTGGTAATGGTAAAAAAAATGTCCCAGCAGTCTCAAGGTATCCAGACAAATTTTGCAGGCAACACTTTTGAAAATTGATATTATGCAGTTTTGGAATAGTTTTGAATACTTTGGAAATGCTATTGAAGTTTAATCTGCTTTGCAGATAAATTATTTGAATAAAATAGATGATACACTTCCTAGTTAAGACTGCAGGAAGAATTTCTTCAGTCTGTTCATTCTGCATCTTATTACACATAGGTAATATGAAAATTTTGGAGGGGAAACACCAATAGTAAGATAATTCTTCCAGTAATTCTGCTCTGAATTTTTATTCTACTCTAAGGCATGCATCAGTGATTTACAACCTCATGAAAAATAAAGCTGTTGTTATTTGTTGCTCGTATCATTGCTGACCATGTGAACACTCCTAGTCCATTTCAGTACAATATTGAAGAGGCTAACTATTAACTAAACCACTCAGCCTGGTCTGAGCTAATCTGTTTGATTTCATAAAGGAATGCTTGTATAGTTAGTTATCAAGTCTCAGCTGGGAATCGCAGGTAAGAGTAAATTTTTCCTCATTTGTTTGTTAGAAAAATATGGCAGAAATACAATCAGATCATAGGAATGCAAGAGTAGGCCGTAAACATATTCATACTGGGTCAGGCCTAAGACTGATCTAGCTCAGCATTCAACATCTGCGTTGACCACTAGCAAAAATGTTAAGGGGCGGATACAAGGAAGAGCTCCAAGTACTGAGTGATGCTGGTATGTATCAGCAGTCAATAATCAGCAGTTTAAGGGTCTCTCAGTCTGAAACTTCCTGATGGAGCCATCCTATGCTGACTTGACTGATCTCTTTTAATTAATCTGTATTTTGGCTTTCTTGCTATCCTATGGCACTGTTTTTGCCATAATACACTTGGGCATTATATGGAAAAAATATCTTCCTTCTCTTAAGCCTGCCGTCTGGTCATTTTATGGAGTGGCTCAAGTCCTTGTGTTGTAAGAAACAGAAGACAAGAAAAGCTTTCACTAAATGTAAAACCAGTTTATTGTGTCATATTTAATATATTAGGCATTATTGTTTATTTATAAATCAATGTAATTGTGGAAGCCCTTACTAAATTTTGCTTTTTTTTTTTTAATGCATGTGGACCTGGCAGTTCATGATATTTCGGTTACAGTACGGAGATCAACGCTTTTCTGATTCCTATGGGGACATCTGTTCATTAGCACACAGGGTGGCCAATATCGCTTTAGGTAAAGATCAGCTAGTTCCTCTGTTCTACACACTTGGGAAGAATAGCATTGCTTATAAAATGTAACAAATGTTTCCTGGACTCTAGCCAATATATTTTTGATCCTTTCTTGATCTTCATTTTCACTAATCCTTTTCTTTTTGTATTCTTGCCTTTTGTTGACATGCCAAAATTCTGTCAGTCTTGTTTCCTCTTTCAAAAAACGTATTTTTGTTAAGTTGAATTAAGCATTCTACCCTGTTGCCAAGAGCAAATTAAGTTCCCCCCACACTGAAATCAAATTTCGTAAAGTGTCCGGGCAATTAGCTCTAATATGTGGTTGCTGTAACTCTTAATTTTCCCCTTTCAAGGGTTTTCTTTTTTCTCTGTCTTTGTTTCTGAACAGAAGACGTGAGATTCCTTCTCTTCCCTCTGGTTGTGGCCTTTTAGTTCCCCAGCATCCAGCAACCATCCACTGATACTTAGCCAAACCTCACTTTTAATCTATAACCCAAAGGTATTTGAAGTAACAAATTGTTCATTCTTCAACCAGAAAACTGAGCTGGTGGACCAGCCTGCTAGAACTGGAACAAAACTTGAAGAACAGACTTCTGAAGAGCTCTCTCAAGCACCACATTTAAGCACATCATATGCACACCGAGAGATTTCCCATGACGACTGAAAACTGGCACAGCTCACCCACATAACTCAACAAGAGAAGTCTTTCACATCAGAGGTTATCTTGTATGCATTCATTGTCAGGGGTTTGATTCCAACAGGTTCAAGGAGGACAAAATATGAGCACATAATTATTCCTAGTAGATGGGAAAGGAAAGGCCCCATTACAAAAAGTTTACAACAAAATCCTGCCTGGTGTCAAATGGTGGAATGGCCCAGCTCTAGCTTAGCCTTCTAGCAATGCTTTAGCATTCTCACATCTACATGAGCTACTGTAGGCTTTCCTCTCCCAGCTGCCTTCAGCAAAGAGGTTTTCCTTATCCCCTACCCCAAACCCTTTGTATTGATGCACAGGCAGAATGTGTAAGACAAGGACTAAGACTTCTCTCTGCTAGCCATACCAAGCCAGTATTCTATGGTGAGGAAGATGTAATCAGAGCCAAGGAAGCTGTTGTTGCAGTTCAAAAAAAAAAATGTCAACTAGATTAGGATCAGCTAATTTGTTCATAAGGAATTTGACAGTTTGAACATTATTCAGTCAGCCACTGTCCCTCTCTTCCTTTACATCCCCATTTATTTTGGCAGGCTTAAACAGTGCACACGATAAAGCTGTGTTATAGTAACAGCCATCGTGCTGTTTTAAACATAACACTAGAAGTCGGAGAAAAACTGCTTCAACTCCAAAGGAGATCTATCTATATCTACAAATTGACCAGCCACACTGCAAACTCTCTAATGAATCAATAACTGATTTTAACACATGAAACCTGCAACTACATGAAATACTCTTCTGCTTAAAAAAGTTACTTCTATCCACAGATGTGCACAGAAGTGTTTTCCTGCATCCCATACTTCCCATTGCTGATTGCCAATCCCTGCCAATGTACTACTGCTTTAAGCCCAAGATGTGGGTAAGTTCTGCTGTTCCTGTCCTCCTCTTTTTATTCCTACTTACCCCTGCAACACTCCTTAGCCTACCTCTTTCCCCATTTAATTTTCTGTCCCCCCTGCAAGTGATTCAGAAGGAAGGTGCAGCTGATTCCTATGGTGTCTAACCCTCACTGCCGTTCCCTGGGGAGTGGGCACTAATTGCCCTTCAGCATTTTGAAAATTCCCTTATGAATCATAACAACTGAATAACTTAGTCTCTATTTTGAGTTAATGTGGCTACAATGGCATCCAGAAATTCATAGCTAGTCTTTGACCTGCTTGATTATTGCAGCCAATTCTCCTGCTCCATCAGGCCACTTAAAATAATCTGCATGTGGCCAAGGGCAAGAAGCTCAGTATGTATCTCCAGAGGACAGGCAGAGGGGTCCTGAGGGAAGATGTGGTGACAGGTGGAAGGTGAAGCATCTTTTTCTTCAGCTGTGCCACCACTGCCCCATGGAATGGGTGGGAAAGGACTTGGAGCTAGGTCATGAGGCAGCCAGCGACCGAACCTCCTCTCCTCTTTACTCTAGGCAATACTTAGTGATTCAAACCCCAGCACAGACTCATATCATGTGATCTCACCATAGCAGCCACATGTGACCTGCTCCCTATTTCATGCAGTACAGTAACAACATTAGCCACCTTTCCCCACTGTCATCAATACCAGAACTGCAGTGCCTATACTCATAGTGCCTCTAAGAGAAGGCTGGGACATTTGAAGGCAAGTCTTGCAGCTTATAGCTTCCCAGAAAGCCTGAAGTTTCACAGTAATGCTCTGCTCCCCAATTTCATCATCCTCTATTTCATGAGCCACCCCCTACTCCTCTCTCTTCATCTTTTCATTTTGCATCTGGCAGACCTGATTCATGCTCTATTCTATCCCACATGCTTCAGCTTCTTAATCCTCCTTGATCCTCACCCCTGGTAAGACTGAATTCTTTATTATTAATGTTATCAAAAGGATGAATTAAAATTAATGCAACACTTGTAATTCAGCTGCATTGTTGAAGTGAGAAGTCAAGCCAGTCAAAACAGCAAATGAAACATGCTCAAAGGCATATCACAGCAGCTTTCAAAAGAAAACACAGCCTCTTTAGAAAAACCCAGGCTTCTAAACAGGAGAGGGGTGTGCGATCATGCAAGGGACAGTAAGTATTCACAGAAGCTATTGGGAAGTACGTATGATACTTTTCAAACATTTTCGGTCAGTTACGTGATCAGCATAACCCATTGCATGATACAGCTGTGGTATTCCTGTATCAAACCTACAGTATAATCTATAGAAAAAATTATATCTATTTTTAATACTGTAATCTTAACACTATTTTCCTAATAACATCAGTTGTTATTTTTTCTATAATTTCCTTATATTAAAAGACAAAGGCTAAAAATAGAACTATTTCACTCAATATCTTTGAGTCAGTTGATAATGCCGTGTAACACAGTTACCGGTTTTCAGCTTTTAGAGAGATTAAGAGGTCACTTTCTTTTTGAATAATGATTGCAATCTGTTTCCCATTCGTTTTAATTCTCATTGCTTTTGAAACTTTGTTTTGCAAGTTAAGTAGTACTTAAACTTGTATTTCCTGGCCTTCAGGTTAGGATTTCCACTGCTACAGCAAGCACTCTTGAAAGGCATATTATTTTATAAGCATTATTTCCAAGAATGGTCAAGTGGGGAAAAATCAGAAAACCTCAGATGGAAAACAGATTTAAATTATCATGAGGCATGAAAGGCAAGAAAAAAAGTAGCTATGAATGTAGTAGAAAGAAGGGGGAAACAATGTCTAGATCCATTGCATAGTGTAGGATGAAAGCAAGCATGGCTTCATACACACACAAACACGAAAGATAAATTTCAATCAGCCATGTGGCAGAAAATATATTTCAACAAGGACAGAAGAGTACCAGACAGAGCAGAGAAAAAGCAGGTTAAAGAACAAATTTAAGTAGGTGAGCTATATTCTAGCCAGGAGAGCTAGATGACAGTTATTCTAGACAAAACTGGCAAAACTTGGAAGTAGCCAAACTAGCTGATTTTGGAATTAACCAAGACACTTTCCCAAATATTAGTGATTGCCTGTGGGAACCTTGGGAGGACAAAGGAAGCTTCAGAAAATGAGAAAGGGCAGAAGCCTTTTAAAGAGGGAGAAAGGAAGATGTGAAGATGCCGAGCATCATAAACTAATCAGTCTATAAAAATCCTGGAACAAATTACTGAACAATTCATGTCAAGTGCCTGAAAGATAATAAAGTGATAAAAACAGGCAACAAGGGTGTGTTGAGAACAGCTCACTTCAAACCAAACTAAGTTATTTCTTTGATAGGTAGTAGACGTAGCGCAGAAGGAAGAAACAGAGAATAGGCTGTATTTCAACTGCAGTAAAGCTTTGTCATTGTCCGCATGGTGTTCCAGAGGGAAACGGAATCTTGATATAGTCACCATCAGGTAGGTAGGGTTGGCTGAAAAAAATTGGTTTCTAATCTACTTAGCAGTGATTCCCCACCAAAGGAGGTATCTCGAGTGGATGCAATTCTGCCATGGGTCTTTTGAATCCAGTTTCATTTAATGGTTCCATAATGACTTGCTCACTACGATAGAAATCGTACTTTAAAAACTTGTGGGCAGCCACAAATACTTTGGTGAAAAGGATCACAGTTCGCACTAATATTTTTAAATTAAAAGAATTCTTTTCAATGCACTAAATTTTGACCAAAGAAGAAACCTGCAAAATGCTGCAGAGGAGCAGAACACCACAAACACAAAAGGAGGAACGATCTGAGCAGTGCGGCAGACCAACAACTGTAGTGCCTCACAAACTGGATGAGAAACAACAATATCACATGGCTAGGAAAAAAAGCAAATGTTGGTGTATTCTGTGCTGGGGAGATTTCTCATGATACCCTCCCTGTCTGTGCTGTTATTACGGGCCCCCAAAATTATCCTAGCCACATCCGTATTGCATACTAGATGAATTCTGCTTCTCAACCCTCTTGCAAACCCTGGGAGCCATCCTTGTTCTCCTGTTAAATAAAAGGTTGACTGATACCCCTTGTACTGGGGAGTTTTGAAGAGATATATTATGAAGCTGATAAATGAATCAGTGGATCTAACTCAAAGACCATTTCAGTTAATACAGGTCCTAATGGTATGCAGACGGGCGATAAAGTCTTTTGGACAGATTCTGGATTACTTTACGCATTTCTCTGGCAGAGTGACCAAAGTATTTCAAGAACAGGTTGGACAATAATCTGACAATTACACTTTTTTTTACTTTAGTGGCGATAGTCTTTTGGGGTTGGCTCCACACTTCCAACATTAATTTACACTCACGTAATTTTAGAACAGTGGTCCAGACAGTGAGGGAAAACTTGCTCTGCTTGGAAAAAAGTAAGCTTGCAAATTTGTAAGAGGTTGTGGATCTGGCCCCAACCGTTCAGATTTTAATATATTAGTCTATATTATGTGAATCCTAGAATCATAGAATGGTTTGGTTTAGAAGGGACCTCAAAGATCATCTAGTTCCAATCCCCTGCCGTGGGCAGGGACACCGTCCACTTGCCCAAAGCCCCATCCAGCCTGGGCTTGAACACTGCCAGGGATGGGGCCTCCACAGCTTCTTCTGGCAACCTGTTCCACTGCCCCACCACCCTCATAGTGAGGAATTTCTTTCTAATGTCCAATGTGTTTTATAGCAATTTCTTAAAAAAGAAAGATATATATACACCTCCGGTTTGTATGCCATCTTTAATTTTCAAAAAAATCTATTAATTAATAGGATTGGGTTTGCTTTTTTTTTACTGAACATTGGTACGAATCACATACTTAGGCCTGAAGTTAAGTATGACCACTGAATTCAAGCTTAGGGGCAGGATTTCCTACAGTCACTGAATCAGACCTATACTTTTTGTTAACTTCAAAGTCAAATCTCCTTTTGTTCTTCTCCATCTCTTTATTTTACTATCACAGACTGCACAGAGGAAAAGACTAGGCCTATTCACAGGTACCAGGGCACAAGAAAGTTTCATCAAATAGTGAACTAAAATGGCAGACCCAAAGTTTCTGTATCAAAGACTCAAAAGCCTGCTTAGGCAAACCACCACCCCTACATCTTAGCTGAGTCCAGGAGTTTACCGGACAGCAAGATATTGGCTTTAAGTACCAGAGCAGAGCAGTTGAATCTTAAAAATTAGTCTCATCTATTTGGCCCAAAGCCTGGACAACTGAACAAAATAAGAGAACATAGATTAACTTCCAGGTTAGCTGGTTGAGTGTTGTGGGGACTCTGCCTCTGTGGATATCACTTCAGAAAATGTCATTTATTTTTTGAAGCAACCACAGTCGGTAGGTGCAAGAACAGGATAAAAGAGAGGAAAAAGAAAGCAATATTTACAGTTGATCTTTTTTTCACTTAGCTCTCACACACAGAAGTGATTCATTTTTACCAACAGGGAAAGTAAGGGCATCCCTTTCATGAGTCAGATTCTTTTTTTTCTTGTGGATTTCTCTGTTTTTAATGTTTTGTTTCTTGATAAGCTTAGCAGCAAAAAGGTGACCACCAAATGTTCTTACTCCTCATCCTATCTTCCTTAGTATTTTTTAACTACTTTGCAATTCAGGACTTGTTGCTAATAACAATCTGAAGTGAGTGGTTCAGGTCAGTCTTAAGTGCCTAAAGTTATGGAAGCTAACAAATGTGCATCTTTTTCATCTTTGGTCAAGAGACACAAAACTTCGTCAAAGCAGTCTGTATTTCACAGACAGATGGACGAGTAGATTGAGGACTTAACTTTAGTTCTTACAGTTTGAAGATCTTGATCAGCTTTTCTGGGGAAAAAAAGAATCAACAAAGTTTATACATACAAACTTAAATTTCACAATTTAGCCCTGATGTAACTTGTCTGGGCCTCCCAAATTGCACCAGAAATTAATCAGCCATACAGAGGTAAGGCTGAAAGGGCTCAAAAGTATTCACTGACTTTGCATGCCTCTGTTTACGCTTGTCTGGCTTCAAACACTTACCAGCAGGTGTCTAAATTAGGCTATCTAAAAAAAGAAGAACCCAAAATGTGGGGGACTTTTTAGAAAAGATTTCCCCAAGTGACTTGTTCAAGGATTTTGAGTGAGCCAGTGCTCGATTTAGAAAACGCAACCAAGGCCCTGATCCAAAACGGACTGAAGGACACAGTCAGCTTGTATGACTCTCACGTCCTTGGAAGTGGCAATCACAACATACACTAGATTGTGTAGTATAATGCATATGTTACAGGATTCTGAGGCAGAGAGGTGATCATTTTCATATTGAAACTATATATTGTTTTTCTATGCACCTGGCTAGATACTTGGTATATAGACCTTGTCTTCTCTAAAAAGGAGAACGCAAAAAAAGTAAGTGAAGCTGGGTTTAATCCAGTTCATCATGATCCATGCTACAGTCCTGATACCAAGGAAAAAAACAATCATTAATCTTTCCCAGCAAGTCAAGGAGTGCCCAAGGAACCTACTCCAATCATTTGGACTGGTATTTAAAAAGTGTAACTATCTTTTTTTTAGTTTTCTTGGATTTTCTGGAGCTAAAAACTAACCTGGAAAGTCAGTGTCACTTGGATATCAGCTATTCAAGTATCCTGATGCCAGACTTCTGCCTCAGTTTTCATGTCCCTCAAAGACTTATTGCATAAGATTTAAAAACTCAAAACATCTTAACCTTTAATTTTTGTATTTATAGCTCTCTTAAAATTCTTAGCTCCCCCCTCACTTGCTAACAGGGCTTAAAAACTCCAGTTGTCTTCCTCAATTTTTTTCAAAGATTAATTAACATGACTTGAACTGCATCCCTTTTCTTACTAAAAGATAGGCTCTATTTTATTTTTTTAATTTTTTTTTTAAGTTAACATCAGGAAAGTCAGACTATGAAAATAAAAGATAACAATATAGACAGAAAGACAGTTTTGGAAAAGTCAGACTAACCGCCTGACAGTGGCAGAGTGCAAACAGAGGTGAGAAAGGAGGTCAAATGTACATCAGTTAAATACATCTGTGAGAACGTAGGTGTGGAGAAGAGTTCACTTAAGAAAAATCAGGGAAATGTAAAAATCCACAAGACACTGAAAATAGATTGTAGAGCTCCCATCTTTCCCCAGTCATCTTGCTGGAAAAAACAGGACAGTACCTGCCAGACTTTAAGTGAAGGAAATTGGGGCAGGTTAGCAGGTTTTCTGGCTCTTTTTACAAATGTTTAAGTAGAGGCAGAAAATTCTAAGATCTTGGTTATTACTTGTATTTAACTAAGCATAGAATTTGGTTTAATGTTCATCTTTGTAAGAGAGATTTTTAAATCATTTTCTTTTTCTTTTCATGAAAACTTCACCCAAGCAAGATAATACCTGACTTGCAACCACAGGGTGAAATCCAGTAACTACGCGTAGGATGGGTAGAAGAGCACTCACATTGCCATTCCTGGGTGGGACCTGAGCTACAGAGCAATGGAAGGTTAGGTACGGAAGGGACGCAGGTGAGCATCTCCGCACTTAATCCCACTCCGTGTCTGCCTTAGCAAGTAGAGCAGCTCACCACGGGTGGACTCACTGCCTGACACGGTTGATGCTGAGGACCCCATGTCCACCCGCTGAGCATTTCAGGAGGTTTTAACTGTGAGGAGCTGCAGCCTGGCAGCAGGTAGTGAAGGCAGGTTCGGAGGGGAGTGCTGGAGGTGTCATCCCGCCATGCCCTCACAGCCTACTTCCACCGGAGAGAACACCCCGCCTGTGTGCTCCCCGGCCGCCCTGTGGTGCCGGCTGGGGCAGAGCAAGCGGGGCAGTGTGGTTGGGGGAGTCACTTCAAAGGCGCGACCATAATCTACAGTGAAGACACAGACTATCCCCTCGCCCACCACCCAGCCGGGGGGAGCCTGCCAGCCAGGTCCCCTCCTCGGCAGGAGGGAGGGGCAGAAGTGCCAAGTTTTTTTGGCCAGGCAAGCTCAGGCACGAGCCAGGCACCAAGCTGCTCCGTCATGTCCACGCTGAAGCATTTCTTACGCAGGCAGAGAGAAACAAAAGGTGAAGGGCCTGATGAATTTCAGGCCACGACCAGCAGTGGTTTCAATGTTTTTTAAAGTATTATTTTGCTGCCCAAGTAACGTTTTAGAGACCTGTATAGCACTGTAAGTAATTTGCCTGAGGCCACCACAGCCATTTGTGGCAGAGCAGGGAAACTCACCTTCATCCCCAGAGGCTCTGGCTAACACCATAACCGCACCAGCGTCCTTCCTCTTTTCACCTTCCTGCTGGCTGGGCAGAATCAGCCTCAATTCACAGGGCAGGAACATATTTTGCTCACAGGGAGATAGATAGGCTCTTGAGGGGCATTGCCGTGAGGCTTTTCTTACTGAGAGAGAGAGACACTTCGATGGCAAAAGAAAAAGCCACGTCACAAGCTGCACAGAGCCCACAGGGGTCTGTCAAGTATGGTCACGGCAGCATGAAAGGGCTTTGTTTCATCACATATCAGCAGGAAAATTTAAATATTAGATTTATTTTTTCAGATTGAAATGTGCTGTGAATACCTGTTTTGATTAAGTCACAACATTTACTTTAGGCCTTGAGGTTTTGGCTAACACTACGACAGGAAAAGCTAAAATATTAACGTACAGAATTCCCTGTATATTCAATACGTCAATATATAGAATATGAAAATAGAAATGATAGACCATTTTGGTAATTTCTTGCAAAATCTTTGCAAAAATCAATACATTCACCTGAAAATATTTTCATTTAATTGAACAAGCATTTCAAGATTTCCACGCAACTTTCTGTTCCTTGCTTTTTACAGGCTGTACTTGCATGAACAGGAATTTTAATTTCAAAACATAGAGCTTGAATTTGCAAAATTCAGGCAAGTTACCATGCTCAAAATCTTGCTCCTCCTCATGCAGGAGCCTTGCTAATTAGTTTTAATGAAACTGTGATAGCACCTATTACCTTTCACAAGCTTTGGATCAGGCCTTTGCTGAAAAATCTTTAATTATATCTTTCATCACAGTAAAAATCTGAATAGATGGAAGTTAATCAGAAATAATTAATAGATTTCTTTTTCTCAAGGCCTGTTCTAACGTGTTTAGTTCATTTTAGTCAAATATTTCATTTGTAAAACTGTATTTACTGGGTGTAAAAAACAGCGGAAAACAATAATAATGAAAAAGAAATTAAAATTACTGTAATATTTTTCTCTTTATTTATAACAAGCTTGTCAACAATTCACGTTTTCTAATTAGAGTGCCAGAGGTCTATGCTGTATGTTATCATTGCCTGTGCACAAGTAGCAATGCCTCCAGTGTCTGAGCTCCTACACGAGGGGAAAGATGTCTCAACTCTGGTCGCAGGCAGTGGGGTGAGTACACGGGGAAGAGGACTAGTCCTGGGTTTATGGCTGTAGCGTTATGATGGGAATGAGTGGAGTAAGAGGAATGAAAGCAAGACAAGAAGAATATCTAATCTCATATGCACCCCATGAAAACTGAGAAGAAAATGGTGCTAATTAACAGCTTAATGCCAGGTAAGTAGAAATTGCGTTTCCAAATTTGGGGCAAAGGGTCAAAATATTGAGATTCTGGGGAAATATCAAAACAACTGTATCAAAACACTAAAATATTGGGAAGTTTCTGCTTCATTATGTCCGTTTGGCAATGTTAATTCATTATTCTTTCTAATGTTAAACAGAATGCAGACATCGTATTAGCACTAGTGTAAAGTTTCTAAAAATAAAAACACAAATGAAATAAAAATGAAATGGTGCAAGAAAACTAAAAGAACACATAGAAGCTGATATTTCCAGTAAGATTAGAAATATTTTTAAAATTAAATATATTTTTAAATATTTTTATTTTTGACAGGAGATTGGCATTCCAATATTTTGAAGGAATCTGACCATAAGAAAGTGATACATTAGGGTCATGCTTGTCCTTTCCACTTTTTGGGGTCAGTTAGTGTTTTGGACAATAAAATGTGCAACTAGAGATATTAGTATCTAGTTCTTTTTGTATAATGGAGAAAGGATATTATAGTTTTAAAGGTATTTTTCCCTGTGAATCATCTTTAGTCTAAAAGAATATAAAACAAACACCCATCACACTCAACAGACAGCACTTCCCTACCAAAACGCAACACTGTGTAACATGGTTCTTACTTCAAGAGTAAAGCAAGCTTTCTTGGCGAGCGTGGGAGAAAGCATTCGGAGGAAGACCACGCCACAGCAAACAGCTTAAGCTGGTCCCCTCCCTCGCACAGGGCTGCCGGGGTCCCTCCAGCACCCCACTGCCAGCGATGCTGTGCGAGCCGATACCTTTCCATCCATGTGCCGAAACCTGCAGGGTCTTCATTCCTGCTGACTCGCTGTGGCTTGAAAAGCCAAAGAAAAGGGCACTGGGTAGGAAGTTGCTTACAATCATTCTGCTACATTTTATGAGATTAAATGAGGGGATTTCCCATGGAGGTGAAGGAGAAAGCACACCTGTAAAGACTGAGCATCAGCAATAATTTGGCATGGCCTCCTTCCTGCTCTGAAACTTGCTGGAACGTTTTTCACTTTTTTTCAAGCTCTCTTTTGTGTTACAGCTGAAAAACAATATACAATTTTTAAAACTACGAAGCTGTACTTTCCCACCTGCTCACGTCTTAACATGACTAGACTATTTTTGGTTTAGAAAAACTGAAGAACTGCTTTTGTACCTCTCTACTTCTTTACCTTCCAGTCTTGCCCTGTGATTTATTTCCCCTCACTCTTGTCTCTCTCTCTCCCGCGTGTCATTGTGTTGAGCCTCTTTAAAAGCTGCCACTCCCTCCGTAGTTCACCACTGGGACAGCCTGGGCTTTCCTTCTGTCTGGAACACTCGCTTGGATGTCACTCTGCCAATAGAAGCCCGGAGTGCAGAAGGGAGATAAACCCCATTTCTCGTATATGAAATAACGGTTGGACAAGAGTTGACCAAAATACGTTCTGAACGGGACTGATCTAATATCCCCTGCAATCAATGGAAGGCCTTTAACTGGCTTCAGCAGGTCTCAGATAAGGACCCACATTAATATTATTACCATTATCACTTGTAACGGGGGCTCTGAGCAGTACTGGACGGTATGTTTTGTAAGAATAAGAAACAATACGGGGCGGTGTGTTTCTCTCTGCTGTTTTAGAAGAACATTAATTTCATGCAAATTTTTGCTTGCCTTGTTTTCTTTGCTGCAAGATGTTCCCTTGTTAGAGGTCCTCCATGTGTTTTCAGATCCCTCAAGCCTCAACAGAAAGATAAGAAGATTAAAAATCATCATGGAAGTTTTTCTCATAAATAGTTACAGCATTTGTGGTGATTAAGTGCTAAAGAAAAAAGACTTTGGAATAATTCAGATGAAAGAAAAAGTCCCACCTTATTTAATCGGGTCTCACTTGTATGGGTGACACTGATACCATTATCCTTCATGTTGCATTGTGTTCCAGGAAGGAACAGACCTAAATATCTGATATAAAAACCCAAGCTGAACTTTCTCAGGCCAGAGATGATGAAGGCTTAAAAAAAAGGCGTAAATACTGCTCCCCTTTTAGAAAATTGCCTAAATACTGTGTAATAAAAATCTGTAGAGATCAGAAAAATTAATAGGGCTGTCTCTGCCCCTGTTGACCTCCACTGTGTGGAAAGAAGGAAGTGGAGCAGGAGAAACTGTTCTAAAAGAAAGATATCTCTCAGATTTTTTTATTGCTTCAGTAACTTTCCATTTGATTTATATCAGAATTGTTTTAATGACACTCATGAACTTAGTGCATTAACATTTGCAGTGTCCTCTAAGGAACGGAAATGTTAGTACCCCTTGTAACAGTCCTTAAGCTGGACCTGCTGAAGCTAGATGATATGCTTTGGGTCACGCCACAGATCAATGGCAGCATGCAGTCCTCTTCTCTTAAGCTCAGCCTGACAAGTGAGCTCAGTAACTCCAAGATGACACTTGAGGAAGTTGTACCTGTGTGGTTTGCTGCTGGCCGTTGCTCTCAAAGTCATCACATCTAGGCCTGAGCTGCATGTGCTATGTTCTGGGCTTTGTCCCACTCTCGTTTAGATGACTAGAAGAATCCTTTTGTCTCTGCTATAAACAGAAGCAGGCATACGACATCATCCAAGGACCCTGTTCAAGAACTAACAACTAAATTCATGGTTACATCTGAGCCTGAATTCTGTCTAAACTGATGCATTTACTTACATATACACGTATGTACATAGCTCCTTCTATCAGTTTCTAACCACCTGTTTCTTACACCATTTTATGCTTTTATCTCCTCTCCCTGATTTGTTACAAACCCTCATCCACCATCTCTGCCACTCCAAAGTTTAAGAGAGATATTAAAATTGTATTTTGTATGCCCAAACCTCAATACAGGAATGAAGCAACTAATCAATAAACATTTACATCAGCCACTTCTTATCTCTGAGAAGTATCTAGTAACTTCTCCAAGTAATTTGGCTTGTAGATTTTACTAACCCAGTACACTCAGAAGTGTATGCAACTAGAGAGTTTAAATGAATGTAAATAGTATGATTTATATATCACCAGTGAGGTTTGTTTGTATTAAAAGATATATAGGTTTAAAATTGCATTTTCAGTTAAACTGATGCAATAAAATTAATTCAAATGTGCGAGCCATATAAATTTTTATCCCAAATGGACAGTTAAAGATAAAATGATACAAGTCAGGCTGAAGAAAAAGAATATCATTTATACCAGGTTTTGCAGTTTTCACTAACTTGCTTTCCAGTGTGATTTCAAGATAAACGACTTCAGCTTTGGTAAGGATGAAAACCTAAGTCTGCCCTTAGTACTCCCAAGCACTAAAATGCTGACAAAGTTACAGAATAGAAAGTGGCTACCAAGTTTTAATGCAAGGATAGTTAAAGGTAGAGGAGAGATCCCTCAGTTTGCAATAGGGTAGGAAGGGGAGGACATTGGTTTGCCAATCACAGCCCTCCTAATCAAGGAGGGAAAAAAAAATAATTAAAAAAAAAACAAATAAAGCCTTGAAAGCCTCAGGAAACTTAACTATAAATTTATGTCCAAATTAAACTTTATGAGATGGTAATACACCCAAAAGGAGACTGCAAAATATTTGCAAAAATGTAACTCTATGAGAATAATTAAATTTGAGACAACCTGGTAACTTATTTCTGAAAAGGATTGGTGGATGGCTTTCTGGTCATATACCACTGGCGCTTGGAAGAATACCACTGAGATGACCCTAAGAAATAAGAAGTCATCCATTTAACAAAGTATTTGAGACAGACATTGTGAAAGTATTTCCAACTAATGAAAGGACACAGAAAACATGGAAGTGTATGTGATCAAGCAGTAGGCAGTACTTAAAAACTGATCTTGATCACAGATGTGCTAGAAATGCAAAATGTAGGAAACAGCAGAGGAAGGGTCATTTTTCAGTCGTGTGCTGAGCAAAAGGCAGCCAGGAGAGGATGCAGAGCCATTCTTCTCAGGCTCTATTACTTCTGTTGGTAAGTCTGATGAACCCTGGAAAGTGATTTCCTACTTCACGGTAAGCGCACAAGCTTTGAAACAGGCCTGGTGTTTCTATTGTCAGAGCTGGTATGCAACGACCTTCATTACCAGTCCAAACTTAAATAAACTGCTGTTGCCCTCGGTAGCTCAGCAGGAGAACTGGACTTGAAAGGGCAGTTTGCAGAGGAGACAACACACGGGGGCTGCGTATGCGAAGGGTACAGGTTAGCAGACTGTTGAGCTGTAGTGTCATACCAAGGCAGCTGATACAGAAGTTCAAAGGGACCATCTGAAGAATGTGCGTCTCTTGAAATGTGAGGCAAGAAGGATGAAAACATGGAGAGGCAATTCCCTTGTAGCAGTGCTGCAGAGCATCAAATACTGTTTCCTGACAAGGTCTGGAAGATCTAGTCAAGACATCCAAGTGCTGCAGTAACAGATGCTGCAGGATGAAACACAGCATACGTCTAGACCAGAAACAAACTGACAAAATCCTGGTAGGACAGCAGTCTGTTCGGGTAACAGCTCTCCCAAAGCCATCAGGCAGGCAGATATGTTTCCCCAAGATATGGTATTTCACGTGGACTTAGGCTCCTTCTTGCAAATAGTGCTTATTTTCAGATTTCTCCATTTGGCCAGTGCTTTTAATTTTTAAATTAATCTTTTGGTACTGGCAATGTTTCCCACCTTCCAACACAAAAGTCTAATTGAGGAAGGCCTGAGCTTTTCATACGTCTGTACTCAGCACGTGTGCTTAATCAAAAGGAGGTCAAGAAGGTTTGAGTGTTTCCTGAGGGTTCGTAAGGGCACAAGTGTTTCCCTGAATCAGGGCCTACATCGCCGTTACTAATTCAGAGAGTGCAGGAGATATAACTGCAAGTGGAGAGCATCTTCCTCGTGCAAAGGGAAGTAGCTGGTGTATTTCGTGCTATTCTCCTGAGAAATGAGACCAGTGGAAGACACTTATTCTACAAATGAATCTTTTGTGTATCACTGTTGCCTATAGTAACCCTGAGGTCATTCTCTGCAGTCAGCTCTCTGTATCAGAAAGGAAAGCAGAAGAGAATGACAGGGCCTTTCCGTCACCCATTAAGAAAAATATTGTGTAGTGTACCAAATTGCCTGAAAATGTTTCTTGTAAAACAAAGGATATTCTTGGTATTGCTACTTCCCACATAAGAGTAAAACAGTTCTTATTCTTTCTTCTCTTATATGAAACCATGTGAAGCTTTCATGACTCGTTCCTTACACAAGATTTCAGCTAACAGAGCATTGGCGTAAATTACTCCAAAGTCAGGCATGTCCTACAGAAAGTTTTGATAACAATGGATATCTCAGCCTGTCATCCATTTACAGATACAAAAATCTCAATACATTTATCCTGTGGAAGAAAGCACAGACACCACTGGGCCAGGGAAATCTACAGGCCGTTGCACTTTGGGAAAGTCAAAACCAGCAAAACTACATTTGCCTGACCAGAGCCTTACAAAGTAGAGCAACTAGTCATAAAACACCCCCTGCCTCTTCAAACAGTAGTGATTCACTAGCTACAAGCAAAATAAGCATATTCTTTTGTAGGTTTAGGGTAATCCCTAAAACCTGGAGAGGAAACTGAAAATAGAAGACAGGATGGCCTGAGGCTTTTAGAAACTGCTGAAAAAACCCACTATTTCCAGAGTAGCCTACAGCATGTAAAAAAGCCAGAGAATCTCTGAATTCTGACACTTTAGTAACGTAGTAAAAAAAAAGGGTAATTTTCTGATAATACCAGCTTTGTCTGAGGAAGACCAAAAGAGTGGATATCAATCTTCATGCACTAGAGGGAGAGAAATAGCCAGCTGGGCTAGAATATTAGCCAAAATACTTAAGAACTATGTGGTTGCCAAGTACAACTAAAATGTCACTGGGAAGGTTAAGAGTATGTTTTCTCACTGGGGAATTCCAGAGGAACTATTATGAAAAAAGAAAAAAAAATGGACCATGGTTTATAGGGCAAGCTTTCAAAGCTTTTTTGGCAAGATATACTTTCTACCGCATTATCACCAGACCTCAATATCCTCAGCAAAGGCAGAGACTGGAAGAAATGTGCAGACAAGATGATCCTTCCTTGGCACAGTTACGTACAGATCAGCTCCTGTTATGTCAGCTAAATAAAACAGACTTCGTGGAGAAGCACTTGCCATCTCAGTGACTGATGCTAGAAGCAGCTCACTCTGTCTGTCTGTCTGTCTACCTACCCATTTACAGAAGATAGAGGTTGCACAGACTATACTGTGACAATGTCCAGCTGCCTCTGAAACATTTAAATTTAGATGGGAATTTAGGTGAGGAGCAAAGGTGAACACAGTCTGCAAAATCACAGGAAATTTTCTCTCAGCTGAATCGTGTGGGTACTTTTCTACAAAACATGCCAAAGTATTATTAGGAGTACCTAAAACTGCACTTTTGAAATGAAAGAGCAACTATTGCTGGCAAAGCCGAGAAGTACCTGAGGTTAAAAAAATCACATGTTTTGCCACAGAAGCAACCTCTTGTAGTGTGAAAATAGGTTTAATGCATATCTGCTTCAGCTGAACGTTTTTATCCACTGCACTCGCATAGTCAAAGGAGCTTGTTGCAGTATGAACTGGTATGGAATGTATATCCATGTTTAAAGGAGCCTGAAGAAGCAGCTCCTGTAATCAGCTCATGACTTTCATTTGGCTAAGTCTCAAAACTAGAGATGGACCATCTAGACATTGTCATTGACTACTCCATCATTCATATTTTGTCCAAACTCCTCCAGAATTACATTTCTTCTAACCCACAGTAAACGCCTTAAGCTTCATTCTTGACCTCTAGAAGGCACTGGCACCTCAGAGGAGAGAATTTGTGTACGTATTTGTGTGTTAGCTTATTACATTGAGATTTAGGGCATCTGAGGTGAATTTTAATGCCCCTTCCCATGTAATCAGATAGCTCCTACATGTCTGTCAAGATGTCATTTGTCACAGCTCCGTAATGGCACTGAGCTGGTGTGTTGCCACTGTTGACTTCTAGTACTTCACCTTAAGAGTTGAGTCCTGCTCTCCAGCTGCATTTGGGCAGAGAGTGGGGGTACAAGCGGATATTGCCCTCCTCATCAAATTAAAACAACATCTGACAAATGATAGATCAGTAAGGATGGATGCTTTACTTATTCATATGCACCCCCCAGCAATTTAGCTGGTTCCATAATTGTCTTGTTTAAGAAAAGTGAGTTGCCTCTACTTGTCTTATATCTCTACCCACAAAGCACTAAGGATCCACCTTGTTTTATCATTCTCAGAGCTACCAAAGGTACTTTTACCTACTTTCTTTTTCCTTTTCTTTTGTACACCAATCGCAACCAGTGCAAGGCTGCCTCTCTGTTAGTGGCTGATTTAAGGAGTCATACTTGAGAAGATGGAATTGTTCTGTAATTTTGCTTATGTAAAGTAGGTGTATTTAAAAAAATCACTCCCCCAGAGGAACTATGATCATACCTGTATTTCTAATTGAGAAAAGGGAATGTCCCTGAAAATTTCAATTTATCTAAAACTGGAATAAAAAAATTTAATGAAAGTTCCATGTGAAAAGATAAAGAGAGGGAAGGCACTAAGAAATCATATATGATTGCAAACGAACAAAAATTAGCTGAGAGCAATAAAATTGTTATACTCATGCTTTATTCTTAGTGAACCAAGTAGTAAATATTTTATTACAGACTTAAGACTAATAGGTGACTAAGAAAAGGAATTTTTTTCCGATAGTAATGTTGCATGACAAGGCCCTCAGCCAGTTTTCACAGGAAGGGAAGGAAAAAATATTCAACATTGACCTAAAAGTACAGACCAGAAGAGCTGTCTTTGGCTGCATCTGATTCTAATCTAGCAATAATGTCCCCATCAAACTGAAGTCCAAACAATTGTGCCCACAGCAAGTTCACCTCTGACAAGAAGTTAAGCACTCTCCATGCTCAGTTTCTGTAACATCTCCAAAAATAACTGAGGAATCAGAACCCAACTGCTGACCTGGTGGTACAACAGGCAGATGATGGGCCAGCTCCCTTTTCAAGGCTCTTTGTATTCTACAGTACTGACAACACTAGAGCTTGTTTTCGTCAGTATACTATCCAGATATGACTCAGAAGACATATGGAGAATAGATAATGTGTACTACCAAGATTCAATTTTTAAAGTCACTTTTCTGTTCATAACCACACTGCAAAAAAAAACCCCAAAAAACAAACCAACAACCACCATACAACAAAAAATGTGCTAAACTGACAAAAACTGTCACTAGTAGTTGTCTAAATCATTAGCTGGTCATCTCCTGCCCTCTAACTTCAGTGAGGATGGGAAAGGGGAAAGGTGCTTGATGTATAACTACGAAAAATGTCCATTTGGGGAAAACTCTTAGATTAACAAACTATTAACAAACACTATCTATTTTACACAATGAAAAACTGTAAGCTTATGGCAGCTGAACGCGTGGCTCAAATATATTGGCTACTGTTCCAAAGAAGGAAAAAAAAGAGATAAGATTTCAGTTTGTCATGGAGAATTTTGCAGCGCAATACACCTGCAAAATAAGAAGCGCCTATAAACAGGAGAAGAGGCACTTGTGAATCCACTTTGAAGCTGTATGCGTAATATGGCCATTTACTGGGCGATCTGTAGTCCATACTACAAAGCGACAGTAGATGGCCTACTTTTCACAAAAAGTGACAGCTAGAGAAAGCCACGTTGTGCCATAGGGAGGGGAAGCACGGGCATAGCCTGCATTATTAATTGACATACACAGAAAGAGCAAGCAGAAACAAGACTAGTAAAAGAAAGAAGGGAATTCTCCCTGGAAACATATGGAAAGCACAAAACAGAAGTAATAAAACATTAAAGAATACAAACACCAGCGTGTCCAGAAAGTGCGATCATTAGTAATGAACATAACGAAAGCGCTGGAAGTGTGAATGCAAAAGCTAATGGCTTCTCTTACGCGTGTGAGAGAGCGCACGGCAAAAGACCAGGGTGTTTAAATAAGAAATGTATGAAAGAGTCTTCCAAGTATCATTTTCTATATAACTCACCAGCCTTCACTAAAGGGAGAAGTAAAGGAAAGCACAGAAAATTCCACTTTGACACCTGTCTTTTAAAGCTGTTTTCATTTTCACTATTTATCTTTGTAGCTCCTGCACAGCAGGGCTCCCAAAGCCGAGGCTGCCAGCAAGTCACCCTGGCCACGGACCTGGTTTTCTGCTCTTTTGTGTCACTGGTCCACTGGACCAACTCCTTTTTATAGTTAGCCCCCAAGGCTAAGTTTCAGGCTAACCTTGCCACGTAAACCCAACACAGGCTCAAATCCCTAAGATAAGCTAAGCACCGGTCCCTGCTGAGGCACCCTCTGCTCCGGAAGCTGAGCATAAGCCTTTTCAATACTTTTGATTATCCTTTTCCTATCTGGCTTGAGCTCTCAAACCACAAGTTTCTGAATGTTGTCAATTGACATTTACAAGGTACCTCAGGAAATATTTTTGCAGGTCCCCGAAGTGTTTCCAACCCTGGAAAACCAGCACATGTAAATGAATGCAGATGCAATCTTACACGCAATTTGAAGAGTTATTGCTAAAAAACATTTGGCGAACACATTTTCAAACAGGATACGCAAAGTTTGTTGGACGCAAATACTCAGTCATAACATAGTGATTGCTTCAGAGCTGTCTAAGTGATAGCAGTCACCTATTTAACCGCTTAGTCTTGCTTCTAGTTAGGATCCCGCAACCCCCTCTCAAAACTAATGGTGTGATGTAGGAGTAGCTTAATTGAATTAAATGGCAGCACTTACAGGCACAAGGAAGAGAGGAAGGAGCACAGCCTTATTTGTGTACACAGCATTACTGCAAACATAATTTGACTAGCTCTTGAACAGCAGTGGGTAACAAGGGTTGCAAGGTATAAAAACGGAGGTGATTAATTCTGTCTTGGCCTGAAAAAACCTACTTTTCTTGCCAATCTTTCGACACCTCCTACTGAGTAACACAGAAAGGATTGACATAGGGCCTGAGGATGTAAAACAAATATAGCAAGAAATTAAAAACTTTACCATCTAGCCTACATCAGGCCACCAGACTGACAGGGTAAGTGTGAAGGAAAGTGAAAAAAAGAAGGGAGGGATTGATTCCGCTTCACAATATTCAGTTAGTCCAATGCTGGGAGAAGGGTTGGGAGAGGGAAGGTTATAAGCATATAAAATATTGGATTTTAATAAGATGATAATGGACTACATGGGAAATAGGGTTGTGTGTGTGAAGTGTAAGTGTCCATGACAAATCTACTAGATGGGATTAATAATGGGTTAACCTATGAAAGGAAACATGTAAGAAAAGACTGCAACCAGTGAATTAGGACCATAGGAGGAGACACATCTCCTTTACATATCTTCCAGTACAAGGAGAAATTAATGAATTTTACAAACAATGGGCTTGACAAGACGAAAGCCTGCCCACTCTTTCATGTAAAGAGGTGTAAATCAAATGTATTTCCTTCCAATGTACCAAGTCAATAGAACAAGTGGGCAGAAAGACTGCTGGAAGGGCGAACCAGGCCTCCCCAGTGACGTGACAGTGAAAAAGGGTAAATGTAAGCAGTTAGTGTCTAGGGGACGTTGCTATGTTCTGCATCGCACAAGTAAGCGGCTAAACTCATTTACACGTGTTTACCCTCAGCTACGCTACTATGGTTTACAGATTAAGCTCTGCTTTCAGGTACAGCCGGGTTTATCTACCGTACCTCAAGAAACATCACTGGAGTCGCTCTACACTTCCACAAGCAAAAATGGGAGAGAAGCAGCAGGCTGGAATCTCTGTTAAACCGGTGCAAAGGTGCACCTCCCTCAGAGGACACTTTTAAAAGCAGGTACGGAACAAAAGCCTCTCTGCTTGCCAGCCGGGCATACATTATAGTAACCACACCTTTCTAGGTAAACATGTGCATAGAGCAAATCACTTCTTTTGTGAATAGGGTTTACTTTATCATTTTGAAAGGCATATTGCTATTTCTTGACATATTAGTATGCTTAAATGGATCACTTAAGAAAATAAACTTATTTGCCTATGTTTACATCTATTTGTCCTCTCCTCTGTTATTAATCAAATTTGTCTCGTATTTTTATCACATTGTGTTTTAAATAAATAAATAAACACCATGATTGCCTTTGAAATACTAGTTGTTAGCAATAAAATAAAGGCAAGAAATCATAGTCTCCAGTGCAACGGGAGCAGGTGGAAAGGATGTATTGCACCAGGTATGCTGATAACATACAACATCAATACCCCACCACACTGCTAATTTGCTATTGCTTTAAATGCCAGTGACCTGCTCTAGGTTATAAAGACGGAGCTGCATATGCAATGAATGCCTCTTATGGTTAGTCCTGTGCTTTAGAAAGAGAAATTAAATCATTCTGTGTGATGATGTAGGTTTTTACATGGAAAAAGGCTAATTTTCACGGAGTGGGGCACTGCACTCCCAACACCACCTAGCCCACCGTACTTGGGCAGCCAACTTGACGTGCAGTTCTGCTGGTGTCCAAGGAACTGATGCCATTTGCCTTGAGCCTCGTTTTGCACCCACTATACCATGCCGTCTCAGAACAAATGAAATAACAGCTTTTGTACAACATATGTTCAGTTCCTATAGCACGCTATTTTTGCAGTTGGAAGGCCTCAGGCATTGCTCTCCTTCCAAGCCATACACAAACAAAGAGGGTTTACCACAAAAAAGAGCCTCTGCTGAAGAGTGTAAGGTTTACCTTTGCTCCCTCACTGGAGATCCTAATTTCATCAAGTTATGTCCCTTTCTTTCATTCTATATTATATAGCTATAACTTAAAGTTTTCTCCCAGCAGCAGCACAGGTCTCTCCTGATTTTCACTTACATATTAGACAGACAGGATCACCCAAGGCTTTGCCATCAGGAAAATCCAGATGTTACACCAGAAAGGAAATAGATCTCTTATTCTGTTAGTAATCCCTGTCATATGAAATTTCAGTTAATTCAGCCTAACCTTATCACTGAGCTCTTATTGCTACCTGACCTGGGCTAAGGCCAGCTATGCTTTAAAAATAAACAGAAAGAAATAATGCAGTCACCTGGTAAGTCTGAACTGTTGCTGTCTTACTGCAGCTCTATACCAGAACGCACTACAGATTTTCAGTGTAGGTGCTCTGGTACAATCACAGGGGAGCAGAGGTCTGGTGGGCTCTTTCAGGCACTGCCTGTGCTGAAACCAGATGTGCAAACCTGAAGATCTAGGCTATGCCATCTGCACAGCTGGAGCAGAAGCCCGCAGAGCACCTCCTTCTTTCTCTGAGCACGTGGATGTGTAAGGGGGGAGAACTTGTTGCCAGCCTCTGAAACAGTTTCCTCTCAGCTGCTTTCTCTGGCTTTTCAGCCTGGCCGCAAGAAAACACGGATATGATGGTGCGGAGGTAGCTGCATCTCCTGCTGGCCCACGGTCCCTATCCAGGTCCACCCAGCACCCGTTTTCAGCAGGGCAGGTGGCTGCCACTCACACCTACCTGTTCTCAGAGTCCCTGCGCTGTTCTCGGAGTCCCTGCGCACATGCAGACCTGGGTGGCGACACTTGCAGCTACCTCTGAGGCAGGTACCCCTCAGGCAGGCAGTGGGGCGGCCGCCCGGCTGCCCCTCACGCGCGACAGTTTACTGGGACAAAAAAGTTAATGCACATTGCTGGACATAATTTGTATCCGTGGGTGGGGGCATCTGGCTAAATATGTGGCTCTAAGTGCCTCGGTATGTGATACAAGCAGCACTAAACCCCACTGTCCTGCCTCCCTCCCCAGACTTTTTAATCGACCTTCTTACCTTCTTTTACGAGGAACTTACGTTCAGAAGTCTACATTAAAGGCAAACATCCATTTTTACTTTGCTTCGAATGTGTTAACAATATTTATTGGAAATATTTCTGGCAAAAAATATCAAAAACCATCTGATTTTCAACGATAAAAATACCACAATTGCATTTGAAACTTTACAGTAGCTACAGTCTAAAAGTGAAACTAAAAAAGTGAAAGTTGCTTGTTGCTTTTCGCTTGCACAAGCTGAGACAAATGCAGAAAGTAAACAAAAAAGCACATATTAACATGCATTTATAAAAATGCTTCTTGTATTCTAAGATGCCCTCGGACTGGAGGGAAAGGAAGGTGGCTATTTGCAACACTTGTGTGAGAAAAAAACGTGTGTGTGTGTGTGTGATCACATAAGTAGTTAGACACTGATTTCACAGTATTCCTTGCAGATTCTGTGACAAATTCGGCAAAACAACACATAGGCAGAGATTGCTGCCAGGATTTTTCAAGGTCTAAAAAGAATTTATGCAACTACCTTCTATCCAATTGGAAAATCCCGGTGTTTGGGCTTACTACTCTTCTTCTCCCAGCTAAATTTCCTTTACAATTCCTTTCCCATTTGTTTGCGCCTGGTTAGCTAACGCTGGCCATACTCAGCCCAGGTCACGCCAGCTAAACAGCAGATCACACCAGGAAAACCTCAAGGATGAAGACAACGTGTCTTGGGTCTGGTGTTTAACTAGGATTCTTGAAACTTTCTTCACATGCTTTTAACTCCATTTTGAGGTTCGTGTTTGTAGTGAAGGTGCCGGAAATCAAGTAATTCAGCATGTGTTTACCATTGCATAATTACTTTTATTAAATTACTTATATAATTTGTGTAAGTAAAGAATCACCAGAACACGCAGTTACACTGTTTACAATTACTGTCGGTTGATGCAATTACTATAAATAGGCTCAGAGACATCACTAATTAATGAAATTGGAAGGGTAATATAAGAGCTCTGCTACTGCACATCTAGGGCATATGATCTCTAAGTTCAGATGTAGAAGGGTGATTTCTTTTTCTTTAGGGCTTTGGCAAGGATATATTATAAAGAACCCTCACACCTCAAATTGCCTCAGGCTACAGATGGTCGGGAAAGAACATGGAATAGTAGCATCATGGCTCAGTTTTAGCTAAATTTTAAACATTAGGAATGAAGCAACACCAGTGGAGTGCATGCACACACCTTACTGATTTTAGTGGGGTTTAACTTATGCAGTCTTGGGTAAGATTGATCTTTAAACCTGGAACAGAGGTGTCATTTCCCTCTTTATTCTGAACCCAGTAAATATATATTTTATTTGCAATTTTAAGTATTCTTATAAACCAAATGTGGGTTTTTTCAGCCTGGGAAGAAAACAAAGTATTTATTCAGAGCCACTGGAGAAGAAATGTCGTCTTAACACAAAACCTTCAGAAGAAAATTGTGCAGATTAACAGTTCTCTTGAGAGCAATAATAGGAATTTTTTGTATTTATTCAGCAAATTTACATCCAAATCGAGAAGATGTTGCATTTGTCTCAGTTAACACTGAAATATTTGCAAAAATCAACAAGGGAAAATGTTTTCCACAGAAGCAGGAAGAGATAACCTTGCACAGTTTTGTTTGCACCTCTGTGGGAAACTATAGGCAACATGACCGCACTGTTTCAGCGAAGGGTACATTTTCAGTCACAGAATAAGAGGTACCAACCCCAACAGCACATCCAGTAAATCCTGTGATAGCCTTCCAGCTGCGCTGACCACAGGCCCAGCTTCAGGCCTCCTATCTGCATAAGCAATACTCACCGCCGGGGCAGCATTCACAAACTTCTCTTGTTTTTAAACAACTTTCTGTAAAGGATTCAGGATTATATCCTAACAGAGCTGTAGAAGTATCATTCCCCTTATCAGTAACGAAAGCGACATTATACACACACACAATTACGCTCTTGTGGATTATCATCAGCTTGGGTTCTGCTGAAGGAATGAAATGTGACTTCCCCAACACCTGGCAACAGTGGCTAGTTACGGGCACAGAGGTGTCTTCCTGCAGTTCCTCTGGCCTTCGGATTTCCTTCATTCCCCGGATACATCTTTGCCAGAAAAAAAACAACAACCCAAAACCCTCAAAAATCCATTAGAGCCTTGTTGCTCTCTGCTGGTGCCAGCACGCACTTTATGTAAAGCTGACCAGGTGCAGAACCAGTATTTGTTTTTCCAGTTCTCTCACTGCCACTGGCACTAAACACTGTGCCCCCTCCGCCCCCCCTTCCTAGCAGAGAAATGCTTTGCAAAAACGTGAAGATGTCACCTCCACCCTGCACTAGTGCTGGTCCCCTGGTGCAGGTGACCCATTTTACAGGGGGACAAATGAAGGCCAGGAGGGACGGCAGCTCCTGTTGGAGGTGTGAGTAGGGCAAAGCAGGAACGATGTGCGCCACCCGGCTAATTTGGGACAAGGCGTGATCCCAAGAAGCCACGCATCGCTAGAGCTCGGGCAAAGAGCCCCGGCTGCCGGCACGGGTGAATCCCGTTACAGGACACACGGAGACTACGGGACATAAGAGACCCTAAGGTCGGCGTCGGGCGCTGTCCGTGGGCCGCACCGTGCCCCACGCACGGCCTCCGGCCCTGCGGGACGCTCCGCCTCGGG